>OY757927.1:65038205-65170705 GCA_963585895.1 Sepioteuthis lessoniana | reverse complement strand
GGGCATGATGACTGTCGTAATAAGACGGCATGAAACCAATCGTCGCAGATTAACATCAATGCTATTAGATATATATAAAAACTAATACATATTTACTTATTATTATTATTATTATTATTATTATTATTATTATTATTATTATTATTATCATATAATACCTTTATCACAGATAGTGAGTACTCTCCAAATTATATCCTATTTGCTCTACCATAAACACATAAAGTGAGATACTGACCATACACCAATATAATCTTTAATTGGTTGGTTTGTTGGTTGGTTGGTTGATTGGTTGGGTTTTTATGACATATCAACCTTGGTAGGTTATTTAATGTCAAATCCATTTTTATGCAAATATTTCTATTTCAAACAATTCAGTTTAGCATGAGTACAGAGTTTAATTGTCAAAAACATTTCAATTTCAAGCTATTCAGTTCATTCAAACTGTTCTAATTCAGAAAATACAGTTTAGTATAAGTATTGTTTTTGTTTACACATAGTTAAATGTCAAAAGAGTTCTATTTGAAGCAATTCAGTTTAGCATACAAAAACAGTTCCATTTTTAGCAATTCAGTTTAGCATAAGTACACACTTTACCTCTATTTGAACCACAGATAGGACCCTATCAGGTGCTACCTCTCTGGGCCTGAGTGGACCTGGGAGCGATGGCAATAAAGGGGTACTCCTTATTCCCCAAATTTCGAACATTACTGGAACCTCACCATTAGATTGTGTACTCATGCTAGACTGAATTGTTTGTTACAGAACTGTTTATTTGTATAAAAACTGATTAGGTATTAAAAAACCTATAAAGGCTAATTTGGCATGAAACCCAAACAAACAAGCTGGTTTCTGCAATTAGTCTTTTTTTGCTCTTTTTTTATAGTCTTTGTGTCGTTGTATTGATGCATTCATACAATCTTCAATGCTACTGTGTCTATTTCCTCCTTCTTTTCTTGACACAATAAGTCTGTCTATGACATCTCCCGGATTTAAGACTTTGTGCAACGTTATCAACTTTCTTGTCCTCTCGTCCACCTGTCTAAGTTCTTCTCTTATCCTTTTTATGAATATTTTCGAGTATCTCACAAGTAGAACTACCCTGGTGTTTATCCTTTTGATGAAATTTCTGCTGTGGAGTTTTGTTTCCAGAAGCTTTCTAGTTTGTCTGTGATTCTCTTTTCTTATTTTTTTCTCTTTTATCTCCACTTGTTTGATGGTGACCGCTGCCAATATTCCTAAGTAATGGTAATTTTCCTCTTCTCCAAACGTTTCTGATTCTTGCCTAATTTGGCAGTTCTATTCCTTCTGGTATTCCTATTTTTCCACTTTTCATTATGAGCAAGAAACATTTTCTTTGCCAAATCCCATTCCTATATCGTATATTCTTTATTACTATTTTACGTCTTGTAAGTCTTTTACATCAGCTAACGCTGATGGTATTTCATTGGCGGTTGAGTGACAGAAAGTCTCCTCAAGTTTCCAGGACTCTTCTCAATATTCTAGCCGATGTCAACAATATTTTAGTTTGGATGGTCTCGATTCGTCCTTCAATTTCCAATTCTTTCAGCTCTCTTTCCAATCTTTGGGAACCATTCCAAGTGTACCAATTATAATTGGCATCACCGTCATCTTCATGTTCCATAGCTTTTTTGTCTCCAGCAATATCCAAGTTCTTGTTATTATTTACTCCTTGAGAGTTTTTCATATCAACGTCAGCTGATCGTCTTTCACTGAAATCTGAGTGACAGCAAGCATCCTCAAGTCTCCCTGACTCTTCTCAATATTCTGGCCGATCTCAATAATACAGTAATTTGGATGGTCTCCACTCGTCCTCTTATTTCCAAGTCCTCCAGAACCTTTATTAGTCCTTCGATCAGTGTACCAAAAGCACCAATTACAATTGGTATGAACATCACTTTCATGTTTCACAGTTTTTTCAATTCCCTAGCAAGGTCAAGGTACTAATCTTTCTTTTCACTTTCTTTTCATTGTACTCGGTGATCAACCAGAACGGCAAAGTTCACAATTTTGCAAGTCCTCATTTTTTTGGAGTGGGTATTATCATAAGGTCTGGTCGTTTGGCTTATTATTATTATTATTATCATTATTACTCAAAATTTATGTTGATAATACTATCACTTTTACTCGTATATAATTAAAATTTTTAATTTTCATTTTACGAGGAATACCCCGACTGTAGAGCCACTCAATTAATTTTACCAAGAATACAAGTACAGGTAGTACAATAACACCATCTGATAGAGCAAGTTTTCTGCGACAAAACACTATTTTTCTATATCGTCATTCTCAATCGCTATGAATTTTTGCTAAAGATTTGCAAGAATCTACATGTCACGTTCTTCAGAGGAACCTTCTGAAACAAAAGCCTCTGATTTTATAATGTTTCTTTACAAAGTTAGATGAGGAATGGCAGTTGAAGTATAACCTTCCAACCAATAACTTATGGTTCTTTCGCCTTCCAAGCGGAAGTCTGGCAAAATGGCGTCTGATATGAAAGCAGAGGCATATCAATGAATTCTTCCATGCCAAAAGACCTGAACTCAATAGCTTTCGTCGACGCTTATTGAATATTTACGGATACCAAACAGTAAAATATTAACACAGGTAGATGATCGGTTACATTTTTGGAGAATTGGCAACAACTATGGGAATCTCAAATCACGTTCAATACAGCTGTAGTATTACTAAATGAAGAACGCTTCGGTCACTTCATTTGCATTAATTGAGGCCGATGAGAGATGGATCACGCTGATAACATTTTCCTGGTAACGATGCCATCTTTATTACTTTAATAAATAGATGGTCGCTTCCGGTGGTGCATACTTTTATGACCGCGGTTTCAGGCTTTTGTTCGTCATAGACGATAATGCACAGCCTATATTTGAAAAAAAAGAATTTGTTGCTGAAAGTTGGGCGAACATGTACTCTCCACTCTGAATTTTTTGTTATGGATCGTTCAATAAATTTTTGGAGTTTGAGGTAATAATATTAAGAAGCAAACTTTCAATTATTAATAAGCTTTAAGGGAACATTTTCCCTTTAATTTTTAGAGTTAAGGGTCAGGTTACTACTTTACTTTTACATTAAACAGGACTCCCATAACCATTTTGTTCAATTTTTGTTGATGGTGTTAACCGAACAATTAACTTTGAAAATGTCGGCTGCTACAAGTGAGTCCCCAAGATTTGGTTTGTTTGTTTTGGTTTTATAGCATATCAGCCATAGTGGGTTATTTAATGTCAAATCATTTTTTTACACATCTACTAAATATATGATTCGGAAACTTATTTTGTGGATACACACTGTTAAATGATCAAAAAGATCCATTTCAAACAATTTAATTAAGCATAATTCAAAGATAAATGGTTCCAAATATTTCTATGAATCACTAATAATTCAATTAAACATCAGTCATTTCTTTACACAGTTAAATGATCAAACAGTTCTATTTCAAACAATTCAATTTAGCATAAGTCAACAAAGTTCAACGGTTCCAAATATTGCTATGTTTCATTAACAATTCAATTAAACATCAGTCATTTGTTTACACACAGTTAAATGATCAAACTTCGTTTTCAAAAAATTCATTTGTCGTTTTTTGTTGTTTTTTTTTTTTTTGCACTCAGTTTAAATGTCAAACTGTTCTATATGACTCTAGATAGGATCTTATCAGGTGCTGCCGCTCCGAGTCAGAGTGGCCTTTGGAGCAATGGTAATAAAGATATATTCCACATTCCATCACCATCAACTTGTTAATGTCATAACCAAGACACTCGTTGGGGGAGTCTTAACCCTCTGCAGAGATCCAGTCGGTGTATTCTCAGCCCAAATAGACAAGGCTTGCCCTCCCAAGAGTGGAATTTGTGAAAACGTTTAGCAACAATATTTTACAATTTATTTACGAACTGATTGGAATTACAAAAGAAAAATGGTATGAGTACTAATGAGATATTTGTACATTGGATATGCAGAAAGACTGAAAGCTGCGAGGTGGCACGGAATAAGATATTTGGCGGTCGTGTACCGTTTGAATAGCGTCTGAGAGGTATCCTGTTTGACGTAAAAGTAATGTTGCAAACTGACCCCCTACTCTAAAAATCAAACTAGCTACTTTTCCCTAAAGATTTGTTGATAATCTGAAAGTTTGGTTTATAATCGATTTTATTCCGAAAACTTTTTTCAATTTCATTATTAAAAAGAAATGGGGGAGGGGTAATCCGACATTAAATGTCTGAAGAATGAAAAGTTATTTTTTTTAAAAAAACACTTATTTCAGTCTCTAAACAATGTCTTTCCATTTTCTTATCAATGCTATTTCAGTTTTCATGTCCATGTCTTCACTTTTCAAAACAATTTCTTTTCATCGTTCTAAAGCATATTTCTTCAGTTTTCCAAACGGTGTCTCTAAATTTCTTTAAACAAAGTCTTCCCAGTTTTCATATTAACGTCTTTTCCATTTTTTTGAAACAAAGTCTTCCTAGTTTTCTAAACAATGTCTTTTCCTTTTTTTAAACAAAGTTTTAGCAGTTTTCTAAATGATGCTTTTCCAATTTTCTAAACAATGTCTTTCCAATTTTCTAAACAAGGTCTTTTTAGTTTTCAAAACAATATTTTTTCAGTTTTCGAGACTATATTTTTTATGCTTTCTTAACAATGCTATTTCAGTTTTCTAGTCCATGTCTTCACTTTTCAAAACAGTTTCTTTTCATCGTTCTAAAGCATATTTCTTCAGTTTTCCAAACGGTGTCTCTAAATTTCTTTAAACAAAGTCTTCCCAGTTTTCATATTAACGTCTTTTCCATTTTTTTAAAACAAAGTCTTCCAAGTTTTCTAAACAATGTCTTTTCTTTTTTTTAACAAAGTTTTAGCAGTTTTCTAAATGATGCTTTTCCAATTTTCTAAACAATGTCTTTCCAATTTTCAAAACAAGGTATTTTTAGTTTTCCAGAAAATTTTTTTTCAGTTTTCTAAACGATCATATTTCAATTTTCTAAACAAGGTCTTTTTAGTTTTCAAAACAATATTTTTTCAGTTTTCGAGACTATATTTTTTATGCTTTCTTAACAATGCTATTTCAGTTGTCTTTAGAATGTCTGCCCACTTTTCTTGAAAAAGTTTTCTCGTGTTGTTGTTTAGTTGGTTTGTTCTCGTGGCATCTTAAGTTTGGCAGATTATTTATTGCCAAATCCATTTATATACAAATAGTCAGTTCTGTTTCGAACAATTCAGTTAGGCACGAGTACACAGTTTAATTGTCTAAGACATTTCTATTTCAAGCTATTCAGCTCATTCAAACAGTTATAATTCAGCCAATTCCGTTTAGTATTAGTATAGATTTTGTTTACACAAAGTTAGATGTCAAAACAGTTCTATATTAAACAATTTAGTTTAGCGTAAGTACAGTTTCAATGTCTCAAACAGTTTCATTTCAAATAATTCAGTTTAGCATAAGTACACAGTTGAATTTTCAACAAAAAAATTTCAAACTATTCAGTTTAGTCAAACAGTTCTATTTCAAGTAATTCGGTTTTGAATAAGTACGCAGTTTAGTTCTATTTAAACTATAGATAGGGCCCTATCAGGTGCTACCATTCCGGGAGAGAGTGAACCAGGGAGCAATGGCAATGAAGGGATGCTCTGTATTCTGCAAAGCCCCAGCATCACTGGAACCTCACCATCAGATTGTTTAATGCCATATCCAGGACACTCTTTGAGAATGTCTTACCCCTTTGCAGAGGTGCAGTTGGTGTATTCTACAGCCCCAGCCGACGGGGCAATTTTTCCTGTTGCGTACAAATAGAGAAATGAATGAAGAACCATAACACATTGCTTTATAAAAAATATAAATCTCCTTTATTAATCGAAAGGTTTGTTTGTTTTCTGTTTGTTTGTTTGTTTGTTTGTTTGTTTGCTCGTTTGTTTGTTTGGGTTTTGTGACATATCAACCTTTGTAGGTTACTTAGTGCCAAATCCATTTTTATACAAATAAACAGTTCCATGTCAAACAATTCCGTTTAGCATAAGTAAATAGTTTAATTGTCAAAAGCATTTATATTCCAAGGTATTTACTTTTGTCAAACAGTTCTAATTCGAACAATTCAGTTTAGTATGAGTATAGTTTAGTCAAAACTGTCCTATTTCAAACAATTCAGTTTAAAGTAAGTGCAGTTTCAATGTCAAAAACAGTTCCATTTCAAACAATTCAGTTTAGCATAAATATGCAGTTTAGTTCTATTTGAACCACAGAGAGGATCCTATCAGGTGCTACCTCTCCAGGCCAGTATGGAACTGGTAGCGATGGCAATAAAGGAGTACTCTGCATTCCCCAAAGCTCCAGCATTACTAGAACCTCACCATTTGTTGGTTCGGGTCATATCCAGGATACTCGTTGGGGGATCTTACTCCTCGGTAGAGGGGCCAACTGGACAATACGCGAAAGGTTGAAATTGGCTGTAAGTGTGTGTGTGTGTGTGTGTGAGAGAGAGAGAGAGAAAGAGAGAGAGAGAGAGAGAGAAAGGACTTGGACTGCTTCTTTTTCCACTTTCTGGGTCTATAATAAGGGTCTTACGTCTTTGCTTTGACGGGAGGTTCTAAACCGGGATCCACCGGGGGCCACATGCCCCTTCCGGACACTAGCAGGCTGCTCTCCGAACTTTTTGACTGTCCGAATCTCTCCTGAGATGAATAACTGTCTGTGGGTACACGTGTGTGTATATAATTTCATAACACTTACGCATTCTGGTTCGTGATTCACGTGGAAATGTTACTGGTTATCAACCCATGCGATCTGCTCCCGCTGTTTTCTTGTTTACACGGCTGGAACCCCCTATTTTAGAAATCCCTAATGACGAGTCTGTCAAAGGTCAATATGCAACATTCAATTTTCTACTCAATAATTTTTCAACTTTTTAGACAATGTTATTTCAGTTTTCTAAACGATTTATTTTCAGTGTTCTAAATAATAACTATCTAATTTTCAAAACAATTACTTTTTAAATTTCTAACCAATATTATTTCAGTTTGCTGACCAATGTCTTTTCGGTGACCGTTAAAAATTGGCATCAAATAATTACTAACGTTAATTCTTAAGATGTTAAGTTAACTCTAGATTACAAAAATTACCTCAACTGATTATCATATTTACCTCACCCCGCCGCTCGAGCAGGATATGACACAGGGTCAATTTTTTAAGCGGAGTTTAACAGGCTTGAATTCAGAGTTTTCCTTCTCCTATACTAGTTGCCTCACCAAGGCTGAAGAACCTTGTCTGCCTTACTATTTACCCATAGCTGGAGGGAGAATAATTGGATTCATACCTTTCCCAAGAGTATTAGTGCTATGTGAAATGCAATCAGTCTCGTCCAGGATTTGAACTCGTGTCACCGTGTCCATTTCCAGCGACGATAACCATTACACCACGGGCACTTTAACTGATTGTAATTATAATTTAATATTTGAACTTTTTAGTGTTTCTTGAGAATATTTACGGATTTTTGTTGAGAAATAAGACTTTAATTTTCGTGAATGACACTTCATTGATTTTATTATTTTTGTTTTGTTTTTGTAATTCCTGATTAAGCAATACCCAAGTCTTATTTAGCCAAGAGAAAATTTGATTATATTTTCACGTAACAAAATACACACCGTCCTTCGACTTGACGTCCAACAATTGTATATCGATTTATCGAACTTGCTCACATCGATTTCAACTACTTTCCTCGGGATATCTAATTTCTAGTTTCTTTTTTTTCTGCTAACCAAAATTACAAGACTTCAGAGAAGCTCATCCGATTGACGTCATCCTCGTGACCGATATTCAACTATTTCATTTCTGGGTTTTAAATGAATGGTTTGGTTTGGTTTGGTTTGGTTTGTTGGGTTTTATGGCATATCACCCTTTGTAGGTTATTTAACGCCAAATCCATTTTTATGTAAATAATCTGTTCTATTTAAAACAATTCAGTTTAGCATGAGTATACAATTGAATTGTCAAAAACATTTCCATTTCAAACTATTCAAGCAATTATTCAAGCAGACCTTATTCTACGCCCGTATTTGCCAATATCTGCCACAAGACAAGGCTTGACAAAAGGTCAAAAAGACTTTATTCTACGCCGGTGTTTGCCAACGTCTCCCACCAAACAAATTCAGTTAAGTGTAAAAACAGTTTTAATGTCGAAAAACAGTTAAGCATATGCACACAGTTTAAATGTAAGTACGGTTTAATTGTCAAAACCATTTCTATTTCAAGCTATTCAGTTTACTCAAACAATTCAGTTTAGCATAAGTATGCTGTTAGTTCTATTTAACCCATAGATAGGGCCCTATCAGGTGCTCCCACTCCGGCCCAGAGTGAACTTGGGAGCGATGGCAATGAAGGGGTACCCCGCATTCCCCAAAGCTCCAGCACTGCTTGAACCTCACCATCAGATTGTTCAGTGTCATAAACAGGACACTCATTAGGGGAGGTCAGTGTATTCTACAGCCCCAGCTGACTGGGCAATACACAGAGTTAAATGTCAAACAATTATATTTCAGATAATTCAGTTCAGCATAAATACAGTTTAGACGTCAAAAATAGTTCTATTTCGAGCAATTCAGTTCAGCACTAGTACGCAGTTCCAATGTCAAAACAGTTCAATTTTAAACAATTCAGTTTAGCATAAATACGCAGTTTAAATGCAAAAATCAGTATTGTGAAGGACGCACGGTTTAGTTCTATTTAACCCATAGATAGGATCCTTATCAGGTGCTACCACTCCGGGCCAGAGTGTACCTGGGAGCGATGGCAATGAAGGGTTACCCGCATTCTCCAAAGCTCCAGCATTGCTGGAACCTCACCATCAGATTGTTTAGTGTCATATCAGGAAACTCGTTGGTGGGGGTTCTTACCCCTCTGCAGAGAAGCAGTCGGTGTATTCTACAGCCCCAGCCGACTGGGCAAGTTAAATTAAGGATTTCTCCAGAAAAAGGGCTCACAAAATGTTTTATTAAGGTATTCTCCGTGAAAGCTATGCCAATTTTACTTTGCTGTATCTTTGTAGAAACGACAGTTGACTTTCTTAAAATTAAAAATTATCGACCCTAAGCAGAGATTGAAATTTCTGAAAAGAACCGTCCTCCTATCAAAAATGTAGGCTGATGTATTTTCCATTCTCGCAATCACCTAATACGGGAAACAAATTACTAACATTAGATGGAAGTACTGGTGTAATAATAATATAGCTCCAAGTATACCATAGTCATGATATGACTATGTGTGAAATGTACATGAATGTTCATATCATATATGCATAGAACATAGGATCTCGAAACACGAAAAACACTTACGACTTCTTTGTTCTGGTATGAAACTTTTTATTACCTTTGAGTTTAAAGGTTCTTCGACATAAGGAGAGAGATACACATTTTTTCTATTCTGGCTTTTTCATCTCCCCCCCCCCCATCTCATGGGACACCTGCCCAAGGTCTCCGCGAGCAAGCGAAAGCCAACCGTCTTCTTCCGAGGCAGGACTCAACTCTACTAACTGACTTTTTTAAAATTCCCCAAATTCCTCCGCGCGCTTACGGTGCGTGACGTCATTCGCATTTGCTAGCCCCATTTCCCATCCGGGCTACTGAGACATCTCTGAGTGACACGTCTGCTCCGCCCGCGCATGCGTGTGAATACCTGCCTTAATGTTACACCTAAGTAACCCATGTGCTGAGCCGAAAGGTTCTCAGCCTAACTAAATCCAAAGGCATAAAACGAAATCTCTCGGCCATTATATTACACAAGTATTACTGCGTGAAATAAGTGAGCTCAGGTTTGTCTAAAAATATTAAACTACAAATTATGCACTTATAATTCATGTACATTTGATATATATATATATATATATATATATATATATATACATAAGCAGGATTTAGCATGAAATAGCCCATTAGAGGTTGATATGCCATAAAACCCAACAAACCAAACCAAACCAAACCTTGACTTTCTTAGAGCCCAAGTCTTTGGATATTCGAACACAAAAGAAAGTATTTCACGGTGTTTAGAATTTACAATTCACACCATGTATGGTTTGATTGGGTGATTGATTGATTTTAATGGGATATCAACCCATCTAGGGTTATTTTATATCGGAATGTGAATGAATTTTATTCATTGTACGTTTATATTTACATTTTGTGTGTAATTGTTTCTTAAAAGCTTTTTATTTTCACACGGTCCACTCAAATGCAAATTATTCCTAAGTAGGTCTATTTGACCCATTGATCGGACCCTAACAGGTACGACCACTCTCGGACAGAGTGGACCTGATAGCAATGTCAATGACTGAGTACTCCATTTTTGTTATTTTAATTTGTCTGTTGTGGTAACATTATCTTCATAACTGAATTTTAAGCTAAAAACCATAACATCCATACCTTTGTAAATGGACATAAATATATCTTAGTTTATATTAGATTTACATTGTAAATTGGATACGGCGTAGAATAAGGTCTTTTTGACCTTATGTCAAGCATTGTTTGTTGGGAGACATTGGCAAATACCGGCGTAGAATAAGGTCTTTTTGACCTTGTGTCAAGCTTTGTTTGGTGAGAGACATTGGCAAATACCGGCATAGAGTAAAGTTATTTTGACCTTGTGTCAAGCTTTGTTTGGTGGGAGACATTGGCAAATACCGGCGTAGAATAAGGTCATTTGACCTTGTGTCAAGCTTTGTTTGGTGGGAGACTTTGGCAAATACCGGCGTAGAATAAGGTCTTTTTGACCTTTTGTCAAGCCTTGTCTGATGGTAGACATTAGCAAATACCGTCGTAGAATAAGGTCTTTTTGATCTTGTGTCAAGTCTTGTCTGGTGGGAGACATTGGCAAATACTCGCGTAGAATAAGGTTTTTTGACCTTTTGTCAAGCCTTGTCTGGCGTAGAATAAGGTCTTTTTCACCGCAAGTCAAGCCTTGTCTTGTGGGAGGCATTGGCAAATACCGGCGAGGAATAAGGACTTTTTGACCTTGTGTCAAGCCTTGTCTGGTGGGAGACATTGGCAAATACCGTC
This sequence comes from Sepioteuthis lessoniana, assembly GCA_963585895.1. Taxonomy (NCBI): domain Eukaryota; kingdom Metazoa; phylum Mollusca; class Cephalopoda; order Myopsida; family Loliginidae; genus Sepioteuthis; species Sepioteuthis lessoniana. The sequence goes on along the minus strand of OY757927.1, from coordinate 65,159,638 downwards.
GTAGAATAAGGTCATTTTGACCTCGTGTCAAGATTTTTTGGTGGGAGATATTAGCAAAAAACGGGGTAGAATAAGTTCTTTTTTGACCTTGTGTCAAGCCTTGTCTGGGGGGAGACATTGGCAAATACCGGCGTAGAATAAAGTTATTCTGACCTTGTGTCAAGATTTGTTTGGTGGGAGACATTGGCAAATACCGGTGTAGAATAAGGTCTTTTTGACCTTGTGTACGGCCTTGTCTGGTGGAAGACATTGGCAAATACCGGCATATAATAAGGTCTGCACAAAATCAGTGCCTACTTATGCATGATGGACATATTGTAAACTGAACAGCCACTCTTAAAATTTTTGTTGGGGGTTGTTTTTGTCTTCTTTTTCTGTTTTTTTTTTTGTTTGTTTTTTTTTTTCAAATATGAAAATATATTTTAGGTAGTAATTTGGTTTCGATTTCTTTCTTTAATGGCTCATCAACCTTCTAGGAAAATGTATAGCTGTGGGAAAAGAGACTTTATACTTGTCCGAAGGGTATTCATTCAAAAGTGAACATAATAGGACGACTGCGATTCCAACTCGCTCATTATGATCTAAGAGCCAAGCACGTTAGCAACTACGCCACGGAGATTCATCTCAAGGGATATGAGTAAATTTCAAATATAAAAAAAGTATGTAAAGTTAGCAGCTGTAGACGAGGGCGATCCGAAGGCTCCCTTTTCAATATCTACTACACCTAGTTATAGAGGAGGGTGCTACTTCTTTCGCTGGATTACACCCCTTTAGCCTTGATCTGTACCTCATAATTCTGAGTGTTAAGCAAGGAGGTATCAAGTACAATTTTTCAAATCTTTGGTATAACTCGATCTGGGATTGAACCTCGTTTTCCTTGGCTCAAACAAACATTCTATCAACTAGAAAACGGGACCGAGCACACGTAAATATAAAAAAGCATTTTTCGGACTATTTATGGAACGTAACTTAACTAAATATCTTAATTATGATAATATTAAATCTTTGCGTCTGTTTGAATTAACAAATATCTTGGGGAAAAAAGGAACATTTTAAGTATAAATTCTTCTAAAAAAGGTTCCGATGAAAGTGAAATTGATTTCGAGTCGATTTGGCTACCGATTGCCGAATTATAGGTACTTTTCGGGTTTTCCAACTTGGATAAATTTGAAATCTAAGCACACTACTACAGTTATCTGGCGGGGTGTCCTCGTGGTGTAATGGTTAAAGCGATGGTCTGCAGATTCATAGTAAGCGAGTTCGTACTCCAGTCGCGCTATTACGTTCACTTTTAGGTAAATAACCTTGAAAATGGTATGAGCTTCCTTAACGTCCCAGCTATGGGTTAAATAGTACCACTACTATTCTTCTAGGAGAACAGCTTTGACATTAAATAACCTACAAAGGTCGATATGCCATTAAACAAAGAAACCAAACCATACAATTATCTCCCTTGTTTTTCACTCTTTCAAAATCCAATGTCTATTGAAACAAAACAGAAGTTCATTAATTTTGCAATGCTAAATAGATTAAATAACGTTCTCTTATTTATTTTTTTATAACTATAAATAAATATCAATTTGTACGAAAAAAGAAATTACTATAAAATAAGATGCAGCTATGAACTCATAAACGACGTTTTCTATGGATTCCAACACACGACCGTGCCCGAATATGCCGACCAACAAGAACTTACATCAGCACTGTGCAGACACAGGATGTAGTTTGAAGGACCTGCGATGGATAATAGGAGCAGATGGCAAGAGAGACAGAGAGAGTTAGGGAAATCCGTGCTATCAGCGCGACTTAATGATGATGATCTTCGATGTAAAAAAAAAAATAACGAGGAATTAGGGAAATCTTGTTAAATTTTGCTTTTTGAAAACGGCCAATAATTTTACAAGATGTTTATATTTGATTTTATTAATGATGTCATGATTAATTGTCATTGTTTCTCATCGTTTCTGTTTCATTAAAATCGCTTAATTTTCTTGATAATAATTGTTTGTTTCATTTTCTCAAAAGTCGCGCAATTTTCTTGATAATAGCATAAATGTTTCTTGATGATAATTATTTGTATATTTTCATTAATTACATCATTAATTAATTTCTTCTTCGGTATTTATTCAATAATGAATATAATTATTTTTCAACTTTCTTATTTTAGAGGAATTTATAGAAATATATATATATATATTTTTTTTTTTTTTTTTTTCCGTGAAAAAAAAAATTCTGCATGGAAAAATATGTATATTTTTATAGAAAGTTCTTTCTATAAAAATATACATATTTTTCCATGCAGAATTTTTTTTTTTATCGTCTTGATAATCAAGTCGTTAAATAAAATTTGAAAAAGACCACCTCTTCTCGCCAATCATATAATCGAATGCAGCAAATTATCACAGAAAGAGTATAACATTAGACACGACTGAGTGGGCAAGGGGATCCACAGAGAACTATACAAGAAATTTAAATTTGACTATACGAACAAATGGTATATGCATAACCCAGAATCTGACCGGAAGAATGGGATTTTGACTTACAAATGGATCACCTAATCTCGACCTTACGACTAGATCTTATAATAATCAACGAAAAAGAGAGAACTGGCAAAATTGAGAACTTTGCTGTTCCGGCTGACTACAGAGTATAGTTGAAAGAAAACGGAAAGAAGAATTAGTCCCGGGACCTTGCTAAGAATTGAAAAGAAAACTGTGAAACAGGAAAGTAACGGTTGTACCAATTGTAGTTTGTGCGCTTGATACAGTCACCAAAGGATTGGTAAAACGACTAGAGGACTTAGAAATAAAAGGAAGAGTGGAGATAATCCAAACTACAGCATTGATAAGATAAACCAGAATACTGAGAAGAGTTCAGGAGACTTGAGAGGACTTGTTGTCATTCAGACTCCAGTGAAAGACCATCATCTAACGCTGATGTTATCAGACTCCAGTGAAAAACCATCGGCTAACGCTCATATGAAAAGCTCAAATGAGTGAATAATAATAATAATAATAATAATAATAATAATAATAATAATAATAATAATACAAAACGATCAATCACATATTCAGCGAATGTAGCAAATTCGCTCAGAAAGAGTATAAGACTAGACACGACTAGGTGGGCAAGGTGATCCACTGAGAATTGTGCAAAAATCGATGTTTGACCATACGAGGAAATGGTATATGCACAACCCAGAATCTGTCCTGGAGAATGAGACGCACAAACTCCGCTGGGATTTTGTGATACGAACGGATCATCTAATCTCCGCTAGACGACCAGATCTTATACTAATCAACACAAAAGAGAGAACTAGCACAATTGTGGACTTTGCTGTCCCAGCTTACCTCAGAGTAAAATTGAAGGTATGCGAAAAGAGGAATAAGTAATTCCATCTTAACAGGAAATTGAAAAAAATGTGGAATATGAAAGTGACGATTATACCAATAGTAATTGGTGCTCTTGATACAGTCACCAAAGGATCGGAACAAAGACGGGAAAACTTAGAAATAACAGGACGGGTGGAGACTGTTCAAACTACAGCATTCTTTAGATCGTCCAGAATACCGAGAAGAGTATTGGAGACTTGAGATGACTTTTTGTCACTCAAACTCCAGTGGAAAGCCATCAGCTAACGCTAATGCAAAAAACTCTCAAGAAGGAATAATAATAATAATAATAATAATAATAATAATAATAATAATAATAATAATAATAATCCCGGTTGACCTCAGAATAAAACTGAAAGAATGTGAAAAGAAGGATAAGTACATCGACCTTGCTTGAGAATTGAAAATGCTGTGGACCATGAAGGTGACGATTGTACCAATTGTGATTGGTGCTTTTGGCACAGTAAATAAAGGATTATTAAAGGGTCTGGAGGACTTGGACGTTGGTGGACTTGTGGAGGCTATCCAAACGACCGCATTATTGAAGAGGGCCAGAATACTGAGAAGAGTCCTGGAGACGTGAGCACACTTGCTGTCATGCAAACTCCAGTGAAAAAACATCAACTAACGCTGATGTAAAAAAAAACTCTAAAGGGTAATAAATAATAATAATGTATATTTCAAGCGACAAACAAGCGGAATTTTGCACGAGAAGACTTAGTCATGACTAAGAAAGAGAAATCGCATGAGAGAAATTGAATATCTTAAAATAGCAGCGGTGAAAAACCCATTAGCTGACGCTGATGCGAAAACGCTAAAAGAGCATATAACAATATTAAACATTGATTTTGAAATCTCTACATTTTATTTCAGATAAACAATTATAGAAATATTTTTTTTATCGTCTCAATTGTTTTTAAAGAAAAAAAACTGTATTTTTTTACGACTGCAGCCCAAAAAAATTTTAGAAAAGATAAGACCGTTGGTTTTCCCTCTCTCATCAGGTCCAGTTATCAGATATCGTTTTGTGTCATAAGCAGGTCACCCCTATTTTAAAGATGTCTTGTCTCTCTGTGATAAGATCTTTACGATATGAGCTTCTTCCATATCCTCCATCCTCACCAGATTTAGCACCTACATAATTTCATTTGTTTCAATCACAATAACATATCATCAGTGGCAGAACATTCAAAAACAAAGAAGCTGAAAATGGCTGCTCAAACTTTTTTTCCGCTCAAAGACCTAAATATGAAATCGAAAAGTTGCCTCTCCTGTTGAGCCACAATTCTTTAAAATGGAGAGGATTACATTTTAATGATCTTTAATATTTTACATTTTTTCTATACCCTCTCTAGCAAAAGGCAATCCCGTTCCAAACGCCCTAATATATACCAACCCAACAACGTACGCCCTAATATATACTAACACAAAAAACTTATCAACTGAAAGTAAATTATTGCTGAATAGAAATACTATTATGTTTGAGTTAGTAGAAATAGTAGTGATAAATAATTTTAAAAAAACACCATCACTAAATAAACTAATGCCATATAGAAATACTTGAAAATACTTACTCGAATGCAAGTAAATGAGTTCTTTGATTTTAGTATGGTATCATTGAATTAATTGTTTACAAACCGTACATATGTGAAAACAGGCTTTAGCATTAAATAACCAATAGAGGTGCCATAAAACCCAACCAACCAACCAACTAATATATACCGGTCCATTAGCCTTGTGGGTAGAGAGTTCGCCAATGGCCAAGGAGACCGGAGTTCAATCCCAGGTCGAGTTAAGCCAAAAATTCAAAAAATGGTACTTGATACCACCTTACTTAGCACTCAGCATTACAAGGTACGAGTAAAGTGGAGCAATCTTGGGAAAAGAGAGGCGCCCTCCACTACGCCTCGATGTAGTAACTAATGAAAAGGGAACCTTCGGGTCACCCTCGACTACGGTCGCCAACTTCACTTTTTATATAGAACTGTACTCTTAAAAGGGAAAACTTGTATAAAATCGTTATAAATTTTAATCTTACTATCTCTGGTTTTGTTCAATGGCATATCAACCTTCGTGAATTATTTAATTGCCCTTGTAGATATTTACAAACCCTACGGCAGGATATGGCACAAGGTCAATTTTTAAGCGGAGTTTAACAGGTTTGAATTAAGAGTTTTCCTTCTCCTAGACTAATTGCCTCACCAAAGCTGAAGAACTTAGTCTGCCCTACTATTTACTCATAGTTGGTGGGAGAATAATTGGATTCATACCTTTCCCTAGGGTATTAGTGCTATATGAAATGCAATCAGTCTCGTCCAGGATTTGAACTGGTGTCGCCGTGTCCATTTCCATACGACGATAGCCATTACACCAGGGGCAGTTTAATTCCTCTTGTAGAAGAACAGGAGGCGTTACAATTTAACTAAAAACTGGAGACATTGGGGAGTTCATGCACCTCCCAAGGGTATTTGTCCGGAAGTGAAACTAATCGTGAGACAGGAGTTTGAACTCACTTACTATAATGTCGCAGTCCAGTGCGTTGGCCACTGCACCACGGAGACACCTCCTATCTCCATATGTGCATTACAAAAACGAGCAAAAGCTGTCAAGTGGAAAGAAAAACAAGTATACTTTTCAAGTGTATAAGCAGGTTTCATTTCTGCGCGCACAGGTACGTTGTCTGTGTGTCGTCCGACGGGTACAAGAGAGAGCACGTGCAAGTTCATGCATATGCCTGATTACCTTGGTTTTCTAGGGTGTTTTTTTAGGGAAGGGGTGGACAAGAGAAGTATATATGGGATTGTACTTCTGTAAGGGACACGCATGCGCGCGCTCGTGAGCAAAAATGGCGGACATTTTGGGTGCGAAGGAGTTGCGTGAAGCACCGTGAACAACTCGTTCTTCCTGTCATGTGTAAAGTCCAATAAATCGCCTCTTTTAAGTATTACGTTTCGCCCAAATGCTCTTTTGTGCAGTTGATGGGTAATAGAAGAAGAAGAAGAAGAAGAAGAAGAAGAAGAAGAAGAAGAAGAAGAAGAAGAAGAAGAAGAAGAAAGATGGAGTTAAATAGTAAGAAGATGTAATCGAAAAGAAAATATTGCTGACTGACATTGAGGAACAGAGTATAAAAGAAGAAGAAAAAGGATTAAAAAAATGAACTAGTTGAAAAAAAAAAAGAAATGAAAAGAATAGTTAGAAAAAGAGGGGTAGTTAAAAAAAGATGAAGAAAATCAGCAAAGAACAAGAACAAGAAGAAAAACAAGAAGGAGAAAGAGAGTTAAACGAAAATAGCGTTTATAGGAGAATATAGTGGATGATATGAGAAGGAGCAGAAAACAATACCAGAAGTAAAAGAAAGAAAGAAAGAAAGAAAAATAGGGGATATCTGTAAATGAAAAGAAAGAGAAACGCAAAGATAAAAAAAGAAAGAAAGAAAGAAAGAAAGAAAGAAAGAAAAATAGGGGATATCTGTAAATGAAAAGAAAGAGAAACGCAAAGATAAAAAAAGAAAGAAAGAAAGAAAGAAAAAAGAAAAATAGGGGATATCTGTAAATGAAAAGAAAGAGAAACGCAAAGATACAGAAAGAAAGAAAGAAAGAAAGAAAGAAAGAAAGAAAGAAAGAAAGAAAAATCGGAGATATCTGTAAGTTACAAGAAAGAGAAACGCAAAGATACAGAAAGAAAGAAAGAAAGAAAGAAAGAAAGAAAGAAAGAAAGAAAAATCGGAGATATCTGTAAGTTAAAAGAAAGAGAAACGCAAAGATACAGAAAGAAAGAAAGAAAGAAAGAAAGAAAGAAAGAAAGAAAAACGAATACAACTAAAAAGTAGACGGGATCGGAGAAGATATCTTCCTGAGGACAAATTCACTCGCATGTACAAACATTTACTCACTCAACCATGCATCTGCAATATACCAGCTCATTTTCGCTCACTTACAATCTCACTAGCTCTCTCTCTCTCTCTCTCTCTCTCTCTCTCTCTCTCTCTATTGGAATTCATACAAAATATTATATGACAATAAATTGCAAATAGATCAAGACAGATAAATAGATAGATAGAAAGGCAGGCCAAGTGGGAGAAGAATTCATAAGATTGAAATAAACCGGAAATGGAATTTGCCACGAAGAATATTTGTCTAACAAATGTTGGATTATCAAATCAGAAAATGTGTTTTCCATGAATTCCATGATGTAACAATTATGAACTTCTGAAGAGGATGTAAATAAACATCGAAGTGTTAAACATATTCGGGTGCAAATCATTCTTTATTAAACTCGGATTACCTACAAATATATATTCGAGATTAATTTTATTCTATATAACCTATTTTTATATTTATACATATGCATAGGTATATACTTATGCTTACATGTATATTTGTATGTGTATGAGTATGTGAGTGCAGGAGCGCGTGCCTATGTGTGTGTATTGAGGAGAAAGAGGTTTAAAAAAGGGGGAAATTAATGTGATATTTTTGTATAGCAGGACAATATGGAAAATGGGCGGAAGATTGTAAACAAAGTTATAAAAAGGGAGCCAATGCGATTTTTCATAAATTCTTTCGTGAAAGAAGGAAATAAAGAGAAAAAGAAAAAAAAGAAAGAAAAGAGGAAATGATGAACTGATGGAGAAGAAAGAAAGAAAGAAAGAAAGAAAGAAAGAAAGAAAGAAAGAAAGAAAGAAAATGATAAAGTTCAAAGAAAGAAAGAAACAGAGAGAGAAAGAAAGAAAATGGTAAAGTTCAAAGAAAGAAAGAAAGAAAGAAAGAAAGTGATAAGAAAGAAAGAAAGAAAGAAAGAAAGAAAGAAAGAAAGAAAGAAAGAAAGAAAGAAAGAAAGCGGTAAAGTTGAAAGAAAGAAAGAAAGAAAGAAAGAAAGAAAGAAAGAAAATGATAAAGTAGAAAGAAAGAAAGAAAGAAAGAAAGAAAGAAAGAAAGAAAGAAAGAAAGAAAATGGTAAAGTTCAAAGAAAGAAAGAAAGAAAGAAAGAAAGAAAGAAAGAAAATGATAAAGAAAGAAAGAAAGAAAGAAAGAAAGAAAATGGTAAAGTTCAAAGATAGAAAGAAAGAAAGAAAGAAAGAAAGAAAGAAAGAAAATGATAAAGAAAGAAAGAAAGAAAATGGTAAAGAAGAAAGAAAGAAAGAAAGAAAATGATAAAGTAGAAAGAAAGAAAGAAAGAAAGAAAGAAAGAAAGAAAGAAAGAAATTATAAAGGAGAGAATTTAGAAATAAACATGTGATTGTGATAGTTCCTAAAAGCCTGATCAGTATTGGGTGCGTACGTATGTGTGTGCATATACATATGTGTGTATACATGAAACATACACGTATGTGCCAGTGTGAAAGAACTCTTTAAGGGAATTAGGGGTCAAAAAAAAGACAGGGAGAAAAATCGAAGAAAGGATCATAGTAAGAAAAGCGAAAGATATAAATAAATCTTTGAAAGCGTTTTCCTGTGGGAGTTAAAAGAAGAAATGAGAAAAAAGAGAAAAAAAAGAATCCTGTGCGCATGCGTGTTGTTCATTGTGTTTGCACAAGTGCATCCGTGTCCACGCATGCGTATGTGTCTGTATCTGGTTTTTGTAGCCATTCTAGGTAATATGATCTCCGACGCTTGGGGCCCCAAAATCTGGTTACTTCTTACAGCCCCCCACCCAACACGGATAAACAAACAGAATCAAACTGACTTTAAACAAAGGGACCATTTTATCAATAAAGAAGAAGAAGAAGAAGAAGAAGAAGAAGAAGAAGAAGAAGAAGAAGAAGAAGAAGAAAACTCGCTTGTAACCAGCCACGTTTATTTTCTCCCTTGTCCGAATTCTCTTTTTTTCGTTTTTTCTTTTATTCTTTTTTCCATTTTTTCTATTTTTTCTTTTGTTTTTTTCTTTTGGGTTTTTTCTTTCATTGTTTTTCTTTTTTCTTTTTTCCTTTTGTCTTTTCTGTCCTTTTTTATTTTTTGTTTTTCTTTCTTTTTGTCTTTTGGTTTTAAGCTTTTCTTTTTCTTCCAATTTTTTCCTTGTTTATTTTTTATCCTTTTATCTTTTTTTCTTTTTTTCCTTTTTTTCTTTTGCTTCTTTCTTTCTTTTTTCTTTTTCATGTTTGATACTTTTTTTGTTTTCCGTTTTCTTGTATAATTTTTTCCTTTTATCTTTTTTCTTCTATTTTTCCTTTTTTTTTTTTTTCTTTTCATGTTTGATGCTTTTTTTATTCCTTTTTTTTCTTTGATGCATTTTCTTTTTCTTTTTCCTTTTTTCTTTTTTTTTTTAAATTTTGATACTTTTTCTTTTTTTTTTTTTTTCCTTTTTATCATTTGCATTTTTTTCTTTTTTCTCTTTTTTTATGCTTATTTTCTTTGTCCTTTTTAGCTTTTTCCTTTTTTGCTTTTTCCATTTTTGCTTTTTCCTTTTTTTATTGGTTGATTTTTGTTTTCGTTTTTTCCTTTTTATTTCCTTTTTCTCTGTTTTCTTCTCTTTTTTTCCTATTTCCTTTTTTCTTTTTCTTTTTTTCCTTTCTTTATCTTTTCCTTGTTTTTCCTTTTCCTGTTTTCTTTTTTCAGGTTTTTTCTTTTTTTTTTTTTCCTTTTTTGTTTGATGCTTTTTCTTTTTTTCCTTTTTTTCATTTTTGATGCTTTTTTCTGCTTTTTTCCCCATTTGCCTATTTTTCTTTCCCTTTAATTTGTTTAATCCTTATTTTTCTTTCTTTTTTCTTTTTCTCTTTTTATTTATTTTTTTTCATTGCTTTTTTCTTTTTTCTTTACTTGTTTCTTTTTCTTTTTTCGTATCTTTTGCTTCTTTTCTTTTTTTCTTTTTTATTTATTCATGTTTTATGATTTTTTATTTATTCATGTTTTATGATTTTTTCTTTTTTCTTATTTCTTTTATATTTTTCCTTATCTATTTCTTTTTAGATTTGTATGTTTCATGCTTTTTTCTTTTTCTTTTTTTGTTTGATGCTTTTTTCATTATCTCTTTCCTTTTTGCTTCTTTTTTCATTTCTGTTGCTTTTTTCCCCTTTTTTCTATTTGCCTTTATTTTTTTGTTTTTGTTTTTGTGTGATGTGGATTTTCTTTTTCTTCTTCCTGTTTAATATTTTTAGTTTTTTTTTCTTTTTCTTTTTTCTTTTTTGGTCATATTTAATCCTTTTTCCTTTTTTTCCCCGCTTTCTTTCTTTTTCGTTTTATATATTTGATACTAATTTTTTTCAAACTTTTGTTTTTTTTACTTTTTTCCTTTTGCATTTTTCTTTTTTTCATATTTGATTTTTTTCTTTTTTTTTATCCTTTTTTCTTTTGTTTTTTCTTTCTTCTATCTTTTTTCATGTTTGATTTTTTTTTGGTTTTTTTATTTTATTTTTCCTTCTTTTTCTTTTATCCTTTTTTTTCTGTTTTAATATCTTCATTCCGCTTCGTCTACCTGTTTGTCTCTCTTGCAATCTCTTTGTGTTTCTTTCTCTTTCCTTTTCTCTGCTGTTTGTCTCTCTTTATCTCTCTCTCTTACTTTCAGTCTTTTTCTCTTTCTTTCTCTCTCTCTCTCTCTTTCTCCCTCTCTTTCTTTCTTTTTCAATCTCATTCCCTTTTTTTCTCACCTTCCCGCTCTCCCTCTTAATTTTTCTCACTCTTTTTCTTTCAATCTCTTTTTTTTAATCTCTTCGTTTATCTAATTGTCTCTTTCTCTTGTGATCTCTTCGTCTTTCTTTCTATCGACTTCTCTCTTCCTTTCCCTTTCTCTGTCTGTCTCTCTTCGTCTCTCAACCTTATCTGCTGTTTTTGTCGTTATCTCTTATTCCCTTTCAATTTGTTTTTCTTTCTTTCTTTCTTTCTTTCTTTCTATTTCCTTTTCTCTTCTTTCTCTAATTTGTTCTTTCCAATTTTCTTAATTCCGACTTCTTTTCGACTTTTTCTTTATTCCTATTTTCATTCTCTCTTTAACTTTCTCTCTTTTTCTCATTCTGTCTCTCTTTATTATTCTCATTTAATATCTTTCTCTTTCAATCCCTTCATCTTTCTCTATCTTCCTCTCTATTTCTCTTTCAACAGACCTTTCATTCATTCATTCATTCTTTCTTTTTTCTTTCTTCCTTTTTTTCTCTACTTTGTTCTTTTTTCCCATGTTTCCCAAGTGGTTGTTCTTCACTTACAATCATTTATTATTCTAAGCAAGAAAGACCCTTTTCTTGTTTGTTATGCTGTCAAATATTCGCAGATTCTGCCGCGATGAATAATGACACAGATACCAAGAACAAAACAGCCGACGCCAGCTAACTCTCTCTCTCTCCCTCTCTCTCTCTCTCTCTCTCTCTCTCTCGCCAAAAAATACAGTGCTAGAGTTTTCTTCGATGAGGAGAAAGTAGGAAGCAGAGAGAGAGGGAAAAAAAGATGGAACCCAGTTTCTCAGAGATCAGTGGTTATTTTCTACCGAGGAAATTTTTCGATCTGCCAAAAAATATTCTCAGACTGGTACAAAAGAGAGACCAATACGGCTTGGCAACCAAATGGTGCTCTCACTGTTGTTAATATAAACACAAACTCGATTTTTTCCAGCTGGGTGGGAGGTGTAAGATTTCCCGCAGCGAAAAAAAGAAAAATTCGAAATTTTCTCCAAAAAAAAAAAGGAAAAATTTCGTCTTTTGTTCAGTTTTATTCGTATTTTCTTTTTTTCATGTTGGACGAAAAAGAAAAGTGAAAAACTAGACTATTTTAAATATTATAGTCACAAATTCTATTGAAACTTTAATGGCTTAGACACACATAGGAATTTATTATTTTCCTGGATTATTGTTCTCAACGTTCTCTGAAAAGTCAACATTTTCTGAAAGAAAAGACAGTAGAAAACTGAACTAATTTTTATTATAGCCACAAATTTTATTAAAACTTTAATGGCTTAGACACACATAGGAAGTAATTATTTTCCTGGATTATCGTTGTCAAATTTCTCCAATTTCTTGCAAAAAGTCATAATTTTCGAAAAAGAAAAAAGAAAATAAAAATTCAAATCCTACGAAATATAAAAAAAATTGAAAATTTCTCCGAATTTTCAGTTCCTTCATTTTGATATCCAAATTTGTGATTAGAATTTTGTTTATGTCGACAGAACAGTTGTCTGAGATGAAAAAGGTTATTTTGTTCGTGTAGCATTTATTCTAATGCTAACAGCAATAGATGAATGAATTAATTTATCAATCAACACGTGAAACAATTAATAACAATATACAGTCCTCCCTGTGTATAAAGTTGAGTTTAAGGGACTTACTGGCGCGCTGAAGAAGATATCTGGTATCTTAGGATTGTCTTTCTGAGAGCTTTTAACGTGCTCGCCTCACGGAACGTCTGGTGGGTCTGTCTGACTGGATTTGGGATTTTTGCGCCAAGACTTCTAGGCTCATCACGTGATTAGTATATCTAATCACAAAGAGCCTGTCCCTCTCTTACTCCATACTCAGGAATTACCATTTTACTGACCCAACAAGGTTAAAATGTGTCATACAATGTTTGTGGACTGTCATTTCGTGATATTACAAAGAAATTAAGTTGCCATTATTTATCAAGTGATGTTTTCCTTAAAAACTATAAGAAAACTGCAAGTTATCATCAAAAAGGTTGTTCCTGCAAAAGAAAAAACCTGAGCATTTGATGATTTGCAAATTGTTCGAGCTGCAAAGCGATAGTGCACTGAAACATCACAATAACTCAAAGTTGAAATTAAATGTTTCGCCAAAAAATAATTTGATTCTCTAAATTATTAGTTTGAATATCAGCTATCTGTCCTTTGTAAAGATTGATATGCCATAAAACCCAACCAACCAACCTGTCCTTTGTTTTCTTTTGTTTTTTGTTGTTTTTTTTTTTTTTTGCTTTTCCTTTTTTTGGAGGCGGGGGGTTCTGTTTGTTTTTGTTTGTTCGTTTTCGTTGTTTTTTTTTAGGGGGTGCAAATACAGCACTTTCTTCAAAAAATTCGAACATTTTTTTCTAATGTCTGTCTACTTTTTATTTGTTTTAATTGCATAATAATCAAGTCATACCATGCTAACAATACGATTTCCTTTGACTCTCTCTCTCTCTCTCTCTCTCTCTCTCTCTCTCTCTCTCTCCTTCAATTTCAGTCCCTATCGTCCTTCAGCCTTGGAAAGTCATCATGATGGTACCCGCTGTCAGTACAGAACTGATGAACATTAGTTTTCTTCTAACCGGCCAACACTGGTGCGTCCATGCATCTGAGTCCATCGGGAAACGTCACTTACAATTTAGTGCTTACTTCTCAAGCAGTGCCTAGCAGGTCTTCTTCGTCTTACTTGAATGGTCTGTGAGATCAGATGTAAAGGGCCGTATAGCTGCTGTTTTGGAAGGAGATTTTTGCAAGATTTGTTCAAATCCACACACAGCATCCTTGGGTAGCTCCCATCTAGCTTTTTCTCCGAGCGTTTCCGTAAAGTCCAAATGGTGCAACCATACAGTAGTTCTGACATGGTTACAACTTGGAAGAATCGTCGTTTTATTTTATCGAAGAGACTTTATCCCTTCTTTATTGTTAGCTTTCTTCTCTCCCCCTGATTTTCTTCTATTCTTTTATTCCTACATTATTCAATTTACTTGCTCTTTTTTTATTTCCAAATGGTGCAACCATACAGTAGTTCTGACATGGTTACAACTTGGAAGAATCGCCGTTTTATTTTATCGAAGAGACTTTATCCCTTCTTTATTGTTAGCTTTCTTCTCTGATTTTCTTCTAGTCTTTTATTCCTACATTATTCAATTTACTTGCTCTATTTTTTATTTCCAACACTGTTTCATTATTCTTATTTTGTGTTTCTTCATTTTAATTTCTTCCTTTCTTTGCCAGCTCTTTTTCTTCTTTTCTCTAAATTGACGTAAAATACATTGCAATGAAAAAGCTTTCTAAATCAAAAAACATGAAAGATTGATTGGTTGATTTTAACGACATGTCAACCCCTCTGAAGCTATTTTCTGCCTAGAGGTTGAGACCCAGCTATGAGTTAGATAGTAATACTTCAGTTCTTCTAGAAGGATGGCTCACGAGGGTTGATATGCCAGTAAACAAAGAAACCAAATCATATATATTCAACATATAAGTATAAAGAAGATCTGGCATTAAATGGCCTAAAAGGGTTGATATGCCATAAAAATAAACAAAACCAAATCATATATATTTAATATATATGTATATCTTAGACGTTTTAGCCATTTTGTAAATATAGCATTTTAAACGACAACGTTTTTTGTGAAGATTCCAACGTATTACTCAGGGTTTTTTTTTAAAGAGGGTCGTCTTTTCTCATTCGTAAACCGTTCGATAAGGAAGTATTATCGTATAGTAATGCGCGGTGTCTGATTTAGTCCGTAATTGTATATTTATGTACAGTGTTTAATGAAAATAAATTTTAAAACAAAACTAAACGTATGTCAATATTATATAGGAGTTTGTTATTTTAATCGCAATTTTATATTTATGTACAGATTTTTTTTTCTGTAAGTAAAAAAAAGGAGTGGGGAAGAAATACATACCGGAGTGAACAAATAGCCGAATAACGATGTCATTGTGTCCGAAAAGCAAGAGTAAAATGGCCTCCCGATTTTTAAAGGAAAGATTAAGAAGTCATCAGAAGAGCTTAGCTCTGATTGGCTGTTGCAAAATTATATATAGAGCCATTTCTGTGGTCATTTTTTTCCCTTGTGTGGATGCGCAGGTTAGCTGTCGGGATGGGAGTTGGAGTAAGATCAATGCCAACTGGGTCATGTGGGTGAGGGGGGTCTGATGTTGCAAGACCCGAAACCCCCTATGAATCCAAAGGAAACATCACTGATGACCCATCCTGACGCATCGATGAAGATGTATGATATAAATATGCCAAATCTTTTTGATCCATATATATTGAATATATAAGATTCAATTTGCTTTGGTTTTATCACCTATCAACTACTGTAGGCCATTTAATGCCAAATCCTCTTTATACATATATATTAAATAGATGATTTCTAAACACATGATAACATTCTCAACGAAGCTTCAACCCATTTTTGTACACTGCTATTTGGTTTCACACATTTCTATCAAATACGAATAATTCTATTTATTATTAATCATTGGTTTGCGCTCAGTTGAATGTTTTCAAGTATTCTTATGTATCACTAACAAGTCAATTAAATATCAGTCATTTATTTACACAGTGATAAACGATCAAACAATGGTTGAGGTGCCTGTGGTGTAATGGTTATCGTCGTAGGAAATGGACACTACGACACGATTATGAATCCAATTATTCTCCCTCCAGCTATGGGTAGATAGTAGAGCAGACTGGGTTTTTCAGACTTGGTGAGGCGACTAGTCTAGGAGAAGGAAAACTCTGAATTCAAACCTGTTAAACTCCACTTAAAAATTGACCTTGTGTCATATCCTGTCCGATCGGAGGGTTGGTAATTATGGATATGCCTTAAAAGCCAAACCAAATAATCCTATATATTTAGTATATGTGTATAAAGATGATTTGGCATTAAATAGTCTACAATAGTTGACATGCCATAAAACTAAAACAAAACAAACCTAACCTAAATATGACGAAATTGCGTACATTGTATATCTATATGTATATTTTTGTGTTGTTTCCTAATTTTTCCACATCATTATATGATGCTAAGTGTTTTTATCAAATTCAGATGATTCGCAAATCGATCTATTTGGCCCATACATAGGACCGTAACCTGCACTACCGATCCTGGTCAGATCTGACCTTGGAGAATCTTAACTGGAAGCCCAATATCCCATATAGTTTAGCGTTATACCCGAGACACACCAGTATCTACACAGAGCTGTAGGTTCTAGCTGGTCGTCCTGCCTCTTCAGGGGAATACGTCCAGTATATTCTAAACTTCATCGACAGGGCATCTTATAGTTCTTTTGTAACATAACAGATAGATGAGATCTGTTACTGCTAGGTCCTGTTGCAGTCAAATTAACTCAAACTGTTAAAATGGCTAGAAATATACCCGGTGCCAATTCAGTTTCATTGACTGATGCCGACCTTTGAAGGCGAAAGCTTGCAGTGTGGGTCATGGTTATCTTTCGATAGCTGTTTTTATTCTCATCTACAAAGGCCATCCTTATAGATGAGCAGCAGTAGTTACCCGATCGAAGAATGCTGCGGGCAATATTAAACAAGCCCTGGATGCAGCACCCCACAAAGCAGCAGGTGTACAGCCACCTACTACCCATCACGAAAACTATCAAAAGTAGACAAACCAGACATGCAGGATACTTCTAGAGAAGTAGGGATGAGCTCATAAGTCACGTACTCCTATAGACCCCTTCACATAGCCGATCAAAAGCAGGACGACCAGCTAGAACCTACATACAGCAGCTCTCTGTAAATACAGGATGTATTCCTGAAGACCCGCCGGAAGCAATGGACGATAGGGAGGAGTGGCGAGAGAGGGTCAGGGATATCCGTGCTGATGGTGCGACATGATAATGACGATGATGATGATGATGAAAAGCTTGGATGTCAATGGAGGATTGTAAAGTCCGGTAACTAAAATCAGAGAAGTTTGAAGTTAGATTTCAACCTTTAGTTAGCAAACACATGTTGGAGTGAGAGGATCTTTCCGTCTGTGGTCTATATGGTCCTAGCGCCTCTTGATCAACGTAAGGGGTCAGTGAAATATATGAAATAAAAATGGTTATATGGGCATTCAAAAAGAGCAGACTTTGTATTCGTTATTCATCCCAACGTGAGACTAGTTAAGAGGACGGAACAACATGAACGTGAGAGCTGATAAGTTGAAGAAAAAGGTAATTAATCTACCATATATTTGTTTTTGTTTTTTAATTTATTTTCTGGCACTGATGTTATTTTTCTTGGTCTTAAATTCACTGTTTCTCCTTTACGAAAGTTTCATCTCAGCAGCAATTAAACTCTATGCTGATTTTCATTCTATTTTTGTTTTATTTATATTATTTTCAATTTCTGGTTATGTCATAAATATGGTATTTCATAATTAGGGCTTAATCGATACCTCCCTTGAGAAATTATATTAATCGAGGTAATCGCAAACACCGTAACTACATGATTATTAAGTAAAAAATTGCATGCCTTATTCTAACAGATTTTGATGTCAGTGCGATAATAATAATCTCGCTACAATTTTGCGCTGTTTTACTATAGAATATGGTCTTGTTCTCTTTAAAAGGTTGTTTGGTTTAGAAGTCATATCTCAGAACAATGAAACCGCTTTTGAACAATTTCCTGATGTTGTATCGAGAGCAGATCTTCTGTATTATTTGAGGCGTGCCTTTAATTTAAAGTTGACTGACTAAAGCAGTCTTCCAATTATTATCCTCAACTCTTTTATCTCTGCTAGTTGAAATTAATGTCATGTTAGAGTAGTAATTGTTGTTTCAAAGCGTGTTTTTTTTTAAATCATCTCTTGTTGCACGGAAGTTGCCATTTATGAGTTGTGCTTGTCGGAGGCAATGGCTCATCCATTTCTTTATGTCAGATAAGGTGTTGTAATTGAAAAATCACTTTTTGTATTTATTGAAGTCGAGTTAAAAATGCTTAAACAAAAACCTCGCAAGTTTGTTCCGTTTTATCTGCTTTATGTAACGGGCATTTAAAAACCAGATGTTTATATTATAGATGTCTTTTGATCGGGATTGTGCGATCCATTTGAAGTCCCATTATTATTATTACTTACTCATTAGAGTTTTCCACGTCAGCGTTAGCTGATGGTCTTTCACTGGAGTTTCAGTGACAGCAAGTTTCTTCTAGTCTCTAGGATTCTTCTCAGTATTCTGGCCGTTCTCAATAATGTAGTAGTTTGGATGATCTCCACTCGTCCGCCAACTTCCAAGTCCTCCAGTCCCTTTAGTAATCCTTTAGTTACTGTTCCAAACGCACCAATTACAATTGGTATAATTATCACCTGCATGCTCAATAGTTTTTCAATTCCCTAGTACGGTCGAGGTTCTTATCCTTCTTTTTACGTTCTTTTAGTTTTATTGTGGTCAGCCAGGACAGCAAAATCGACAATTTTGCAAGTTCTCTTTTTTTTTTTTTTTTTGATTATTATTAGGTCTGGTCTTCTGGCCGAGATTAGGTGATCCATGTGTACGTTATTATTATTATTATTATTTTGCTCCTTTGGGGGTGTTTCAAACCAGTGTTAGCTGATGCTCTTTCACTAGAGTTTAAGAGACAGCAAGACTTCTGGATTTTTTCAGTATCCAGGCCGATCTTAACAATGCCTTGTCTTCTGATTTCCAAGTTTTCACATCCTTTTACCAAAACTTTAGGGATTGTTCCAAGCGCACCAATAACAATCGGTATCACTAACACCTCATCTTCTTTTATTATTATCCTCATTTGAAAATTATTCACACCAAGATAAGCTGATGGTTTTCCATTGAAGTATGAGTGACATCAAGTTTCCTCATGTCTTCTAGACTCTTTCTAATATTCTAGTCGATCTAGACAATGCAGTAGTTTGGATTGTAACCACTTCTCCTCGGATTTCCAAGTCCTCCAGTCCCCGGAACCAATCTATGGTGACTGTTCCAAGTGCACCAATTGCAATTGGTATCAGTATCACTTTATAGTATTTTTTTATTCCCTAGAAAGGTCTTGGTATTTATCTCTCTTTTCACTTTCCTTCAGTTTTACCCTCTAGTCAGCTGGAATGACTTAGTCTAAATTTGACAAGTTCCTTAGGGGGTGGCTTTTGGGGTTTTTTTGTTTATTTTTTTTACCACCACTAGGTCTGGTTGTCAGGCCGAGATCAGATGGTGGGTTTGTATCTCAAAATCTTACAAATTTTTGGTATCTCATTCTCCTGGACAGATTACGGGCTGCTAGCAAGTCCTCTCTTTCTTTTCTGGACACATGGTCTATCTATGTCATCTCTGAGATATTAGGCGATATGCATCTTCATGAGTTTTCTTGCTCTCTGGTGCATTTGTTGATGTTCTTCTCTCGTCCACTTTAAGAATGGCCCCGAGTATCTTCCGAGTGGGCCAGCCCAGGTATTTATAACTTTTATGAGATTTCTGCTATATAGTTTGGTTTAGAGCAGCTTTTTAGTTCTCGTGAGATATTTCAGAATTTTTTCTTTCATTTCTGTGTGTTTGCTTTCGATATTCCCAAGTATTTGTAGGTTTCCATTTCTCCAAGTGCTCTGATTTTATCGTGAGTTGTTAGTGCTATTCTTTCCTTCATATGTCGTTTTCCGCTTTTCATTTTTCTAAACCGAATTCCATCCCTCTATCTTCACTGTATATCCTCATTTCCTATATTAGGGTTTTCAATTCTTTCGAATTTTTGGAAAAACAGTTTGATGTCATCCATGTACATTAGGCAGTTGTTTTTCCTGGTGATTTATGAATTTTTATCTGTCTATGCATTTCCTAAGTATTACAAATAGTAATGGTGATATCACATCTCCATGGAAGACCTCTCTGTGGATTTTCACCTCAGTTAAGCTTTTTCCTCCTGCTGTCATTTCCAGTCTCCAGGTTTTCATAGCATTTTCGATAAACTTTATGACATCACCGGATATCTTGTACATTTTGAGAAATTCTTACAATGATTCACCGTGTCTTTTATCAAGAGGTAGCGTAAGGGAAAGTAGTGATTATATATATTCTATGTATTTACGTTAAAGCTGCTTCTTTTGTGTCATATAGATAGCGCTATGCTAAAGAGATTAGCAATTCCGTAAAATGCAATTTTTCGTATTCGATATTGACTGAGACTACCAGGTATCTTGCGAATGTATTTATTTGTCCTTTTATTTACAGAACTCCAACTATTACAGGCTCAGTGCTAGTTTTAAGGGGCCGATTCTTTTTAAATTTATATTTCCGGTTCTTTGTATTTACTTAATATATTTGGTTTCTTTGTTATTATCTGTTGGTACAGCCACATCAATTTGAAGGTATATTTTTCTTTTATAGCCCTTTACAACTGTATCTAGTCTAATCTTCTTCTTCTTCTTCTTCTTCTTCTTCTTCTTCTTCTTCTTTGAGTGTTTTTCACACTCCAGGGTTAGATGATGGGTTTTCCCTGGAGTTTGAGTGACAGCAAGTTCCTTCAAATCTGCAGGACACTTCTCAGAACTCTGACCGGTCTTAGTAATGCTGTAGTCTGGATGGTCTCTACTTGTCCTCTGATTTCTAAGTCTTTCAGTCCCTTTACCAATCCTTTGGTTATTGTTTTAAGTGTGCCAATTACAGTTGGTATCACTGTCACCTTCATATTCCTTAGTATTTTTAGTTCTCTAGCATCGTCAAGATATTTATTTCTTCTTTTGCTTTATTTTATTTTTTCTCTGTGGTCCGGAAAGGTAAACTCCTCTATTCGGAAGGTTCATTTTTTTTATTGACAATCTCTAGGTCTGGTCGTCTGGCCGAGATTAGGTGATCCGTTTGTATCTTAAAGTTTCAGAAAAGTTTGTGTTTTTTCTTCTTCTTCTTCCTCTTCTTCTTCTTCTTCTAATTATTATTATTATTATTATTTTAATCATTTTAGAGTTCTTCACATCAGCGTTGGCTGATCTTTTTCCACAAGAGCCTAAGTGACAGGAATCTCTTCCAGTCTCCAGGACTCTTCTCAGTATTCTGGCCCATCCCAACAATGCTGCAATTTGTATGGTCTCTAGTCATCCTCTATTTTCCCTATCCTCCAGTCCCTGTACCCGTCTTTTTATTATTATTATTATTATTTGTAAGGTTTTCTACCAATTAGGACACGTGGTTTTCACTGAAGTCCAAGTGACAGCAAATCTCCCAGTTTTCCAGAACTCGTTATTCTAGCAGATCTCGGAAATGTTTTAGTTTAAGGGGTCTCGATTCTTATTCAGATTTGTAGTTCTTCCAGCCTCAATCCTAAATTAATCATTGTTATTGCGGTGGCCTTTATATTCGATAACTTTTCTAGCTCTTCAGCAATGTCCGGGTATTTATCTAGTTTTTTCTATTTCCTACTCCTTGCGTGATTTTCACACATATTGTAAATGGTGGGCTTCACATGAGACCGGGTGACAGCGTTTCTTCTTTTCTTTCTTTTGATATTTTCTTTGAACAGATATCAAACATCTACGAGGTGCATACGATAAGTTTCCTGACTTTTTTCATGTAGGCACTTTTATTGATAGTACACACATGAAACTCGAGTCTCCTTCGAAATAATCTCCTCCGGCTGCAATGCACTTGTTGTGCCGTTCCAACAACTTCTGGAAGGCCCCATGGAAGTCCTCTTGTGTCAGCGTGTCAATGACCTTCGTCACAGCCCCTTTCATCTCCTCAATTGTGTCATAACGACAGCCTCTGAGCTTACGGAATAACCAAAAGTCACAGGGAGTAAGGTCTGGACTATAGGGAGGGTAAGGAACTGTTTTGATGCCCTTCTTGGTCAAATAGTCTGTGACAAGGATGGATTTGTGGACTGGTTTATTGTCCTGGTGGAAATGCCACTGAGCCAATTTGAAGAGTGCTGGCCTCTTCCGACGAAATCTCATCCTGAACTCCCTTAAAACCTCAACATAGTAACCCTAACCCTAACCCTAACCCTTTGGCCAATCAACTCTGGTGTATTGACTTCCTTACTTCTCCCACACCTCTCATCATCCCTCACAGACTCTCTGCCTTCCTTGAATCTGTTATGCCACTCAAAAACTGATGCTCGATGCTCCAAAAGCAGTCTGAAGCATTCCATACGTTTCTGTGGCACTTTTCCAAGTTTAAAACAGAATTTAAGTTGTCCTCACGTCCAGATTGCATTTTTGAAATTCACCAGCTGTGACAATCAGACTTTAGTAGGGTGTATTCCAATTGCTGCTGTAGCTGTCCGTTTGAAACTGAAATCATAAAAATTGATCAGTCATCTCATAAGATGTATAGCAATAACATACTAAATTTTCAAGAGTCTACGACAATTTTAAATGCCTGTTCAAAAAAAGTGTTGAAACTTATTGAATGCACCACATATGCTCTTGCTTCTTTTCTTCCTCTTTTTTTCATTTATTAATCTTTGTTTTTTCATAATTTCTTTCTTTCAATTTGTTTCTCTTTTATTCACCACTCTTGAGATTTCTCTCTTTCTTCCTGTTTGTATATTTTTGTTCTTTCTTTCTTTCTTTCTTTCTTTTTCTTCTTCTTGAAAGGTTTCTGTTCTCCATTTTCGTATTTCTTCTTCTTTTTTTCTTCTTTCTTCTTCTTCTTCTTCTTGGAAGGTGACTGTCTTTCTCCTTTTCTTCTACTTCTTTATTATTGTTATTCTACTGATTTGACTTCAGTTATTTTGCTTTGTTTTTCTTTTCTTTTTTTTTTTCCTTTTTTCCTTCTATTTACTGAATTCCTTTATTTCATTCTGACCTCTTTTTTATTATTTGACACTATATTTCAGTTTCTTTTTTCACGGTGTCATTTCTTCCACTGACTTTTCTCACTCATTCTAATATGCTTTCTTGTCCTTATGAATCATTCTATAATTCTTTCTTGCCTTTTTCTTTTCTTTTTCCTTTTTTTTTTTTTGTCTTTTCTTCGGCGTTTCCAGGGAATAATAAGGGTCAGAATGACTTGTGATTATTTTTATTCAGAGAAATTGGCCTAAATTTGCCATCCTTAAAGCAACATCTGGCATTCCTGTTCAAAAGATGGACGAGTTGGCGTAACATATGACGTTGATATCAAAGATTCGTTCTTGAGATTAGTCAGAAGAAAAGTTTTACCATTCCAAATAAGTCACTGAAAACGACTGGGAAAAAGGATGAAAAAAATATGAAGAAAATGGCGAGAAAAAAGGGTAAGACTTGATGAGGATAAAACATGATACAATGATAAGAGAATAAGTTAGGAAACGGAAAATAAAAAAGAAGGGGACAAAAAAGAAACATGAATACGAAGAAGAAGTAGACATAAAGGAAAGAACGAAAAAAGAAAAGAAAGATTAGAATATGATTATGAGATGCAGAAGGTTAGAAAGAAAGAAAGAAAGAAAGAAAGAAAGAAAGAAAGAAGTCACCTGAAAAAAAAAAATGAAAGAGAGTACCCAAAAAATTAACGAAAGAAAGAAAGAAAGAACGAGAACACAAGAAGAAAGAATGAAAGAAAAAAGAAACCACATGCAAAGAAAGAAAGAAACAAACTAACAAACAAAGAAACGAAAAAGAAAGAATGTGACCTGAAGAAAGAAAGAAAGAAAGAAAGAAAGAAAGAAAGAAAGAAAGAAAGAAAGAAAGAAAGAAAGAGGAAATAAGAAAAAAGAAAGAAGGAATGAGGTCACCCAAAGAAAGAAGAAGGTAAAAAGAAAAAGGAAAGAAATAATTAGGTCACTCAAAGAAAGAATGAAAGAAAGAGTGATAACAGCAGAAGAAAGAATAAAAGATAGAAAAAAACACTCAAAGAAAGAAAGAAAGAAAGAAAGAATCACCAAAAGAAAGAAAGAAAGAAAGAGTCACCTGAAGAAAGAAAGAAAGAAAGAAAGAAAGAAAGAAAGAAAGAAAGAAAGAACCATAATGAGCAAAACAGAAGAAAACATAATTATAGTATAGCACTGTCGGAAAAAGAGAAGGAAAAAAACAATTAGAAAAAGAATTCTAAGATAAGCAGATGAAGACCAGAAGTAAAGAGGACGATGTAAAGGAAAGAAAAACGTATATTCTTAACACGACCAGTTGAGAAAGAAAAAGACTAGTCCCTTCCTAGAGAAGTAGAAATAGAAAAACAACGAAAGAAGAACAAGAACAAGAAGAAGATTCACGAAAGGTTAAGAAGAAACATTGAAATTAAGTAATTAAGGAGAAATTACAGAATTACGGACAAACAAGTAATGAATTAGTAAAAAATGATTTTTTTTTTTTTGTCTCCAACGAGGGAAGCACTTCAGCACGTTATCCACTTCCCGGACACTGTTTTTAATTTTAGGCAGGAAAGACAAATAATAAATAATAAGAAACTAAGAGTGAAACCCTCTGATACTCAGGAAAACGCCAGATGAAATATTTTACTGAAACAATTCTTATATATATATATATATATATATATATATATATATATTTACTAATCTAATATCTACCAGCATTGACGGTACCAGAAAAAAAAAACGAAAAAAATCCCGCCAGGAACAAGAGATAAAAGTATCTCGAATCACCGCCCCGGGGAAAAAGGAAAAATTATAGGTCAAAAGGAAAGAAAAGGCCAACCTCGTCCGACCCCTTGAAAAAAATCAAGGGATACGCAGTCAGTTGGTCAAACGAAAACTAAAAACCTTCCGCGAATCCTGCAATGCTACAATTACAAAAGTGCTCAACACAAGTGGAGCCAATTATAAAATTAACTTAAATCGCGAGTCGGAAATCTTCTACTAAAGTTTCACCTTATTGGATCATCAGGAAGTCTAACTCAGGAGTTAGGCTTCCTGATGATCCGATAAGGTGAAACTTTAGTAGATTTCCGACTCTCGATTTAAGTTAATTTTATATATATATATATATATAAGTTGGCGACCGTAGTCGAGGGTAACTAGAAGGCTCCCTTTTCAATAGCTACGACACCGAAGTGTAGGGGATGGGGCTACTCCTTTCCCTGGATTGCTCGACTTTACCCTTGATACGTGCCTTATAGTGCTGAGTGTTAAGCAAAGAGTTATCAAGTACCATTTTTAATGTCTTTAATTGCCAGTCGGCTAGGGCTGTAGAATACACTGTGCTTCTTTCACTATACAGATTTTTGCATTTAAACTGCGTATTTATGCTAAACTGAATTGTTTAAATAGAACTGTTTTGACATTGGAACTGCGTACTAGTGCGGAACTGAATTGCTCGAAATGTAACTGTTTTGACGTCTAAACTGTGTACTTATGCGGAACTGAATTATCTGAAATAAAACTGTTTTGACATTTAACTCTATGTATTGCCCAGTCAGCTAGGGCTGTAGAATACACTGACTGCACCTCTGCAGAGGGGTAAGACCCACACCCTGACGAGTGTCCTGGATATGACACTAAACAATCTGATGGTCAGGTTCCAGCAGTGCTGGAGTTTTCGGGAATGCGGAGTACCCCTTCATCGCCATCGTTCCCAGGTCCACTCTGGCTCGGAGTGGTAGCACCTGATAGGGCCCTATCTATGGGTTAAATAGAACTAACAGCATACTTATGCTAAAATGAATTGTTTGAGTAAACTGAATAGCTTGAAATAGAAATGTTTTTGACAATTAAACTGTACTTACATTTAAACTGCGTGCTTATGCTTAACTAAATTATTTGAAATAGAACTGTTTTTCGACATTAAAACTGTATTTACACATAACTGAATTGTTACATATAACTGCTTGAATAGTTTGAAATAGAAATGTTTTTGACAATTAAAGTGTGTACTTATGCTAAACTGAATTATTTTAAATAGAACAGATTATTTACATAAAAATGGATTTGGCGTTAAATAACCTACAAAGGTTGATATGCCATAAAACCCAACAAACCAAAACTAAAGTCTTCATATACACAGACACACACACAACTTGACACAAGAAACTACAGAAACAGATGTATGAACATGACATAAATACACAACAAAAAGATTTTAAACAAAAAGAAAAACCCTGAAGAGTTTTCGGCAATATTTCAGGTTTTTCCATCTTTTGTAAATATAGAAACATTCTAGTATTTGCTCCTGATACTCAATATATAGCTGGTGATCTGAAAAATCATTTTTGGGCCTTATATCAATGTGTCTATCTCACTCTGTTTAGTAAGAAGGTACATATACTTTGGCATTCGATGACCTCCGGTGATCTCAAATGCCTTCGGGGCTGGAACTATGGAGTCTATATTGGACGCAGAGGTCAAGTCAATATCGATACAAAAGATCAGGTTTCTGGAACTTTCTGCTTGGCCCCGATCTTCAGACACATAAACACGAATGAAGAAACTTCGACAGAGTTGCAAAGATATCTATGAATAAGAACAATTTTTTCGCAAAGAAACGAAATATTCTCCAAATATGTCATGTTAGAATAACATAATGACATAAAAAATATTAAACGTGGCTGTTGAGGCTTCTCGATCTAAAAAAAGGTATCGATTATATCACTGGTCCAGTAACCTAGTTCTGTCATAACCGTTGCCTCACATGCGCCTCCAGCAAATTATCCGAACAGAGAAACTAATTTAAATGTATTTGTCACGAGTCAATTTCAATCAGTTAAATTTTTCATTCAGTGGCATATCAACATTTGTAGGTTATTTAATGCCAAAGCTATTCTGGTAGATAAAGAGTAGTGGGGCTATTTAATACATAGCTGAGTGAGAGGTAAAGGATTTCATATTCTTCCCAAGGATATTTGTCCGAAAGTGATCGTAATAGAACGACTAAAGCTCGAACTTACATATTACGAGCTCACAATCCAGCACCTTAGACACTTCGCCAAGAGAAATTCTTCTAATTATAAAAGGGCACGCATGTTACTTCATGAGCACAACAAGTAACATCGACAAGGAACTGAATCTGCGATTTAAATATGTTTTAAGCAACGGCCCAGATTTTTTTAGTGTACGTTCTTTTCTTTCAATACAATTACAAGATAAAATTCACTTGATTTGACATAAGTTAGATTAACAGAAACACATCCCCAAAATTCAATCAGTTTCTCCTTCGTTGTTTAATAGTATAACAAAATTCGTAGGTTATTTAATTCTGAAGCCATCCTCGAATAAGGGAAATAGTGGTGATTATTAACCAATGGCAGAGGGTATAGTAAAGTCAACTGGGATCGGTAGCTACGGTCTTTAGTCGAGATCAGAATGGAGTGTCAATAACAAGCGCGAGACGACGTCTAGGGAAGGCCGCTGATTTATTTCCACTTATATACATAAATGGAAGGCACAAGGCCTTGTAGTTTTGGGGGAAGGGGAAGGGAGCGGTCATGCTATTCTATGTGTTCTAAGGGAACCTAGCTAGCCACTAGGTAAGGCCGCTTATATTCACGCAGTATATCCACACTTGTATAGATACGTGCACATGTCTATGCAAATACGTAGGTCTATCAGCCAGCAATGGCATTTCGCCCAAACCTCCCTTCATATAATACTTTTAGCCACTATACTGGTATTAGTCCGAAAGTGAACGTAATAGAGCGACTGGAGTTTGAACTCGCTTATAACATTATCCCAGTCGAACACGTTAGCCACGACGCCTCATTAATTATAATGTGCAATGTCCTCTGCCATAATTCATTGTCAACGATATTTTACGTTTTACACAACAGTAATATTAACAAATCTCCCATGTATTGTACGTCATTTATCCACCGGGGTATATAATATTCTGATTGCAATATTGGCCCATCAGCCTATGGTTAGAATGTTCGCTAATGCTCAACAAGACCCGGGTTCAATCCCAGGTTGTCATACCAAAAATTCCAAAAATGGTACTTGAAGCCGCCTTCCTTAACACACCATATTATAAGGTACGGGTCAAGGGTAAAGGTGATAAATCCAGAAAAAGAAGTAGCACCCTCTCCAGCACATTGGTGTTGTAGCAAATGAAAATCCGACAGTAAGAAAATGTACAAACATAAAAAAAAGTTCTTAGGATTATCTTATTCATGAAATTATTTGCCAACGTTTAGCGTTTCGGTTTTTACACCTTCTTCAGGGCGTGCAAGTTATCAAATGAAACGAAAAAGATGAGAAAGTCTTAAAACATTCTATTTCCGTTATTAGCTTTCTTTCAAATTTGCATTATCATAAGCGTTCCAAAATTTATACATAAAAAATCCATATCCTATGTAAATATCTATTTATCTAACTACGTTCATATCTACCTTATTTTGTTCCTATCAATCAATAATAGACATTCCATAATATATCTATCTGTCTTTATCAGTGTTAATATTCTTCTTTTTATTTCCATTTAATTGTTCACCAGAAATTCAAAACAATTATAATGCATTACATAGATATATCATTTTACCCAATAACTTAACCACAAATATCAACGAAAAAATACCATGGAATTAAAATAATAACTGACTCTTCAAAGACAACAAGAAATTTAAGAAATAATGAAAATAAGAATACGCATATTGAATCTAGAACACAGGTGTATATAATTCTATGTCTCGACTGTCATAAAAAATATGTCTGAAACTGATTAACAAATTTACGAGCATACGAGAGATATAAAAAGAGAAAACATAAATAACGTCTTGGTCAGACACAATTTATAAACCAATCGTAGCAATGTGTTGCTAGATCAAACATTTCTTCTTACACCTTGTGTAACGGACGAGATTTTGAAATTTGTCGATTGCCTCTTCTCTGACTGCTAGCTTTTTAGAAAATGAATTTGCACTCACTAACTTTTTTTATCAAATTCGCACCTGCTACCTCATTTTTTAAAAGTTTTCAAGCCGATCATCGAATGCTAAATCTTATTCATGTCTTTGTCTTTATACATATTTTGGAGGCACTTGTGGTATAATGGTTCTCGCCGTATGAAATTGACCCGGTGATCCAAGTTCAAATCCTGGAGGAGACCGCATTTCGCATCCCGCTAATACCCTTCGGAAAAATATGCATCAACTATTTTGTCTGCTGCTATGAATGAATATTAGGGCAAAGTGGAATATTTAACTTTGGTTAACCTGTCTAAGAGAAGGAAAACTGTTAATTCAAATCTGATAAATCCCGCTTGATAATTAAACTTGTGCTGCATCCTGCTCGTGTGGAGGGGTTGGTAAATACATTATATATATATATATATATATATATATTAGAAGAAAATTAATTTTCGTTATTGGGGGGGGGGGTTAAAGTGGAAGATACTCGAGAAATAATGTGTCAAGTGTGTTAAATTGGGGATGAATATTTGGAGCAAAATGTTTCATGGAAATAGATCATTTCCTCCTTGATTATGCTGAGAAATTTTCTGCATCCATCCAAATGCATGTATTTACCCAAGTCTTTTATTAGATTTTTTTCGAATTTTGTATATATATATTTAGAAAAAAATCTTTGCCTTACTATCGAAGTAGAATTTTGTCTTTAAAATATAAAAATAGCAAAAAATTTAAAATTTATGTTCGCAGATATTTTGAGTTTTGTTGGCATATACAGGGTATCTCAAAATAGATGCACCCCATTAATATGACCAGAATTTATTAAAGCGAAATGCTGATCATTTGGAACACGTCCTGAAAAAAATACATCCTTTAAGCAAGAGACATCAAATCAATGTTTTTTAATTGTTATTATATCAGCTTCCGGGAAATGCAATCTTTTTTGTGAGTTTCTTATCTCGGTAATAAATCATTATCATATTAATGGGTTGCATCTATTTTGAATCAGTTTTGAATGATTTCGTCTCCAAATATTATTCCTCTCTTGTCCAAAGCATTGTGATCGAGGATAGACGGCAATTACACAAGAATGCTGCGAGCAATCTTGAACAAGTCCTGGCGGCAACATCCTACAAGACACCAACTGTACGGCCACCTGCCTCCTATCACGAAAACTATTCAAGTTAGACGAACCAGACATGCAGGACATTGCTGGAGAAGCAGGGACGAACTCATAAGTGATGTACTCTTATGGATCCCCACACATGGCCGTGCAAAAGCAGGACGACCAGCACGAACATACATTCAACAACTATGTGAGGATACGGGATGTTGTCCAGAAGACCTGCCAGAGGCGATGAACGATAAGGAAAAGTGGCGAGAGAGGGTCAGGGATATCCGTGCTACCAGCACGACATGATGATAATGATGATGATGATTGTATATTATTTTCAAATCCGAAATAAAAAAAAGAACACAACATTATATTTAGTAGAGTTATTAGAAGTTACGTGTGTCCCATGTTTATTGAGACATCCTGTATTTGTAAAAGAAAGTTTGTCTTATAAGCAAAGAAAAATGTAGTCTTTAAAAACCTGTAAATTTGATAAGTATTAACCGACAAAGCGTGAACTGTGATTTTTTTTAAACAACTTACGGAAATTTGTGTAAGATTTCCAATTGTCTAAATGGCTAAAAAATGTTTTTTTTAAGTGTTATGCGAACTCATAGTCATTTAAAACTTATACAATTTACAATTTATAAGAATATGGTAGCTTTATATTGGCCTAATGAGTAGAATGTTCGCTAAATGTCCGGGAGACCGGGGTTCAATCCCTTATCGAGTCATACCAAAGACTCAAAAAATGGTATTTGATGCCACCTTGCTTAACACTCAGCGTGATAAGGTAAGGGTAAAGTGGAACAAACCAGGAAATAGAGTTGCGTCCTCCCCTAATCATCAGTGTGGTAGCTATTAAAAAGGGAGCCTTCGGGTCACCCTCGACAAAGGTCCACAAATTGCTCTCTTATAAGCGTCCCGTTTTGACGTCTGAAAGTATATAGTTATAAATGAAATTCCACCAGAATAAAAAATATATAATTCACATCAGAAAAATTCAAAAGTCTTTCCCCAGAATAATTTTCTCTATGCGTAATTATAGAATAAGATATCAAAGGAAACTGCTGGAACAACAATAATAGATTAATATTTGAACTTAAAGCTTGAGAAAAACAAGATTTTTTACACATCTCCATAACCACTCAGATATCCTGCCCCAGCTTGTCACAGGATAATTATTATGTGCTGCACAGAAGTATAAAGCAATGCAAACCACGGGAAGCAGCAGGGTGAAGGTGAATATAAGCAAACGAATCCGAATTTCAATAAGGAAATTATTGCTACTCATCTTTAACGGTGGAGTCTATTGATAAGAAAATGAAAACAGCTTATGAAAGACTACTATAACTCTGATTCAAACTGAACATCCAAACCGCATCATTCTTCATGCGATTAAACAAGGGATGCATTCTTCAGAAGTTGGAGCTCTTGCCCCAGTGTTCCAAAAATCAGTTACAGCGCCAACACTGATTTAGATGCAAAAAAATTGTTGACATAGCAACATTTACTTTTACGAATATAAACAAGTAAACCATCTACCTGAGCTTATAGCATCTGTGTTCTACAACATAAACGTTACCGTAGTGAAGTAGACTTAAAATACCATCTTACTAGCTATGGATAATTATTTGTCCCACCATCTGTGTCGGAAAACTCTGTAAATGTTTCCATAGGGGGTGTAGGAATGCTTCTCAGTCCTCGTGCCTTAAAATAGCGAAATAACTCTGAGAAAACCCAACCCAAAATTATGTGTGCTACATTTAATGGCAACCCCTTCACAACGATCATCTTTTACTTCAGTCCCACTGATGCCAGAGATGAAACGATTATCCCCACTCTCTAGGACGGGTATCTTCCTTAGCTCGACACATTTCCAAACAGAATATCCCAATCATCGGTGGAGACATGAATGCACAAATAGGCAAAGACGAAAAGAATAAATTTGGCTTACGCAACTTACCAAATAGAAATGGCGAATATCGAACAGGTTTTTCCCTCGAGAACAGGCTTTCATGCCTAAACCCTAAATTTCAAAAAAGGAGAGGAAACTATGAACTTTCTGTTACCCAAATAACGCTAAAGCAAAGCTAGATTATATTCTCATGAACAAGGAACGAATAAATAGTGCTCTGAACTGCGAGGTATATTCCTCTTTTGGGGGGAGTATCTTCTGATCACAGAATCGTCACTACAAAGATACCCCTGAGTCTACGCAAAAATTAGAAATAAACAGTCAGAAATACGCATTACGACAGGTACTCACTTTCCAATATATATATATATATATATATATATATATATATATCTAAACTCTCGGCACAAGTAGAATGAGACGCATGGTCAGTTTTTAAACGGAGTTTTAATAGGTTAGAATTTAGAGTGTCCGTTCTACTTGACCGATTGCCATACTAATATTAAAGAGCCTAGTTTTCATTGTTTTATTTTTGCTACCTAAAATGTTCTTTCTTTGTACGGCCTACTTTACTGTTCCTCAAATGACGACATTTAACAAGACCAAATTAGACCATGACTAGCAACAGTATTGTCGGGCGAAACTCGTTTGCAGAAGCCACCACTTTTGAAAACTTTGTGGCCGTGAGCAGTAGCATTGTTCTAATTTCCGAAAACGGACATCACCGATCGGGTCTCCATTGGAGACCAGCGTTTGTTGCATTATCCAGTGTTTCCGGAATGACCTTTCCCGACCTTCTACAACCATGGTCTCCTACTTCAAACTTGAATTACTGGCAAATCAGATCCTTAAGCCAAGTATCTAACTAAGGATCAACTATCAACGAAACGAAGGGTCAGCTTGTTAATTAGACGATTCTTCACTTGATTGCTATTTTGTTAGAACCTGGCACTTTGGAATTGTTACAGATATAGAATTTGGCTCCAATTAGAAGTTGTAATGAAAGTGTTTCTAATTGTTTCTTGTCGGAGACAGTTGATCTCTTCAGGCTTTGGATTTGATCTCTCAAATTAATGAGATCCCCATAATATTAATCTTTACACATCTCACAGCAAACTTAAAAAATAATTAAGATTTTATTTCATCCTTTTCTTGCCATTCTACGAATTCAATCGAATTCCTGGCGTTGTGCCGTGAGGCAAATATCGTCTTATTTAAGAAATATTATTTTCAGAAGGAATTTTCCTTTCCAGTTAAATTTTCTAATAAGAAAATAACTAAATGTATAGTGTATGATAACAACCTACCCCATCAAAGTATGAGTTTCATTCAATAAATAAGGGAAAATATTTTTGTAAAAAAGAATATTTCTTCTTTTTCAGATTTATTTTCTATAAATATAAATGCTGCATTGATTAGAATTGGTTAAAGGCGAAAATTATTTTTAATTTCACAAAATATTTGTTTTGAGGCTATTCGAAATTGTGACAAGTCAAACAGGATTCTTCAGTGATCTATCATCAAATATTTGGTGGCTGGAAAATACAAACCATGTGAACTTTATAGAAAAATGTGTGATGTGTACGGAGAAGCATGTCAAAAAATATTTACAAGACATAATCGAAAAGACAGTTTATGGAGTGGAAACACACAGCCTCTCCGGTCTCAGTACAGTGGTTAGTAAAGAAGGTCATGCTGACAGTCTTTGGGACATGATGTGATCAATGACTACTGATTTCTTTGAAAAAGGTACAACTGTGAACAGTTTCCATAGTCAATATTCATCTTTTTATTGAATGCCCCTCGTTGTTATTTACTAAACTTAGCTTTAGTGGCTCAAGGTTGGAAGTGTGGGGCACTCAGTGAGCATTAAACTCACTGACAATGCTCTTCTAAACATTACAGCAAACAAGTTACCCCTTAAAAAGTAAGCATATTTTAGATTTAGCACAATGCAGAAAATTTACTGGTTTTCTTAAAAATATTCTCTTTTGTGTTTTCGTAAAGAAATAACCAAAGGCTGAATTCTCCTCCTCCTGCTGACGACTTCGGAATCCCAAAGAACTTCAGAAGCATAACTGTCACTGCCGTAGTTGCTAAGATAAATAATTCCCCCACTTTTCAATTGTATCTGATCTAGAGTTTTAAAAAAGTTCTTAGGAAAATTGTTGTTTGATAAGTCATTTTATGACTAATCAAACTTTATTGATATTTTAATGACAAATTTGTTTGCATGCAGCTAAATAGTTTCAAGTATTCTAATTTAAACAATTCTATTTTTCAAGTATTTCTATGTAATATAAACGATTTGCACACAGCTGTATGGTTTCAAGTAATCATCCCAATCAAATGATTGATTAGTTCTATTTGACTCATAGATGAGATTCGAACAAGTACTACCACTCTGGATCAGAGTGCGCCTGAGAGTAATGGCAATGAATGGGTACTCCACATTCCCCAAAATTCCAGGACTGTAGCCTCACCATCAGATGGTTAAGTGTTATACTCAGGACATTCGTTTGTGGTGTTTCAGCTGTTAGCAGTTTCATATTGAACAGCCTCAATGATTAGAATGGCAAATGGAGTCTAATTTCAGATGAAAGATTTTCTATCATGTCATCAAATTAAAAAGAATTAACAAATCATATAGCGTACAATAACAACCTATTTCATCCAAGTATGAATGGGATGTAAAAAAGGTCAATTTGTTAATCAGAGTACTGCTGGTCTGGATTCAGATTTTACCTTCTCATAGTCTGATTACATTCCCAAAATTAATGAACGCAGTGTATTCTATTAATTACTCCTACGTTGGGTCGTGGGAAGAAGAGATAGATTAATGGCTTCCACAATACGTGTAACGTAGTCTAATTCGGGAACTTATGTCGTACGAATTTGAACTGAGTCATAACACCACAGAAAACCACCAAAACTATAATTTGTGCAAAATGTGAAGACCCAGTTGATTACAGTATAGTAATGAGATAGTTCAAGAAATTTAGCTCGAGTTGCAAGTATCAGGCAAGATCAGTTAGACGTAAAATCGCGGATTCCGAGGCCGTGGGAGATAATTTGCACTAGAAGAGCTCAGCATCTCTCAGTCCCACAACCTCGCCAAAAGAATTCGAAGCATTTAAATTGTTTCTTTCGTCAGAACAATATTGCAAAACTTTAGACTCACCTTGTTATTATAAGTGTTTAGTTCAGTCTATCACGAAAATAAAACACGAAATTAAATTCTGCGTTAAACTCAGATCAATAGCACTAAAATTCAATAAATTAATACAGACTTATAGATATCTAATGTAAGCCTCTTCGTATATGAATTGAGGTCTCGGCAGCCGTTGAACGGATGTATGTAAGCAATAATAATTGTGATTCATCACCGTTTAAAATTTACTTAGCAGCTAATGGCTCCTCGTGGCTGAATGGTTAGAAGTTTTAGCTTGGCGTTTGAGTCAACCAGGGTTTCGATCCCAGCTACGGGAAGCTACTGTCTAGCCACACTGATGAGTTCTGATAGAACGAAACAGATCTGCCTGTGGATGACTATATATATATATATATACGTGGTGTTGCTTCTCTTCTTTCCAATTAGCATGTGACATGATGTATTGTGTTATATGGTTCTAGATTTAGTTTGGTTTGGATTATATGTTTAATGTTGAATCAACCTTTGTGGCTTGTTTAATGCTAAAGCCATCCTTTTTGGTACCAGAATTGCCAAACTGAAAATTAGAACCTTGTAAGTTGCTTTACTCTCGAACACAACACTTTATATAAATAAGAATTTCCATCATCTCATCTCACAATAAGTTGATTTATCAAGGTGAGGTAGTAGATTTATCAAGGTGAGGTAATCGATAATCAAATTCCTGGGTCGCTATCATCAGAACTCGATTCATAACTGCCCCAGCATTAAATCTAACGGCTACTAATCTGACAATCAGATGAAACAACTATTATCTCTAATAAGTCGGTGGTCGATCCATTTGAGAGTCAAGCCTCTCCAATTATTACATATTGCGCAGTGTCTGGTCAGATGACTTCATTGATAAAAGGTCACGTGATTTACGAACGACCTGTCCAGTTAACCTTCGACTGTCCACTGACCAATTCAACTAGTTATCTTCCAACAGTATTAGACTGTCCGGAGAGCTGAATGGTGTGACCAAGCTGGGAGTTGGCGGAGAGGAGAGGGTGTTGACGGACAAAAGCTTGAAAGCATTCAAGTGCATTTTAAGTGGATATTTCAATTAGAATATGTTGATTTTACAAGTATATGATAAGAGGAAGACACCCGGTGATATATTAAGGGAATCAGAGAATGAAAGACATTCTTGGCTGGAATGAAATGATATTCTAGTGTGAATCTTACATAGAGGTGGTCGGTCGTGATGCAGCATTTAACGGCTCAGATAGATTCAATCTCCATTGAATGCATTATTATGACAGCCATGTAATAAATGTAAGGAAATAGAGATATGAACAAAGAACAAATAGGAGTAAAGGAAATATATATTCAAGAGAATCTATTGATTATTATTCTGATAGATAGATAGATAGATAGATAGATAGATAGATAGATAGATAGATAGATAGATAGATAGATAGATTTGCCCAGTTGGCTGGTGGGTGTAAAATACACCGACTGCACTCCTGCAGAGGAGTAAGACCCCCACAACGATTGTCCTGATATGACACTAAGCAGTCTGATGGTGAGATTCCAGTGATGCTGGGGCTTTGGGAAATGCAGAGCACCCCTTCATTGACATAACTCCCAGGTCGACTCTGGTCCTGATTGGTAGCACCTGATAGGGTTAAATATGGATTAAATAGAACTAATATGCATACTTAAGCTAAACTAAATTATTTGAAATAGAATTGTTTTGATATTTAAACTGCGTATATATGCTTAACTGAACTTTTTGAAATAGAACTATTTTTGACATTGAAACTGTACTTACGAGAACTGTTTTCGACATAGAAATTGTACTTACGTTAACTGAATAGTTTGAATTAGAACTGTTTGACTAAACTGAATAGCTTGAAATAGAGATGCTTTTCTCAAACTGTATATTTACCTTTAAACTGTGTACTTATGCTAAACTGAATTGCCTGCAATAGAAGTCTTTTTGACATTGAAACTGTACTTACGCTAAACTGAATTGTTTAATATAGAACTGTTTTGACATTTAACTTTGAGTAAAAAAAAATCTATAATTATAATAAACTGAATTGGCTGAATTAGGACTGTTTGAATAAACTGAATAGCTTGAAATAGAAATGTTTTTGACAATTAAACTGTGTACTCATGCTAAACTGAATTGTTTGAAATAGAACTGACTATTTGTATAAAAATGGATTTGGCATTAAATAACCTACAAAGGTTGATATACTATAAAACCAAACCAACCAACCAACTAAAGAACCAAGATAGATAGATAGATAGATAGATAGAAACAGTAAAAAATTTTCTGTCTGTGTAATATATGAGAATAGTTTGAGACACAGTTTTAGATACGATGAAGCTGGTATGAACAGATTTACATGAAAATACTGGGATAGATAGATAGATAGATATTGAAAACAGATATAATCTATTTCTATTTACATATTAGCCTAGAATGTAGAATGTTCGCCAATGACCCGGTAGACCGAGGTTCTATCCCGGTTCAAGTCATACCAAAGATTCAAAAAATGGTTCTTCATACAGCCTTGCTTAATAATCAGCATTAATGTGCATGTCAAAGGTAAAGTGGAGCAATCCAAGGAAAGGAGTAGCGCCCTCCCTTACACTTCGGTGTAGTAGCTATTGAAAAGGGAGCATTGGGGTCGCCCTCGACTATGGTCGCCAAATTTACTTACTTTACTATATATATATATATATATATATATATATATATATATATATATATATATATATGTGTGTGTGTGTCAATCTGATATATAGATGGAGATAGACAGAGCTGAGGACAAATTGGGACAGATAGATAGTGTTAGATATGAGGAGACATATATGAACAGATAGACTTAAAAAGACTGGGATAGATAGATAGATAGATAGATAGATAGATAGATAGATAGATACTCACCCCTATGTATTATTTCGGATGCTTACCTATCAAACCTTATTTGCTGTAGATGATTCAATCTTCACAAGGCTCTAACCTTTAACACCGATATATAAAGGTCAGGATAGATAGATAGATAGATAGATAGATAGATAGATAGATACTCACCCCTATGTGTTATTTCGGATGCTTACCTATCAAACCTTATTTGCTGTAGATGATTCAATCTTCACAAGGCTCTAACCTTTAACACCGATATATAAAGGTCAGGATAGATAGATAGATAGATAGATAGATAGATAGATTATAGTCATCCTTGTGTATTATTTATGATGCTAATCCATCAAATCCTATTTACTATAGTGGATTCAATCTTCATTAACCTCAAGTTTTACCATATTGTGACATTACGGCAAGGATAGATAGATAGATAGATAGATAGATAGATAGGATTCATCTTTGTGTACTATTTATGATGTTCACTTGTCAAATGTTATTCCCTCTAGTTGATTAAATCTTTATTAGACCGCAATTTTTAACGTTTTGCCATATCAAAGTAATTTGTTTTGTTGTTTTGTTTTACGGCGTATCAACCCTTTTCGTGTCATTCAAAGCCGAATAAAGTCATTTTGATAAAAGTTTCAAACAATTCAGTTTAGTATTAGTACAGTTTTGTTTACACACAATTAAATGTCGAAACAGTTCTATTTCAAAGAATTCAATTTAGCATAAGTAAGCAGTTTCAATGTCAAAAACAGCTCTAATTTATAGAATTCAGTTAAGCATAAGTAGGCAGTTTACATATCAAAAACAGTTCAATTTCAAAGAATTTAGTTTAGCATAAGTTCACAGTTTTTGCTTACACACAGTTAAATGAAGAAAAAACCCAGTTAATTTCAAACAATCCAGTTTAGCGTTACTACACGTTAGCTCTATTTGACCCATAGATAGGACCCTATCTGGTGCTATCATTCCGGGCCAGAGTGGAAAGGGCAGTAATGACAATGAAGTGTTACTCCGCATTCCCCAAAGCTCCAGCATTACTAAAGCTTAACTATCATATTGTTTAGTGTCATATCCAGTACACAATGCAGAGATGCAGTCGGTGTATTCTACAGCCCCAACCGACTGGGCAAAATTAAGGTAAGGATAGATACATAGATAGATAGATAGATAGATAGATAGATATGAACTGGTTGAGATAGATAGATAGATAGATAGATAGATAGATAGAAAAAAAGGTTGAGATAGATAGATAGATAGATAGATAGATAGATAGATATAGTTAGGCTAAGATAGATAGATAGATAGATAGATATGTGCAGGATGAGATAGATAGATAGATAGATAGATAGATAGATAGATAGATAGATAGAATCAGTGTGCTTATCATAATATTTATATTTTTGATAGATATCAACTGATTATACTTAAAACCACTCACAGATGTATAAATTGTTTCTCAGCAAGTAGAGCAAAAGAGATCAGATCGATGACATTTTCAATCACAGAGATTAAAAGACAAAATTACACATACTATCACCGCACGCACAAGTGCACCCACACACACACACATACACACAAACACACAAAAACATACACATACGCCCACAAACACACACACACACATATATGTATATATTTGTGGAGAGGCTAAGTGTATAAATGATTGAATAAAACATTGATCAACAAATGAACTTTGTTGCCTGTGCCTGTGGTGTAGTCGTTTTCGCCGTAGGAAATGAACACGGCGATACGAGTTCAAATCCAGGACGATACTGATTGCATTTCACATAGCACTAATACCCTTGGGAAAGGTATGAATCCAATTATTCTCCCTCCAGCTATGGGTAAATAGTAGGACAGACTAGGTTCTTCAGCCTTGGTTAGGCAACTGGTCTAGGAGAAGGAAAACTCTGAATTCAAACCTGTTAAACTCCGCTTAAAAATCGACCTTGTGTCATATCCTGCCCGAGCGGAGGGGTTGGTAAATAGTATCAACAAATGAACTTTTTTTATATTTCTTAAAATTGAGTGAAAAGTTTGTAGAAAAACACAAGTTACTAAATCTTTTCTTATAGGAGAAAAGATAATATTTGTCAGAGTGTAAATATTAGAATAAAGAAAAGGTTCATGTGGCACAGTGCTTTACTTAAGTCAAATAGATATATTTTGTGTGCGTAAAACATTTTCTGTGTGTATATCAATATGCGGGAGAAAAGTGTATTTATGTAGCTTAAATATCTTTCATCGGTAAGCGAACACTTTAGGCTTGATTTGGTTTTATGGCATATCAACTATTGTAGGTTATTAAATGCCAAATTGTTCAATCCTGAACAAGTCCTGGCAGCAACACCCCACAAGACACCAACTGCACGGCCACCTGCCCCCTATCACGAAAACTATTCAAGTTAGACGAACCAGACATGCAGGACACTGCTGGAGAAGCAGAGATGAACTCATAAGAGATGTACTCTTATGGATCCCCACACATGGCCGCGCAAAAGCAGGACGACCAGCTCGAACGTACATTCAGCAGCTATGTGAGGATACGGGATGTTGTCCTGAAGACCTACCTAGGGCGATGAACGATAGGGTAGGAGTGGCGAGAGAGGGTCAGGGATATCCGTGCTACCAGCGCGATATGATGATGATGATGATGATGATGAAATGCCAAATCCATTTTATGCATATAAACACATCTATTTCAAACAATTCAATTTAGCATAAGTACACAGTTTAAATGTCAAAAACACTTCTATTTCAAGGTATTCAGCTTAGTCAACAAAGTTAAATGGTTCCATGTATAGCTATATATCTTGAATAATTCAATTCAACGTCAGTCATTTATTCATATACAGTCAAATGTAAAAACAGTTCTATTTCAAACAAATCAGTTTAGAATCAGTATGCAGATGAAACGTCAAAACACTTCCATTTCAAACAATTCAGTTTAGCATAAGCTCACAGTTTAGTTCTATTTGACCCACAGATAGGATCCTATGTGGAGCAGCACCCCTTTATTGCTATCGGTCCTAGGGCGGACCTAGGAGTGATAGCAATAAAGGGTGCTCCACATTTTCAAAAGCTCCTGTATTACAGAACCCTCACCATCAGATTGTTTAGTCTCATATTCAGGACACTCGTTGGTGGGGTCTTGCCCCTTTGCAGAGATGCAGTCTGCGTATTCTACGGCCCCAGCCGACTAGACCCATGAAGACTGTAATTGCTGTACGAATAAACATATCTAAGCAAATTGTTTTCATTCAATTTAGAATAATTAAGCGAGGTTGAAAATTAAAGGCATACTTGAAGAAATAGAATGTTACATTATTCACTCCGAAAAAAATAAAGTTTTGAGTAGGTTACAGAATAAATCAGTAAAACCTAATGGCTGGTGTATTATTTTTATCTCTTATTTATAAGACTCAGGTTGGCTCAAAATTTGCTAAAAAAGCAGATAATTTCTCTGCGATTCTAATTTGTTAAAATATATATTTTAAATAATCTAGGAGGGAAATGATTTCTTAAAATAATTATTTTAAGTTTTGATCCTTCAAATTTTTCGCAGCAAGCCAAATATTGTCGTCTGTGAATCTCAAAGATTTTTTTTAAATAGTTGATAAACGACAGTCAGATGCAAAACTTACTGCTTCTCAGGTTTCATTTTAAACAAGTGTAACATATTG
Organism: Sepioteuthis lessoniana; assembly: GCA_963585895.1. Classification (NCBI taxonomy): domain Eukaryota; kingdom Metazoa; phylum Mollusca; class Cephalopoda; order Myopsida; family Loliginidae; genus Sepioteuthis; species Sepioteuthis lessoniana. The sequence continues at coordinate 65,118,110 of OY757927.1, read as the reverse complement.
ACCCTGGCCAAGCTGTCAAAATAGGAAATGCACCTGTGTAAATAACAAGTCCATCCGGTCGAGGAATATCAGGATATAACCTTGACCGTGGACGGGTTGAATGAGTGCGATTTGTGACGCCCACAAGAAAAAGGTGGGTGTCGAACTATTATATAACTCGGTGCACAGGAAGTTCAATCAGTTGGAGATCAGACGAGTTGGAGAAAAGATGCGGTAGAGAGAACCAGCATCCAGCAGAGTGGACCCTCAGGACCCCCGATTGAGCCGTTGCAGGTGGAGGGAAGATGCTGGAATGAGGAACATGTCCCAGAGAGGCTGGGCCCCCAGGCCCCCGGTTGAGCAGCACAGAAGAACGGGAAAAAAACGCCGTTATGGCCATAAGAGTGGGGGTCAATATGTTGCAGTTCTGTTCGGTCTCCAACTCCCTCTCACAGTAAAACCTTTAGTAGCCCTTTCGAACCCTTTCAAATAAAGTGAGAGGTATATTTTTCTAAAGAACTGTGTCGCTCGTCTTCATTACGTCGTTGTGATTCTGCATGCGTCTGCATATGAGTATGCAACACAAGAATTAACTTTTTTCAGTATGAAAATCAGTTGATTTCAGATAGATAAATACATAGATAGATCGTATATACTCATATCATAAACTACATTTTAAAAACAATTTTTTCTCATAAGCAAATGGTCTTTCTTCACACGAGATAAGATTTTGAGACGTCAAAGCTTATATTCTCTCTGCCTAACCTAACTGTAACTTCGATCTAAGTGTGTTCGCATCGCATAGCCATGAAGTATTATTTATTTTAAAAAAAACAGTAAATATTGCCTCCCAGGCGTTCTTGACCAATTACATATGTATTTATTATATTAACAATGCTATTACAAATCAGTGGTGTGGTTTTACTAAGTTTGGAATATCTAAGTAAACACAGTATGCTACGTCAAGGTCTAGACTACATAGTTTATTTAAGGTATTGTATTAATTATTCCTGTAGTTTTTGAAATATAGATAAGTGTTTGATTTCTTTGTTTAATGACATATCAACTTCGAGAAGAACAGTAGTGGTACTATTTAACCCATAGCTGGGAGAATAATGAGGTTCATACCTTTCCCAAGAGTATTTTCCGAAAGTGAACGCAATAGCGCGACTGGAATACGAACTCGCTGACTACGATTCTGCAGTCCATCACTTTAACCATTACACCACGAGGACACTACCCGTAAGTGTTTGAATATTTTCTCTTTATATCATTGGATGATGAAGCAATATCATTGTCGGCGAGCGAAGACAAAAGTCAGATTTCATTCATTCCATGCAATATATGATAAAAACATTAATAAAAATTAGGGTTCGTTCATTACACGAAGTAATTTATTACTTGATTATATACGGTAGATAAAGTTAGGTTAATTCTACCCGGATATTGGGCAATGTCACCGTAAAATAACCAAACATCAATTGAACAATAAGGGGTACTATTTCTTTATCAGCACAGAGAGAGAGAGAGAGAGAGAGAAAGAATGAAAAACACACGCACACACACACACACACACACACGCATATATATATATATATATATATATATATACCATTTGTTTATATTTGTGAGAAGATGAAAAGAAGGATTAGAGAGAGTGCGAGAAGGGAAGAGAAATGTAAAAAAATGTAGAAGAGAAAAAGATTTTTAAAAAAGAGAGACAGGAAATAAAGAATTGCTGATTGACGACATTTAAATAGAGGGAAAGGCAATTAATTGGAGAGAAAACGATAGAGAGAGAAAAAGAGAGAAAGAGGAAGAAGTCAAAGAAAGAAAAGGAATGGAATAGACTGAATGAGAGAGAAAGAGAGAGAGAGAGAGAGAGAGAGTATAAGAAGGAGCTGAATACAAAGAAAGGATAGTATATGAAGAATAGGTAAAAGGAAAAGAGATGAGAAAAAATAACACAGGAGGAGTGAGATAAAAAGAAGAGAGAGACAGAGAGATAGAGAGACAGAGTAACAGAGGATAAAACAGAAGCATACAAATCTTACACAAGGTGAATATTCAACAAACAGTTTTGTTGCATCTGCTACGATGAAATATTGATTGTTTGGCGTTTATTTTCTTTCTTTTTTTTTTATTCTGAAATACGTTCATCTTGTTTGCATTTAGAACATTTAATAACAATGTTATGTGTATTTAATATACATACCACATTTGTAGAAATCTGCAATGGGCTTTGTCTAAGAAAAATGTATGCAAAAGTTTCATGCTATTTTAGGATTTAGATTACACTATGTAACAAAATGTTTACACTTGAAAGTTTTATTTTCCAATTGCTTATGCCTAAAGTAAAGGAAAAAATCTGGTTAGGTTAGGTTAGGTTAGGTTAGTTGTGTTTTACTGCATATCAACCCTTGTGGGTTATTTAATGCCAAATCCTCTTTATACAAATATATTAGATATACATAATTTGGTTTGGTTGTGTTTTATGGCATATCAACCATTGTATGTTATTTAATGTCAAATCCAGTTCATAATATATATTAGATATATATGATTTGGTTTGGTTGGGATTTATGGCATATCAACCATTGTAGGTTATTTAATGTCAACTCCAGTTCATAATATATATTAGATATATATGATTTGGTTTGGTTGGGTTTTATGGCATATTAACCATTGTGTTATTTCATATCAAATCCTCTTAATACAAATATATTAAATATATATGGTTTTACTGAGTTGAGTTTTATGGCATATCAACCATTCTAGCGTATTTAATACCAAATCCTATTTATGTATGTATATTACATATATATATGGTTTGGTTTGTTTTGGTTTGGTTGAGTTTTATGACATAACAACAATTGCAGGTTATTCAGTGCTAAATCCATTCTATACACATCTATTAAATATATAAGATTTTTTAAATGAATGTCTTTTTACACGAACCTGGACTCATTTGTTTGCACATATTTAAATATTTTCAAATATTGCAATCAAACACTAATATCTTTATTTGCACGCAGTTAAATAATTTCAAGTATTGCTATCTATCACTAATAGTTCTATTCGCTACAATTATATGGTTAGTATAAACACTTCTATTTGACCCATAGTTCGGATCCAAACTGGTACTAACTCTTCGGCTCATTGTGGACTTAGCAGTAATAACAATAAATAGGTACTCCACATTCCCCAAAGCTCCAGGACGGACACCTGACCATCAGATGGCCTAATATCATATCCAGGACACTCGTTGGAGGGGTCTTACCCTTTTGCGGTGATGCAGTCGGCATATTCAACAACCCCAGATGATTGGGCGTGGAAAAGATCTACTTTTCTTTAAAATTTGCTTGGCCAGTCGGCTGGGGCTGTAGAATACACCGACTGCACCTCTACAGAGGGGTAAGATGCCCCCAATGAGTATCCTGGATATGGCACTAAATAATATGGTGGTGAGGTTCCAGGGATGTTGGAGCTTTGGGTAACGCAGAGCTTTCCTTCATTGCCATTGCTCCTAGATCCACTCTGGCCCAGAGTGGTAGCACTAAATAGAGTCCTATCTATGGGTTTACTAGAACAAACTGCATACTTATGCTAAACTGAATAGTTTGAATTAGAGTTGTTTGACTAAAGTGAATAGCTTGAAATAGATATGGTTTTGGCAATTAAACTGTGAACTTACATTTAAACTGGGTATTTATGCTAAACTGAAAAAGTTTGAAATGGAACTGTTTTTGACATTGAAACTGTACTGACACTAAACTGAATTGCTTAATATAGAACTGTTTTTGTGTTTAACTGTATGTAAACAAAATCTATACTTATACTAAACTAAATTAGAACTGTTTGAATAATTTGAATGGCTTGAAATAGATATGTTTTTGACATTAAACTGTGTACTAACGCTAAACTGAATTGTTTGAAATAGAACTGACTATTTGCATAAAAATGGATTTGGCGTTAAATAACCTACTAAGGTTGATATGCCATAAAACAAAAACAACCAATCAACCGAGATAAAAATTACTCATTTTCGATAATATTTATGTAGATTCAGTGCTGAGAAGTGGATATAGAATTTTCATTGATTGGTTAAATGATAGATTTTAACGTCATGAGATCCTGTCTGTGGATATTTTTTGCCTAGAAATCACGTATATTGTGCGTTCATATTGACATCTTTTGTATAGTTTTAAAAGAGTCCTTTGGTCACGGTTATACGATATCAAGTATTCTTATCAATAACAATAGCCCAGCCGGCTGGGGCTGTTGAATAAACTGACTGAATCTCTGCAAAGGTTTAACATTTCCCTAACAAGAGCCCTGCCGGCTGGGGCAGTAGAATACACCAACTGCATCTCTGCAGAGGAGTAAGACCTCCCCCAACGAATGTCCTGTATGACATTAAACCATCTGATGGCTAGCCCATTCAGCTGCCGCTATAGAATACACCGACTGCATCTCTGCAGAGGAGTAAGACCTCCCCAAAGAGTATGCTGGATATAATATTAAACAACTGATGGTAAGCCTCCAGTGATGCTGAATCTTTGGGGAATGTGGGGTACTCCTTCATTGCCATTACTCTCAGGACGACTCAAAAACAGAGTGGTGGCACTGATAAGGTCCTATCTATGGGTCGAGTAGAAGAGGTTAACATTTGAACTGTGTGCAAACAAATGAATTATACTCAACTGGATGGTTTGAAATAGAACTGTATCACAATTAAATAGTGTGTAAACAAATGACTGATGTTTGATTTAATTGTTAGAGTTAAATAGCAATACTTGTAACGTCACAGTGTACAAATAATTGATTTATATAGGAGCGAATTATAAGTTTAAAATAGCAATGATTCAAAATATTTAACTGTATAGAAATAATAGAAATACACGTGCGCAAACGAATTAGCTCTAACACAATTAAAAATGAAATTACCAACCAACTCTTACATATCATGTATATCTATTTAAATGTGTGCAAACAAATGACTTAAGTTAAATTGTTACTGTAACATAGCAATATCAGAAATCAATAAACTGTGTACAAACAATAGCAATACTTAATCCTGTGCAAATATTAATTTTAAATGATTAACAGTTTATAGAATTATTCATATTAGACAGAAATACTAGAAACCATTTAATTGTGTGCAAAAACAGTGAGGCTTGTTTAAAAATGTTGTCAACAAAATGTTTACTCTCATATACCTTTGTACCATATCCAGATACGGATACGTGAATATGAGAAACGTACATAGAATGTTGATAACTTATATACATAGAACATAGGAATCCCGAAACACGAAAACACGTAACGACTTCTTAGTTCAGGTACGAAACCTTTTATTACATTTAAGTTAAAGGTTTCGACATAAGGAAGAGAGATGCTCAATCTTTCTATGATACTATTTACCAACCCCTCCGCTCGGGCAGGATACGACACAAGGTCAATTTTTAAGCGGAGTTTAACAGGTTTGAATTCAGAGTTTTCCTTCTCCTAGACTAGTTGCCTAACCAAGGCTGAAGAACCTAGTCTGTCCTACTATTTACCCATAGCTGGAGGGAGAATAATTGGATTCATACCTTTCCCAAGGGTATTAGTGCTATGTGAAATGCAATCAGTCTCGTCCAGGATTTGAACTCGTGTCGCCGTGTCCATTTCCTACGACGATAACGACTACACCACAGGCACCTCCATTCAATCTTTCTATGATGACTTTTCCATCTCCCCCCTCCCCAGCCCCCCATCTCGTGCGGCACCCGCCACAAGGCCACTGGCAAGTTAAAGCCAACCGTCTTCTTCCGAGGCAGAACTCAGCTCAACTCAACTAACTGACTTTTTCAAAATCCCCAAAATCCTCCGCGCGCTTCCGGTGCGTGACGTCATCCACACTCTCTTGCCCCGTTTCCCATCTGGGCTATTGTGACATCTCTGCGTGACACGTCCGCTCTGCCCGCGCGCGTGAACACCTGCGTTAATGTTGCACCTAAGTAACCCATGCACAGAGCCGAAAGGCTCTCAGCCTAACTAAACCCAAAGGCATAAAACAAAATCCTTTGGCCATTATATTACACCTTTACTTTATATGTATAAACAGGATTTGGCATTAAATAACTTACAAGGGTTCATATACATAAAACTAGACCAAAACAAACTTCAAAATTGCTAATAATTTGTAAGCCCATAGATTGAACCCTAACAAGTACTGCCTATTCGAGTCAAAGTGGACCAGAGAATAATGGCAACGAAGGAGTCCTCGAAGCTCATCAGAGCTCCTGAAATTGTGCTTGACGACCAGGTGCACTTTGGTGTCATACACGTGACAACAAGGTATACAGTGAGTCTATTCTGTGCCTTGACTACAGGGTGAAGAAGATTTTCAAGAACACTTTGGAACATTTTTTTGTTTAACATTAAATACATATAAATACATGTAAATATTGATTCATATATGGTTTTATTCATTTATTATGTTGATAAAAATTTGCAGATTTGTCCGCTTTTACATTTTTTTTAAATTAAAATTAAAATTTTAAATTAGAAATTTTCTAAATTTGCTTATCTATGTCAGTTTGAAGAGAATAATTGCTGGTTTCTATACCTTTACAAATTAAGCAAAAAAAGAATTATTTTGATCTGGTTTGGTTTGATTTTTATGGCATATCAACCATTATAGGTTATTTAATACCCAATTCATGTTTATACATATAAGCAGTTCTATTTCAAACAATTCAGTTTAGCATAATTACACAACTGAAAAGTCAAAACAATTCTGTTTCAAGCTATTCAGTTTAGTCAACAAAGGTAAATGGTTCCAAGTTTTGCTTATTATCACTAACAATTCAATTAAACAACAGTCATGTATTTATATACAGTCAAATGCAAAAAAACAGTTCTATTTCAAACAAATCAATTATTGAAACCATCTAACCTTGTAGAAAAAATATAAATGCTGGTGCGCAAGCAAATTAATTCTAACTCACTTGAAAATGAAATTACCTACAAACTATTCAATAACAAATCATATATGAATATCCATTTAAATGTTTGCAAACAAATGACTGATGTTGAATTGTTACTGTTACATTGATGTGCCCGTGGCGTAATCGTTATCGTCGTAGGAAATGGACACGGCGACACGAGTTCAAATCCTGGCCGAGACTGATTGCATTTCACATAGTACTAATACCCTTGGGAAAGGTATGAATCCAATTATTCTCCCTCCAGCTATGGGTAAATAGTAGGATAGACTGGGTTCTTCATCTTTGGTGCAGCAACTAGTCTAGGAAAAGGAAAACTCTGAATTCAAACCTGTTAAACTCCGCTTAAAAATTGACCTTGTGTCATATCCTACCCGAACGGAGAGATTGGGTAAATATGGTTACATTGAAGTATTTTAAACCATTTAACTTTGTGCAAACAAATGATTAACTATAAATAGAATTATTTGTATTTGATAGAAATACATGAAACGGTTTAAACGTGTGCAAAAAAAAACAGACTCGTCATGAAGTGTTATCAACTTAATGCTTACAAATCTTATATCTTATATGAGTATAAAGAGGATTTGGCATTAAATAAACCTACAAGAGTTGATATGCCATAAGACCCAACTAAAAGTTCCTCAGATAGATAGATAGATAGATAGATAATTTATCTTTAGGTGGGCAGGCTGGGATAGATAGATAGATAGATAGATAGATAGATAGATAGATAGATAGATAGATAGATAGATAGATAGATGTTCCGAACTTAATCTTCTTTTGGAGTTTATATTTTTTGAAAGAAAGTTCTTGCATATATGTGTGTGAGAATTTGTTTCCGCATGAGCGTACACACGCATGCGCTTGAACTTTGGAAAAAAAGGACTGAAATGTGATCGTTCCAAAAAGACGTCATCAGCAAGTGACAGTTGAAGAAAAGCTGCATGGACACATGGTAACCCCTGAGAACTGGCACCAATACATTTATGAATGCTCAGACCTGACACTTATCACTCTAACATGACCCTGCTTCCTATCTCTATCACTGTCACTCGACTGATATAAATATATAGAAAGAAAGAAAGAAAGAAAGAAAGAAAGAAAGAAATTGTTGGTAAAAGAATTTTCAAAAATGACAGAAAGGGGAACAAATTAAAAGTTTTGTAAAAGTAAAAAAAAAGTTTGAAAAGTAAAAGAAAAAAGAAAGAAAAACTGATGTTCAATTAAAACGATATATATATATATATATATATATATATAAAGTTTTTATTTGGTCCAAAGAATAAAACTAATTTTTTAAAAGTGAAATTGGTTCACAATGAGATCATCTTTTTTAAATGTTTATTTCATAAAATGTTTATTACATTCTTTATTTTTTAAAATTATATTCCATTATCTTATTTCCTTCTAACGCGTTTCAGTTCTCTTCAGAGAAGGATTTAAACATTTTCTAGGTACTTTTTTTAATAAAAATATTTCCCCTCCTTTAACGTAACTGTCCTTTTGCATTTTAATTTCTTTTCTTTGAAAATGTGTTAATACCGGCGTTTTTCTAAGGTTCTTTTCTTGTTTCACGTACTTTTGTTTTCGTTTGTCTTTACATAGAAAACAAATATATATATATATATATATATATATATATATATATATATATATATATATATTCTTTAAAGAAAAGGCCAAAGACTGGTTATTTAGGATTATAAATTTATTTCCATCCTGTTTTGTGTTTCTGATGTAAACCAAAATCACGAAGAAAAATATAACAGGACTTCATACGACATGCCTGATGATTGTCGTATAAAGACAGCGTGAAACCAATGGTCGCAAATAAGCACCCATGCAATTATATATGTACAAAAACTAATATATATTTATTTATCATTATATTATATAATAGCTCTATTGCAGATATTGAGCATTCTCCAAATTATACTGCATTTGGTCTGTTACAAACCCACCAAGTGGGATTGTGACAACAATACACTTTTGTAATATATATATATATATATATATATATATATATATATATATATATATATATATGCACAAGTTTAACTCAGTAAATAAGGGGAGCATAGATATAAACGTTGCATTGTTTGGAAATAATTTCGCAGAAATATTTATTTTAAGGCGAAAGGGTGGCAAAGCAAACAGATGGCTGAAAACTTAGACAGAGGTCAGTAATCAAATATTTGGGGGCTGAAAAATTCAAACCGTTTAAGATTTACTGAAGAACGTGCTATGTACGGAGAAGCATGTTTAAGTCACAAAGATGTCGGTACAAATGGGTTAAACATTGCAAGCGTGAGTCGAAAAGAGAGTTTCTGGAAATCCACTGACTCTCCAGTAAGGAAAAAGTTCCGAATGCAGCAGTCACTAAAGAGGGTCATGTTGATAGTCTTCATTAAAAATGTACAACTGTATACCTTATATCTTACTACTCATTTCGTCGGTAAAATTAAGTTGTTTTTTAATGAACTTTCCATATATATATATATATATACAGAAAGAGAGGGAAAGAGAGTTGAACAAAAACACTTCTCTCTCTCTCTCTCTCTCTCTCTCTCTCTCTCTCTCTCTCTCTCTCTCTCTCTCTCTCTCTCAATCTTTGCTAATTCTCCCGTATGCAGTATATCCTTTCTCTTTTTTTTCAACATTTAACCCACTCTATTATGTTCTTTATCTCTTTCTTTATCCTCATTTTTTTACCAACCCAAAATTATTACTTCTTTCTTTCTTTCTTTCTTTCTTTCTTTCTCAATTTTAACATCTCAGTCTGTCTGTCTGTCTCTCTCTTTCTCCCTCTGCTAATACTCCTGCATGCCGTATATCATTTTTTTTTTTCTCTCTTTCAATGTTTAAGTTTTGTTCTTCTTCCTCTTTATTCTTTTCCACAAATTAGTTTCCCCTTTTACCATCTGTCTCTCTCTCTCTCTCTCTCTCTCTCTCTCTCTCTCTCTTCTTTTTCTCTCCTGTTTTTACCAACACTTCCACATGATCTTAACATCTCTAAAACTATCGTTTTTTTTTTGTTTGTTTGTTTTTGTTTGTTTATTTGAATACAGATATATTTTGGTATTTTCTTAGATCTTTTGAATTTAATACAAAACTACCAGGTTTGATTCAAAGAAAAAATTCCGGCCTGCTGACCCTTGGATATTGGCACAGCGTCAAAACCACGAGAAATAGATATTTAAAAAAAAATCAGTGTAAATCAAGGAAGAAATCAATAACCAACTTAAATGTTTGCGCCAGTACGATTGTGTAAACCTCGAGCAGTAAAATAGAGCTTAACTTCAACTGAGTCAGGCAAGAGGCCACAAAAATTGAGCATATGACAGATAAGCACGAGCTACATGGAAGGCAGTGCAAAAGTTCCCAGGGTTAGTTTTAAAAACTACGCACTCTCTTTCTCTTTCTTTCTCTCTGTCTCTCTCTGTCTCTGTTTCTCTCTATCTCTCTCTCTCTCTCTCTTTCTGTCTCTGTCTCTCTCTTTCTCTCTCTCTTTCTCTCTGTCTATCCACCTCTCTCTCTCTCTCTCTCTCTCTCTCTCTCTAACACCCACACAAACACTCACCCACAGTTTCTATTTTCATCTCATCATAGTTGACTTAGAGACAGATTTTGCTGTTTCAGGCTGTACTGGGTTTTGTTTCGTTTAGTTTATTTGTTAACGGCATATCAACACCGTATGGGTAATTTAACGCCGAGTGTTGGTTGCACACTGTTACAATGTCAAGTGTTCCTATTTGATTTAAATAATTTGAACAGTTATTTATGTTTTCAAATATTCCTGACTAATACTGGTTATGTATACTTGGCCGAATGTATAGAGTGTTCGCCAATGATCCGGAAGATCAGGGTTCAGTCCAAGGTCGAGTCTTACCAAAGACTAAAAAAAATGGTACTTGATGCCTCCTTCCTTAACAATCAGCATTATAGTATAAGGATCAAGGGAAGAGTGAAGCAATCCAGGGAATAGAGTAGTGCCCTCCTCTATACCTCGGTGTAGTAACTATGGAAAAGGAGCCTTTGAGTTACCCTCGACTGAAGCCACAAACTTATAGGTTTTCTTATAACTATTCCAATTGAGTGATATTTTTGTTGATGTAGTTAAATAATTTCAAACCTTACAATCTTACTTCAATAATTTGCAAGTCTTGCCCAGTCGGCTGGGGCTGTAGAATACACCGACTATATCTCTGCATAGGGGTAAGACTCCCCCAACGCGTGTCCTGGATATGACATTAAACAATCTGATGGTGAGGTTCCAGTAATGCTGGAGCTTTGTGGAATGCAGAGTACCCCTTCATCGCCATTGCTTTCAGGTCAACTCAGGCTGAGAGTGGTAGACCCTGATAGGGTCCTATCTATGGGTCAAATAGAACTAAACTGTGTACTAAACTAAACTGTTTGAGATAAAACTGTTTTTAAATAGAACTAAACTGTATACTTATGCTAAACTGAATTGTTTGAAATAGAACTGTTTTGACATTAAACTGAACTGTTTTGACATTTAACTGTTTATAAACATAAAAACTATACTTATACTAAAGGGAATTGATTGAAATTTAATTCAGCGGTTAATGACCCGAAAAGTGTTGATACGCCGTAAAACCACCAACCAACCTACCAACTAATTTGTAAGTCATTATATAGTTTTAATTAAGTATTCTAATGTTCAAAAACGGTCAATGAGAATGAAAAAAGCAAACTCACAATCTTATTAACTCCCTTTTTTTATCCTCTATACTCAAAATTCTTTATATATCCTTGTGATCTTTAGCTGTTTTACAGATTAAGATGGGACGTGTCGACTTCTTCATTATAGACGGGTCAAACACCCCTAATGGGTTTACCGAATATGATATTAAACCGTCTGATGGTGAGGTTCAAATCCTTGAGCTTTGGGTAATGTCGAGTATCTCTTCATTATCATTACTCCCAAGTTGACACCAGCCCGGAGTAGTAGTATCTGATACGGTCCCATCTATGGGTCGAATAGAACTGTTTAAGCATTTAATTATGTGACTGATGATAAATTGAATCTTTGGTGCTACATAGTATGAATTGGAACCCTGTGCTCAAATAAATGAATAGGATTGAAAAGAATTATTAGTGTTGAATAGGAATACTTAAACAATTTAAGTGTTTGCAAATAAAACTATTAGTGTGAGCAATGCTTGAAACTCTATGTGCAAACAGATTGATATCAAATAGAACTATTCAACTATTACTATCTAACACTAAACCGTTTAACTATGTGCAAGCAAAACTAGTAGTGTGAGCAATTCTTAAAATTCCTTCTCTATGTGCAAATAGATTAATATCAAACAGAACTATTTAACTATTACTATGTAACACTGAACCATTTAACTTTGTGCAAATAAAACTAGTAGTGTGAGCAATGCTTGAAATCCCATCTCTATGTGCAAACAGATTAATATCGAACAGAACTATTCAACTATTACTATGTAACACTGAACCATTTAACTGTATGCAAATAAAACTAGTAATGTGGGCAATGCTTGAAACTCCTTCTCTATGTGCAAACAGATTGATATCAAATAGAACTATTCAACTATTACTATCTAACACGAAACCATTTAACTGTGTGCAAATAAAACTATTAGGGTGTGCAATGCTTAAAATTCCTTTTCTATGTGCAAACAGGTTAATATCAAATAGAACTGTTCGAGTATTACTATCAAACACTAAACCATTTAATTGTTTGTAATCCGTAGCAATACTTCTGTGCAAACAAATTATCTCTTAACTCATTTAAAAATAAGATTACCTACAAACTATCCACGTACAAATCATATATATACAATCATTTAACTGTGTGCTACAAAATGATTGATTTCAAACTAAATTTTTGGTGTTGCATGCAATGCTTGAAACTTTTCAACTAAGCTCAAACAAATGAGTTTTGGCTCGTTTAAAAATGTTATCTACAAACTATTAGTTTAAAAATCATTTATTTAATATATGTATAAAGAGGATCTGGCTTTAAATAACCTACAAGGTTGATCAACCAACCAACATGTTCAAATATTTATGGGCATTATCTCTTTCTGAGTAAGGATCATCATGGTAATATTAAACATTCAGAACAATCAAAGATGATTAAAATGCATGTACTTTTATGTTGATTACCAAGAACTCTTTTTCCCTCCCAGCTATGGATTAAATAGTACCACTACCGTTCTTCTAGGAGAATGGTTTTGGCATTAAATAACCTAACAAAGGTTGATATGCCATTGAAAGAAGAAGACTACCCAAAGAAATGTTGTTATTCATGCGTAATGGTCCTTGTTCATGTATTCGTATACTAATAGGAAAAATACGAATCATAGTATAAATAATGTTTAAAAAGAAATCTGTAGGTTTGGTTTGGTTTGGTTTGGTTTGGTTTAATGGCATATCAGCTACTATTAGTTATTTAATGATAAATCATATTTTTACATACATATTAAGTAGATGATTAGTAAACACGTTGAGTGATCAAACAGTTGAGTGATCAAACAGTTCAATTACTAACAATTCAATTTAGCATGATTCAATAAAGTTAAATATTTCCAAGCATTGCTATTTATTACCAACAGTTTAATTAAACATCAGTCATCTGTTTACGCACAATTAAATGACAAACTTGTATTTCAAACAATTCAATTCAGCATAAGCCATTTGTTTTCACAGTTTACATGTCAAACAGTTCTCTTTGACCCATAAATAGGACCCTATCAAGTGTTACCATTCCGAATTAGAGGGATCCTAGAAGCGATAGCAATGAAGGGGTACTTTGTAATTCCCTAAAGCTCCAGCTTTACTGGAACCTCACCATCAGATGGCTTAATGTCAGAGCCAGGACACTTGTTGGGAGGAGTTTTAATCTCTCTACAGACATGCGGTGTATTCTACAGTACAAGACGGTAGGGCCCAAAAAAAGAATAAGATTCTTGAATCATACATAAGACTTTGTAAAGGCTTAGTTTATAAGCATTACCTTATAAAAAGTACAAAAAAAATGTAATTGAACAATTACAGAAGTTATTTTTATTACCTAAACTTGTAGAGTGCATTGAATTTTCGAGAATACAAATTAACTTTTCAAGTTGGCTTTTTGAATCTCCTTGATCGATTTTGGAAAAAGATTTTAAACAGAAAAATCGTTTATTTATTTAAGAAATGAATTCTATTAAAAGATTTTCCAGTAATTTAGGATTTAGAGCCACAAAGTCTGACAAAATCCATGTCTTATATTGAGTGCTAAGATATTTGCTTCTTGTATAAGGTTCCTGTTTTCAGTCTTAAAACCAAGTGATGAAAATCAAATTGTCCCTTTGTTCTAATACTTATCAACAAGTATATATATATATATATATAGACAGACAGAGAGACAGACTGAGACACTAACACAGAGAGAGAAGACAGACAGACGAAGACAAAAAGACAGAGACAAAAAGACAAAGGAGTCAGTGTGAGAGAAAGGACCGAGAGACATACATTTTAGTAAAAAAATATGTATTGCATCCAATAAACTTATAGTTTAAACTTTATATATATAATCTAATATAACCTAACAATGTAAAAAAGTTTAAATTAAAAACATATACGCATTTGTACTTATGCTTCAAATTATCATATATATTTATATTGAATCCATATTTACTTTCATATATATATATATATATATATATATACGAAGGGCATACGATAAGTTTCCAGACTTTTTTCGTTTATTGATAGTACACTCATGAAACTCGTCCCCTTCGAAGTAATCTCCTCCGGCAGCAATGCACTTGTTGTACCGTTCCAACAAATTCTTGATGGTCCCATGGAAGTCCTCTAGCGTGAGCGTGTAAATGACCTTCGTCACAGCCTCTTTCATCTCCTCAATTGTCTCATAACGACAGCCTCTGATCTTAGGGAATAAGCAAAAGTCACAGGTAGCAATATCTGGACTATAAGGACGGTGAGGAACTGTCTTGATGCCCATCTTGGTCAAATAGTCTGTGACAAGGATGGTGTTGTGGACTGGTGCATTGTCCTGATGGAAATGCCACTGACCCGATTTGAAAAGTGATGGCCTCTTCCCAAGGAATCTCTTTCTTAACTCCCTTAAAACCTCAACATAGTAAACCTAACCCTAACCCTAACCCTTTGGCCAAGCAACTCTGGTGTATTGACTTCCTTACTCCTCCCACACCTCTCATCATCCCTCACAGACTCCCTGCCTTCTTTGAATCTCTTATGCCACTCAAAAACTGATGCTCGATTCATGCAAAATGCTCCGAAAACAGTCTGAAGCATTGCATACATTTCTGTGGCATTTTTTTCCAAGTTTAAAACAGAATTTTATTGCATATCGTTCTTCTAAAGTGTCAGATTTCATTTTTGAAATTCTCCTGCTGTGACTATCAGGCTTTAGTAGGGTGTATTCCAATTCCTGCTTTAGCTGTTTATTTGAACCTGAAATCATAAAAATTGGTCAGACATCTCATAAGATGTATAGCAATAACATACTGAATTTTCAAGAGTCTACGACAATTTTAAAAGCCTGTTCAAAAACGTCTGGAAACTTATCGTATGCACCTCGTATATATATATATATATATACAAATTTCTTTTATCGTTTAGAAATATAGATTCATAAAAAGGAATATATTCATGTATTTACATGTAATAAGAATATTTTCGTCCTGACTGGGTGAGTCTCCAGGGCGTAATGGAAACAGATCTGGACTGTGAATTCGAAATGAGCCAGTTTAATCTCCAGTCGCGTTATATCGTTCACTTTTGACCTATACTCTTTGGAAAGGTAAAACCTCTAATCCCCCTAACTATGGGTTGAATATTACCACTGCTGTTCTTCTACAAGGATGGTTTTGGCTCTAAATAACCCACTAAGGTTGATATGCTATTAAACAAAGAAAACAACCAATCCCATACTGACACAATCTATTTCTACATTAGTATCGATACGTACTTGTCTCTTATAAAATAGTCCCGCTACAAACAACATCATCCAAGCGGAGTAATTTTTTAAGATAAAATGAAAAATAGGAATAAGAAGAAAAAATGACACTATTCTCATGACCCTCTCATGATAAGAGTTTTCGCGATACGTCAAGCTAACAGAAAACGGTCATTGATTTTAAACAAAAGCAGCCTTCTCTTCTGCAAAAACTGTTTTCATATACGGTTTTTCACTATCCCTTAGAAAGAAGAGCTATTTACATCCGATGTCTCAAAGAGGTTACCGTCTGAAACGACATTTAAAGCTTCTATTGGAGAAGGGTTCGTCCTACTCAGCGGGAGTGGGAAAAAGTTATAAACGATCGTGTATGGTGGATTGAAAGAGATGTGTGGGGATAGAAGAGGGTCATGTTTAGACTTAGAAATCACCGTTCTTCACCCGGCATTTGGGCAATTCCTTCAAATATTGACACGTCGTCCGATTTTCCAAAATGTTTCTATTTTCAAGACAAACTATTTTTGATTTACTTCATTTTTGTTTTGCTTCCATTTGTCTACAAGACTAAAGAGTGAAAATAAGTACAAGAAGATTGTGATGATTCAGTCTTGCACAGTGTTGTAGGCGCTTGCAGCATAACGCTTATCGTCATAATAAGTCGACTCGACTACTCCAGTTCAAATCCCGAACAAGGCTGATAACATATTTCACTTTGTACTAATACCCTTTGGAAAGTTATAAATCCAACTGTTTTCTCTCAAGCTATAAATAAATTGTAGGACAGACTGGGCTTTTAAAACTTGGTATGGCAATGCGTCTAAAAGGAAAATCGAATTCAAACTGGAGAAGTATGGGTTCTGTTCGGCTTTCACTGCCCAGAAAACACTACATGATCGGTTGGTTGGTTGATTGTTGGTTATATCAACCGTTGTTGGTTATTTAAAGCCAATTCATGTTTATACGTATAAATACTGATTATGAATGATTTGTAAACGAATATTTTGTTGGTAACATTTTCAACAAGGCAGAGGTTATATGTTTGCACGCAATTAGATAGTTTCAAAGATTTCCAATCCAATAAGCGTAATTCTATTTAGTATTAATCATTTGTTTGCACACTGTTGAATGGTTTCTAATATGTAATACTACTATGTGATACTAACAATTTAATTTGATATTAGCCATTTGTCTGGGCACAATTATATATATAGTAAAATGGTTGCAAGTATTCTTATCAAACACGAATAATTGTTTCGTATTAATCATTTGTTTGGACACACTTAAATGGCTTCAAGTATTGCTATCATTAGTAGTGTTATTTGCACATAGTCAAATTGTTTTAAGTAGTGCTATCTATCACTAACAATTCAATTTAACATCAGTCATTTGTTTGCATACATTTTAATGGTTAAACAATTCTATTTGATCAATTGAGCAGAATCTAGTAGATTAGAACCGGAAGTGATAACAACGAAGAGGTGCTTCATATTCCCCAGACCTCCACGACTGGAGCGTGACCATCAGATGGTTTAGAGTTATATCCATGAAACTCATTGGGGTGTCTTCTCCATCTGCAAATATGCAGTTGACATATCCTACAGCCAACACGACCCAACCACGTCAAGGAACCTCTGAGAGTGAGAGTATTTTATGATGAGATAGCCTCGGATCCTGCTTTTATAGATTTATCAATAGTCGACTTCATTTATGGACGCTTCATCAAGGTCATGTATGCGTATCCGTTTCTAAAAATGCCTGAAGTACACTGCTCTATCCCCTTTAGAGGAGTAAGATCCCCCTTAAAGTGGAATCGTAGATATGATGTAAAACAAGATCTGATGATGCGGCTACAGTTGAAAAAATCAGGAGAGTATGGAAGGCAAGTTTACTGATTTTAACGGCATGTAAACCCGCCAAGGGTTATTTTATGACAAGAAGTAAGGAAATTGCGTCTTTTGAATGTTTATATTTACATTTTTGGGAGTAGATGTTTCTTCAGTATCTTTTTCTTATGATGTCATACAAATAATGTGTAAACAGATGGATCTGATCCATAGATGGTCTTACAACACAGGGTCAGAGTGGATCTGGAAGTAATGGCAAGGAAAAGGTACCTCACACTCCACAGATCTCTCAAAATAGAGCCTCGTTAAAAGATGGAGTTTCTTGTCATAACCTACTTTATATGTGAATTTCCCCTGGTGCAATGGCTTACGTGTTGGACTAAGACATCGTAGATAGCGAGTTCAAACCTCAGTCGCGCTATTACGGTTATTTTTGGACCAATATCCAAAAAAGAGATATGAACCACTTAATCTCTGCAACTATACATTAAATAGTATTATTTCTGGGTTTTT
Organism: Sepioteuthis lessoniana; assembly: GCA_963585895.1. Taxonomy (NCBI): domain Eukaryota; kingdom Metazoa; phylum Mollusca; class Cephalopoda; order Myopsida; family Loliginidae; genus Sepioteuthis; species Sepioteuthis lessoniana. The sequence goes on along the minus strand of OY757927.1, from coordinate 65,099,796 downwards.
TTGTTTTGTTTTTTGTTTTTTTTACCATGGTTGCTTGGCATTAAATAACCCACAAAGGTTGATATGCCAGTGAATAAAAAAAACAAACAAACAAACAACCAAGATCATATGTCAAATAGATTTGTTTAAAAGTTACTTATATTCGATAGGACAATGTTCCAAAAAAACTCTTATCAAACAATTGCACAAAAGATGTAAATATAAACGTATTGTAAACGCTGTTTCCTAATTCTAGGCACAAAATAATCCTAGGCGAGTTGACATGCCGTTAAGATCAATCAATCAATTCTATGGTCTGAATGGCCTCAAGTCTTCTATTAATCTCAATCTCTTTCGGTCTCTTCACAAGTTTCTATAGGATTATCTCGAGGCCTCCAACGAGAATTACTATCCCTGTCGCATTCGTGTTCCATAAACTTTTCATTACTAACAAGATCCATGTATTAGTTTGCTTTGGTTTTATGACATATCAACCATTGTTGGTTATTTAATGCCAAATCTTGTTTTTACATATATTATATGATTCGCAAGCACACAGTAAAATGATCAAACAGTTATATTTCAAACAATTCCCTTGAGCAAAAATCAGCAAAGTAAAATGATTCCAAGTATTGCTATATATCATGAATAGTTTAATTAAACACCAGTCATTTATTTACACACAGTTAAATGATCAAACAGTTCTATTTCTAACAATTCACTTTAGCATAAGTCAACAAATGGTTCCAAGTATTACTATACATCATCAAAAACCTAATTAAGCATCAGTCATTTGTTTACTCACAGTTAAATGATCAAACAGTTCTATTTCTAACAATTCACTTTAGCGTAGATCAACAAATGGTTCCAAGCATTGCTACGTATCATCAAAAATCGAATTAAACATCAGTCATTTGTTTACTCACATTTGAATAATTAGTTCTCTTTCAAACAATTCAGTTTAGCATAAGTCATTTGTTTGCGCACAGTTGACATGTCAAATAGATCTATATAACCCAGAGATAGGACACTATCAGGTACTACCACTCCGGGCCAGAATGGACCGGGGAGTATTGGCAATGAATGAGTACTCTGCATTCCCTAAAGCTCCAGCATTATTACTAGAGCTATTTAGTGTCATATCCAGGAGACTGCAGAGATGCAGTTGATGTATTCCTACAGCCCCAGCCGACTGGGCCATCCACGAATTGATGCTACGTTTAGTTTTCCTTTAAATTCACTCTTTGATCTACAGGAACGGTAAAGTCCATTAGATAAACAAGTTTGTTTTTAATTTTGAATACTCCAACTTTTGGGAAGTATTGTTTAAAATCAGTAGCTTTTAGATCTTTTTTCACTAACAGTGAACTCTTCTTTTAATTGGGTGATGTTTTCTTTTACATTCGGGTTTTCTCACTATTCTGCACGTGTAGATTTCTCAAGAGAGATGCTTGGAGAACTTCATTTTCTCTTATATTACTTTATGAATCTTGTCTCTTTTTTTTTGTTTTTTCTTGTAACTGGTTTATATTTCAAGTTTCTGGCACTTGACTGGCGATTCACTAATAATTGACAGAGACTCGTTTTGAAGATACAAATCAGTTTGACTATTTTGAAAAATTGAAGATGTCTGTGGTTGGTCGACTTAGATGATGCAGTCGATAATTTCTTTCAAAATAAAGTACAAATCTTTCTACCTTGGTATTGAACTAATGTTAATGCTTCCATTTTGATTCAACAAGTGAAACACCCTTAATGTCTCAACAAGTATTTACTGTTTGAGATTATTTGGTCAAAACATCTTAAATATTATATATATATATATATATATATATACAAACATACATTGATATGTGTATACATATATACAGACAAAAACTATAAGGAAAAAAGTAAACAAAAAAGTTACCACACATACACAAAAAATCCCCTAGACACACACTCGCCCACAGAAAAAAATTAACTGTTAATGAAAACCAAAAACACTCCAACGAACACACACGTGCGCGCACACGCGCACAACGACAAAAACATATCAAATATCAAAGAGGGGTAAAGCAGACTGAGGTAAACACATTCTAAGAAAAAGAGAGGATGACCTCTATATAAAACCCATAACCGACGAAAAACATTCAAATTGCGAACAAGAGTGAGTTCAAGTCTCATTGAGTACCCCATTAACAAGGCTTCGTGCCATATATGTTCTCTGAAGAAAGCAGCGAGCTGGAAACATACAAACATATATAACACATATGTAAGAATAAAATAAGATCAATTAAAAAAAAAGTACAATTCTCTTCGTGGACCTACCTATTTAAAAAAAAATATATATACATATATATATATGAGTGTGTGTGTGTGTGTGGTGGAAAAGAGGATTACAACTCCAATCTACAAATTTATCATTTTCAATTTCTTTAAAAGAGAAATTACAAAATCTTTCCTAATAAGCATAGCGTAACGGTTATAGGCGTTGGTTCCCTAAGCTTCTAAGGAGACAATCCATTTTTATACAAAAAAATATTTCTATTTCAAGCAATTCAGTTTAAAATAAGTATAGTTTAAATATCAAAAACAGTTCAATTGACCTTGTGTGACATCCTGCTCGTGAACGGCTGGAGAAGAAGCAAGACGGCAATTACACAAGAATGTTGAGAGCAATATTAAACAAGCCCTGGCGTCAACACCGAACAAGGCACCAACTATACGGCCACCTACCTCCCATCACGAAAACTATCCAAGTTAGACGAACTAGACATGCAGGACACTGCTGGAGAAGCAGAGACGAGCTCATAAGTGACGTACTCCTATGAACCCCCACATATGGCCGAGCAAAAGCAGGACAACCAGCTCGAATATGCATACAGCAGCTATGTGAGGATACGGGATGTCGCCCTGAAGACCTGCCAGAGGCGATGAACGATAAGGAGAAGTGGCAAGAGAGGGTCAGGGATATCCATGCTAGCGGCACGACATGATGATGATGATGATATTTATATATAGTGATTGAAATTTTCCAATTTTACCAGTGAGATGCATGTGAACTTAAGCAAGTAGCAATGCTACCTCAATCTAGCTAATATCTTCCGGTGCACATTGCATTTTTGCTGTTGAAACGTTTTTCTAAAGATTGGTGAATGTGTAATTGTTACACAGAGACCTTTTCCAGCTCATTTCATGTTGTATCGGAATGATGCAGTTTCGGATAGAAATCAGTATTGCTATGGGTTAAAAATTCTACCCAGAATAGCATAATTCCGACTTGCCTAGTCTGCTGGGGCTGTACAATACATCGACTGCATGTCAGCAGAAGGGTAACACCCTACCACACACACACACACACACACACACACACACACAACGAGTGTCCTTGACATATCACTAATGATGGTCAGGTTCCAGTAATGCTGGAGGTTTGGGGAATGCGAATACCCCTTCATTGCCATTGCTCCCAGGTCCACTCTGGCCTGAAGTGGTAGCACCAAATATGGTCCTATCTATGGGTCAAATAGAGCAAAAGTGCGTACTTATGTTAAACTGAATCACTTGAAATAGAAGTGTTTGGATATTTAAACTGCATACTTATGCTAAGCTGAATGGCTTGAAATAGAATTGATTTTTGACATTTAAACTATACTTACGCTAAACTGAATTGTTCGAAATAGAACTGTTTTAACATTTAACTGTGGGTAAACTAAATCTATACTTCTACTAAACTGAATTGTTTGAAATAGAACTGTTTGAATGAACTGAGTAGCTTGAAATAGAATTAATGATATTAAAACTGTGTATTTATGCCAAATTGAATTGTTTAAAATAGAACCATTTATTTGTATAAGAATAGTTTGGCATTAAATAACCTACAAAGTTTGATATTCCCTAAAACCCAACAGACAAACATAATTCCGACGTATATATATATATATATATATACAAGGGCACACAATAAGTTTCCAGACTTTTTTGTATGGGCACTTTTATTGATAGTACACGCATGAAACTCTAGTCCCCGTCGAAATTATCTCCTCTGGCAGCAATGCACATGTTGTACCGTTCCAACAACTTCAGGAAGGACCCATGGATGTCCTCTTGTGAGAGCGTATCAATGACCTTCACCATAGCCTCTTTCATCTCCTCAATTGTCTCATAACGACAGCCTCTGAGCTTAGAGAATAACCAAAAGTCACAGGGAGCAAGGTCGGAACTATAAGGAGGGTGGGGAACTGTCTTGATGCCCATCTTGGTCAAATAGTCTGTGACAAGGATAGAGTTGTGGACGGGTGCATTGTCCTGGTGGAAATGCTACAGGGCCGATTTGAAAAGTACTGGCCTCTTCCGACCGAATCTCTTCTTGAACTCCCTTAAAACCTCAATATACTATTCCTTGTTGACTGTCTGTCCAGTGGGAACCCAGTGCATGTAGATCATGCCAGTGCTGTCAAAAAAAGGGATCATCAAAAGTTTGTGGATGGATTTTCTCTGTCTGGCCTTCTTGCGTTTGGGAGAGCCAGCATGGTTCCACTGGGAACTCTGTCTCTTGGTCTCTGGGTCATAGCAGTAGATCCAGCTTTCGTCGGAGGTCTCCAGTTCATCAAGAACTGCGGGATCTGAATTTATCAGCTCGACCATCTCCATGCTGTCATGACAACGCCTTTCTTTCTGATCTTCTCTGAGAACCCTTGAGACAAACTTCGCGCAAATCTTCCGCATCTTCAGTTCCTATCGAATAATTGTGTGTACAATTCCCACACTGACATCAAACTGTGCACTTATTGTCTCTATAGACACACAACGGTCCTTATCCATGAAATTCTTTATTTGGCCAATCAACTCTGGTGTTCTGACTTCCTTACTCCTCCCACACCTCTCATCATCACTCACAGACTCCCTGCCTTCCTTGAATCTCTTATGTCAATCAAAAACTCATGCTCGATTCATGCAAGATGGTCGAAAATCAGTCTGAAGCATTCCATACGTTTCTGTGGCTTTTTTTCCAAGTTTAAAACAGAATTTTATTGCATATCGTTCTTCTAAAGTGTCCTCCGGTTCAGATTGCATTTTTGAAATTCACCAGCTGTGACAATCAGGCTTTAGTAAGGTGTATTCCAATTGCGGCTGTAGCTGTTCATTTGAACCTCAAATTATAAAAATTAATCTGTCATCTCAGAAGATGTATAGAAATAACATACTGAATTTTCAAGAGTCTACGACAATTTTAAATGCCAGTACAAAAAAAAAGTCTGGAAACTTATTGAAGGCACTGGTATATATATATATATATATATATATATATATATATATATATATATATATATTGAATTACCATGACCAGAAAATCTGGCAGAAATGCTCATGGTTTTTCAATTTATTATTTATAATTCCTCTTGGAAGAATATATATATATATATATATATATATATATATATATATATATATATATATATGAGTGTGTGTATGTGTGTGTGTGTGGTTTAACAGCACTATTGTATGTAGTATCTGAATATGCATATTTTGCTCTAAGATCCAGCTACATTGTTGGGGAAGATTGGTTAATGTCCTAAATAGGATACTCGTTGGGATTGGTGTCTTACATCTATGCAGAGAAAAGCAGTCGGTGTATTCTACATCCCTAGCCGACTGAATTATATTTTTCCAAACTGCTAAGAAAAATGTTATTATTATTATTATTATTATAAATGTGTGTGTGTGTGTGTGTGTGTCCGGATTGCTCTTAGCATCCTCGAGCTTTTTTCTCCTGGCTGCAAGTTTTGCGGTTTTCGATTCTTCTTCTTCTTCTTCTTCTTCTTCTTCTTCTTCTTCTTCTTGATAAAAATAAAAAGAAAGAACAAATGACGAAGAAGGAAGGAAAGACAGAAAGAAAAATAGCTGAAAAAGATCCTTTTTTCATCATCAGTTTTTTTTTTTTTCACGTCTTCACTGTATTTATTCCTCTTCCTGTTCCTCTTCCTCCTTCTCTCCTTCTTTTTCTGCTTCTTCGGTTCATTCTTCTTTTCATTCTTTTCTTTGTTAACATTTTTACAATTTCCTCCCCGCCCTTTCTTCAATTCTTTTTATCTGTTTGCAATTAACTTTTTTCTACCACGCCATTACCATCTCCTCCTCCCACTGCTTGTTCTTTTCCTCCCAGTTATCCTTCTCCTCCTATCTATTCTCCTCCTCTTTCCTCTCCTCCTCCTTCTGATCCCTTCTTCGTTTTCCTCCAATTTGAACAAAATTATTCTCTTTTTTTTTTCTCTTTCCTTCGGACTTTTCCCATGTTGATTGCCACGTTGCGTTTCTTTGTTGGGCATCACATTTAGTCGAACTTTTCATTGAAACAAAGGTGACAACACAACTCAGAATTAATCCTCAGGAGATCACCAGGAACAAGGGAGGGAATTGTGCAGTACAATCACGAGATTTCGTTCGGATGAATCCATATGCGTGCGTTTACGAATTTTCCACTGTGCGCATGCGCTCACGACAGAACGAGGCTTGATAAATTTTGATATAACGTTTCAGCTGTATCTGCATGGGTGAGTGCGCGCGCGTGTGCGTGTGTGTGTGTGTGTGTGTGTGTGTGTGTGTGTGTGTGTGCAAATACACATGGGTGAGTGCGTTTGTATTTAGTTCGTAAAGGAAAGAAATTCTCGATAAAAAAAATGTGGATACCCTGAAATACGATGGAAAATGTATTCAAATTCGAATCCACGGTAGCTTTCAGTTTTTTATGTATAAAATCTAGCTACGGCCTGTAGCAAATGTTCCATTGACTTTGTTCCTCGACCACATATTTTGATGATAACCAATTTCTCTTCACTATCTGGCCCAGCCGGTTGGGGCTGTGCAAAACATCGACTGCATCTCTACAGAAGGGTAAAACCCCTCCCCCAACGAGTGGCCCAGTCATCTGGGGCTGTAAAATACATCAGCTCTGTGCAGACACCTGATGCAGTCAGGAGAACTTACTAGGAAAGACAAAAGATAGAGACAGATGATGATAGAGAACTAGGGAATTCCCTGATATTAGCACGATTTGATTATATATATATATATGTATATATATATATATAGTTGTGTAAGCTGGACTCTCAAGCCTTGGGTAGGCTACCAGTCTAGGAAAGGATAAAATCTAAATTCAAAACCCATAGATAGTTGTTTATCAGAATATATGGAGAATTAGCCCACTATTTTTCTGTTATATAGCTAATATAAAACGTGTGGCTAGTCCAAGACAATCCTTCATTATTATAAAAAAATTAACTTTGTAGATAATCTAACGGTGCCCATCTTTAACTGAACTGCTGAGTCCCCCTACGCAGAAATTAACGGTAGAGTAAATCATATATATATATACAGGACATTGGCATAAAGGTTAGAGTGTTCACCAATGGCCCTGGAGATCTGGGTTCAATCCCAGGTCGAGTCATACCAAAGACTCAAAAAATGGTACTTCATCCATCCTTGCTTAAAACTCAGCATTATAAGGTAAGGATCTAGGTTAAAGTGGAGCAATCCAGGGAAAGGAGTAGCGCCCTCCCCTACACCTTGATGTAGTAGCTAACGAAAAGGGACCCTTCGGGTAACCCTCGACTATGATCGCCAACTTTATATATATATGTATACATTTATTTTAAGATAAATAGGTCCACAAGGGGGGTTACTTTTTAAGTTATTTATTTTTCTTCAACTCGTCTTTCTAGTGTTTCACACTTTCTTCGGAAAGTTACAGTAGTTATTAATGATGTTTTATATTGCAGTAGTAGGAGTAGTAGTAGTTATTAATGATGTTTTAAAGCCGTAGTTCTTTTTAATTTCAGGATGTGTCTGTGAATTTTCAGATCTCGTTTATTGTCCGAGAAATAATTTTGTTTCTGCAGATGTTGTTTCTCTCTTTCTCATTTTTCTCTTCCTTTCCTTTTAACGAGAGTGTATTCGGTGTGTTTGGGTGTCTGCAGGGCGGGGGCGTTTGTGTCCATGTATATGTATATACTTTCGGGGTTTTTTTGCGGGGGGTCCTTTTATTACTCTTCTTCCCCCTAAATAATCTATGATAGATTATAGGCCACAAATTATTTTAATCTTCTAGAATGTGTGTGTGTGTGTGTGTGTGTGTGTGTGTGTGTGTGGAGGGTAGTTATTTTCCCTTTATCTCTCTTCTCTTGTAAATTATGTGATAGTTGATATACCATAAAATTCAACTGACTACTAATATTATTCTCGCATCGTGTGTGTGTCCTCTGTCTGTCTTTGTGTAGGCATAGTTAAGTTCTGTTTAATATAGGGTTGAATTTTTCTATGAAGTAATGTATAGTCGTCAGTTTGATATATTTGTGTATGTTATATAGTTAAGGAATTTTTTAATTATATTAATCATTTTTTGTAAATTATATTTTCTGATTCAGTTTGGTACAGCTTTGAATTATTCGAGACTCTTAGTCATTTGGTGCAGTTTTACGTTTGCGTGCAAAGGATATGACAATAACCATTTGTCATAATAAACCCCCAGACAGCAAATGGGGCTGGAGTGTGGATGACGACATGCCCAGAAGAGATGGTCCTGAGAATTTGAGGATTTTGAAAAGACATCAGTTGGATTTTGACCGTTGAAAGATGTAGTTGGGTATTCGACCTTTGAAAGAGAGAGTTGGGTTTTCTACCGTTGAAAGATGTAGTTGGGTTTTTCGGATCTCTACCGACAGAGATTTTAAACATCACAGGATGCGCCGCGCGTTGGGGTGGGGTCAGCACAGTATAGCCAGCATAGTGTGATTAGCAAAGACTTTTAAGAATTGTGTCTCTCTCCTCGTGTCGCCACGGACCGAAGCCAGAAATTAATATTCGCATGTGCATTTGTATTGTATCACTGTTGTGATTGAGATCATATCTTTATGGCCATACAACATGTGTATATATTTATATATATATAGTTTTGAGCAGGGGCTTAATTCATGTTAGTTTAGAAGTATTAGTGTAGGACAGATTTGGCGGGAGATTCGTGTAAGTCTAGTGAAGTGTAAATCATGGACACGGACGAGTATTAAAATAACATCTTACCTCGGTACCGATTCCGGAAGTAGCCGGGCGAAACCGGATGAGGTAAAGATGGTATTATATAGCAGAGGAGTGTGGAATGCCCTGTTTTCATTGGCTGTTTACTAAAAGACAGATGTCTATAAGAACGGCCGAAGTCCGGCCTTATATTTTTTCTTTGCTTTGGTAGAGGCACGAGCGTAGCACGTCGCGATCACGGAGGCGGATTGGTTCTTTCAGTGTCATGCCGGGGTTACTGTCGGAGCCGATATGATGCAGAAATAACCCGAAATCGGCAATGAAGACAGCGCATCACTGAAGACCTCCCTGATGCATCTAAGATATATGATTGAAATATACATATATAAATATATATATATATATATATATATATAGAGAGAGAGAGAGAAAGAAAGAGGCGGCTTTAACAAAGAAAAATCTTGACTTTTTATTCTAATTTTCAGCCAATCAGTCAATTCTTCATTCATCATTATGATCTACTTCTAACTATCCACTACACAACTGTCATTGAATTGTCTGACCTGAATATGATATTAAATTGCTTTCGATAGTGAACTCTGACCCAGAGTAGTTGAACTTGTCAGGGCTTCATCAATTGATCAAATGGAACTGTTCAATCTTGCCTGGAATTCTTAATATTGAATAAAATTATTAGCGTCGTACAACAATACTTGAAACCATTTAACCGTGCGCAAACAAATGAGCTCTGACTCAGTTAAAAGCAATGTTACCGGTTATTTACTAACACGTCATATATATAAAGTAAAAAACTGAAGTTGGCGACCGTAGTCGAGGGCTACAAGAAGGCTCCCTTTTCAATTGATGTTACACCAATGTGTAGGGGAGGGCGCTACTCCTTTCCCTGGATTGCTCCACTTTACCCTCGATACATACCTAATATTGCTGAGTTGTAAGCAAGGAGGTGTCAAGTACCATTTTTAAAGTCTTTGGTATTACGCGACCTGAGGTTGAACCATTGGCGAACACTCTACCAACTAGGCCAATGAGCCGGTACGTATCATATATATCATCATCATCATCATCATGTCATGCCGCTAGCACGGATATCCCTGACCCTCTCTCGCCACTTTTCCCTATCGTTCATTGCCTCTGGCAGGTCTTCAGGGCTACATCCTGTATCCTCACATAGCTGCTGTATGTATGTTCTAGCTGGTCGTCCTGCTCTTGCTCGGCTATATGTGGGGGTCCATAGGAGTACATCACTTATGAGCTCGTCTCTGCTTCAACAGCAGTGTCCGGCGTATCTGGTTCGTCTAACTTGGACAGTTTTCGTGATGGGCGGCAGGTGGCTTTGTGGGGTGTTGAGCATAAAAAACCCACAAGTATTGATATCCCATAAAACACAACCAAACTAAATCAAACCGAATTGTCCTACCGCTATATATATATATATATATATATATTATTTAGATCATATGAAATTAATGTCAAGAGACGATGAGTTTGGAATTATTCGGGTTAAGGATATATGAGACGTTTCACATAATTCTCTAGGAGTGCTCGATATACGACAAAAGATATCCGATGCTATCTATGCTAAACTGAATTGTTTAGAATAAAACTGCTTTTACATTTAAACTGCGTACTTATGCTCAACTGAATGGCTTGATATAGAATTGTTTTGACATTTGAACTACGTACTTATGCTAAACTGAATTGTTTGAAATGGAACTGTTTTGACATCTAACTGTGTGTAAACAAAAACTATACTTATACTGAACTGAATTATTTGAATTAGAACAGTTTGACTAAACTGAATCGCTTGAAATAGAAATGTATTTTGACAAATAAACTGTGTACTTATGCTAAACTGAATCGTTTGAAATAGAACTGTTTATTTGTTTAAAAATAGTTTGGCATTAAATAACCTACAAAGGTTGATATGCAAAAAAAACAACAAACAAACAATCTTAAATTAGTACAAATCTATCTATCTATCTATCACCATCATCATCATGTGCAGCTAGCACAGATTTCCCTGACCCTCTCTCACCATTCGTCACTATCGTTCATAGCTCCCGGTAGGCCTTCCAAGCTACATCTTCTATCAGTACAGAACCGTTGTAGATAGTTTCTAGCTAGTCGCTTAACACTTGCACGTCCGTGTGAAAGTATTCAGAGGAGTACATCGCTTATGAGTTCGTCCTTAATTCTCCAGCAGTGCCCTGCATGTCTGGTTCGTCTAATTTGGATGGGTTTCAAGATAGGTGGTATGTGGCGGGCAAAACTGCTGTTTTGGGAGATGTTTCATCCAGGATTTGTTCAATATATATATATATATATATATATCGCACCGTTCCTAAATAAGTACACATCTATCAATCATTTTCTTATAAACCACAGTACACCCTTATATATGAACCCATTCAGTTTTATTTTTGGTGAGAGACTTGCAATGCTGTATAGTTTAAAAATAAAAAATAACAAAATAATATTCAATTTGATGTTATAATGTCTCATTAGAAAAAGAAAATCTTAACATATTTACTTGAGAAGGAAATTAACTAATTAGACAAGTGCATTACTTTCAATGGTGCCTACTCGAAAAAGTAACATAGTAGTCCTAGTAATATATGCATAATGATTTATTTGTATAGTTATAAACATATTGGAACAGGGAATGTTTATTCCTAACTTTTGGACATACCTAATACATACATCGTGCGTATGGTATTTGAGAACAGATTTTAACTCATCGAAATTCAATATATCCAAGCAGAAAATCAATATATTTTCTTGAAATTTTCGTTAACATATTGTTATATTATAACTTTATTCAATAAACACGCCTTCATCATTTATGAACGTGCCCATAATTGAATCAACTGGCCCTTCTTCCTATTAGATATATTCTTCATAATGGCTACTTCCCGTGGATCCTTGGTATCGTGGGAATGCTCTCTCTCTCTCTCTCTCTCTCTCTCTCTCTCTCTCTCTCTCTCTCTCTCTCTCACTCTCTCTCTCTCTCTCTCTTAATATTGTTTAACATGTTGTTGTCCAACCGAGAGTTAAATCTGGAAAGTAAGGAGGCCAAATTTCCTGCTATCCATTTCTTGATCACTTTATGGAAAGAAATCTTATTGAACAGATACGGTCTCTTATTGCTTTCTCGTCCAATCCTGGGATTAACAACAAATTGCATCACTGAATTATTTGATGGTGGGGCTCCAGTCCTTCAGCTCTTTGGGATGTGGAGTACTCCTTCATTGCAATCGTTCTCAGGTCCACTCCGGCTCGAAGTAGTAACACCTGATGGAATCCTATCTATGGGTCAAATAGAACTGTTTGACATTTAAACTGTGTACTTATGCAAAACTGATTTGTTAGAAATAGAACTGTTTGATCATATGACTGTGTGCAAACAAATGACTGGTATTCTTAGTGGTACATAGCAATACTTGGAACCATTTAACTTCGCTGACTCATGCTAAATCAAAATGCTTTAAAAGAGAACTGTTTGGTCAATTATATGTTTTTAACAGATGTTTAATCGAATTGTTGGTAGTAGATAGCAATACTTGGAACCACTTGACTGTGTGAAAATGAATGGTATAGGATAGAATAATTAGTGTTAAATAATACTTATATTCACTTCACTGTGTACTAGCAAATGATTAATATTGAATAGTATTATTAGTTTAAGATAACAATAATTGAAACTACTTAGACGTGTAGAAACAATAGCCGTATTAGTGTGCAAACAAATTAGCTCTAATTCATTTTAAAATGAAGTTTCCAACAAATTATGAGCGCAAACACAAGACTGATGATAAATTGGGATTGTTCTATGAAACAATTTATCTGAGAGAAAAAATGAGCACAGGATCTTCTAAAAAATGTGTTTACAAACCATGTATTCAATAGATATGTAAAAAGAGGATTTTAGATTAACCTACAATGGTTGATATGTCATAAAACCAAACCAAACCAAATTATATATATTTAATACATATGTATAAACACGATTTGGCATTAAATAACCTGAAATGATTGATATGCCATGAAATCAAACCAAAACATACCAACACCTCATTGTATGTTGATGCATGGGCAATAAGATCCTATAACTGCTCTGTTTGTGGAAGTGAGAATACGTTTACTTTATCCCCTGCTGAGGGGTAAGACCACCCCCACTAAAAAATAAATAAATGACTATCCTGCACATGACTTTAAACTGCGTCGAGTGGTGAGGTTCTAGTTCTTGAAATCTATGGTTTGGTTTGGTTTCTTTGTTTAATGGCATCCATTTGTAGGTTATTTAATGCCAAAGGCGTTCTCCGAGAAGAACAGTGATGGTATTATTTAACCCATAACTGGGGGGATAAGGGGGTTCATACCTTTCCAAGTGTATTTGCCCGAAAATGAACATAATAGCGCGACTGGAGTTCGAACTCGCTTACTACGATTCCGCTGTCCATCGCTTTAACTATTACACCACGAGGACACCCCCTTGAAATCTATGAAGTCGGGGGTATCCCTTTATTGTTCTAATGACAAGGTCCACTCAAATTCATAGTGGTTGTTACCGTAAGGGTTTCATGTCGAACTCGAGTGCCCTCACAACTTCCAGATAATTCAGTTTAGAAGCGCTAAGCAAAACCAGCTGGAGGTTACTGGTTCAATCCCGTTTACAGGTAAATAACAAGTAATACTGACTATAAGTTAACACTTGAACCCGATCATTGTTAACAGAATTACAACAATCTAATTAAAAGGCTTCGGTTCAAAGTTGTGTTGGCTCCCTAGTTCAACTGATGAAGGTCGAAGGATGTCTCTGCCGAAACGTTGTAAGTATAACGATGAAGATAAAGATGATTGTCCGAATGTTCTAAGTGATAAAAATCATCAAATTTTAGTATTAGATAGGAATACTTGAAAACTTACAATTGTGTGCAAATTATTTGTATTAGATAGGAAAGCTTGATATCATATAACTCGAAGTTATTTGTATCAAGAATAGTTAATAGAAGCTATAATATAATAACGATAGGTGTAAACAAATGACTATTATTAAACAGAAATAATTACTGGAATCCATATAACCACTAATATAAAAAAAACCCTTGAAACTATACAACTGCGTGCAAACAAATGAATATCTTTACATAAAAATAATTACTTGGAAGCATATAATTATTAGTATTAGAAAAAACTACTTGAAACCATAAAATGTGTGCAAATAAAGGACAATTATTGAATCGAAATAATTACTGGAAACCATATTAGGAAATCAGACCTGACCGATAAAATGAAACGCAGTTTCTTCCAGGCAACAGTCCTTTCGATACTGCTATTTGGATGCACTACTTGGACGCTAACTAAACGGTTGAAGAAGAAGCTAGACGGCAATTACACAAGAATGTTGCAAACAATATTGAACAAGTCCTGGCAGCAACACCCCACAAGGCACCAACTATATTGCCACCTGCCGCCCATCACGAAAACTATCCAAGCTAGACGAACCAGACATGAAGGACACTGATGGAGAAGCAAGGACGAGCTCATAAGTGATGTACTCCTATGGACCCCGCATATGGCTAAGCAAAAGCAGGACGACCAGCTAGAACATACATACAGCAGCTATGTGAGGATACGGGATGTAGCCCTAAAGACCTGCCAGAGGCGAGGAATGATAGGGAGAAGTGGCGAGAGAGGGTCAGGGATATCCGTGCAAGCGGCACATGATGATGATGATGATGATGATGATGATATCAATATTAGAATTAGATAAATATAATTGAAACCATGGATCTGAGTGTAAATTATTTGTATTTGATAGGAATACTTTATTTATGCATTTAGACTAGTCGTCTCAAGAAAAAAAGGCTCAATATTTGAATCAAACAGGTTTGCCCAATTGAATAAAAAAGTTTAAGTTAACTAAGTTTCACTAAAAGTATGTTTAGAAAAAAAAAAAAAAAAAAATATATATATATATATACATGCATATGTATGCGTATGTGTGTGTATTTATACGTATACATGGGTTGTGTATACGCTTGTGTGATCATTTGCGTAGAGCAATGTTGATGGGAAAGAGGGGACTGTATGTTTCGTGTCATGATGGTGAAAGAAGAAAAGGTCTTTTCTAAAAGTGTCGTTTTTCTCTTTGGAGGCTAACAGTTACAGAGAATTCTCTTTTTTGGTGCCATTCAAAAAGCCGACGCTTCATCTGATAGACACAAAACGAAGAATTTCGGCAACTGGCAGCGTTATCTGATTCATGTGATGCCATCTTCTTCTTCTGAGCTGATTGGAGTTAAGCGAAAATGCGACTGCTCACAGGCAATCATGCGAAGACGCAAATATTTGCTTCTAACGCGCATGCGCAACGACCGACGAGAGCACTCAACATGCGCTGACACATACACACTCGCTCTCTCCCCTATCTCTCTCTATCTCTCTCTCCTCCTCCTCCTCCTCCCCCTCCTCCTTCTCCTCTTCCTCTCTCTCTCTCTCTCTCTATTTATCTCTCTCCCTTTATCTCTCTGTCTCTCTTCTTTCATTATACACACACATTAATACAGCCGAAAATACCGAAGTACAAACACAGCCACACCTAAACTTAGATACTAACTGTAATATATATATATATATATATATATATATATATATATATGATTATGTTTAAAATTAAACGCTAAAAGTGCTCATAATACGTAAAGTCTTTACACGGCTCAATGCACCACGTATTTCAAGTATAAAAATAAGATATAAAACAGGATAAAAACTCACAACAGAGTTCATGATTTCGATAGTCGAGTGACCAAGTACTTACTGATACACATCAGACTTTATTAACTGAATAGTCAGACGCGTTGTATACTCCACAGAGCTCCAGAACTAGAGTTCATAGTAATGTGCGAGTACTTCCATGACCACTCGAACTACGAAGTTCCCATCTCTGGTCAAATACCTCAGTCTAAAAGGTATTTGTATTAGATAGAAATACACGAAACCATATAACTCTTCGCAAGTTATTTAAATCAGAGAGGATTATATGAAGCTATAAAACTGTGTGTTAAAGAATTATTATTATTAAATAGGAATACATACGGGAAACCATATCATCATGCTTAAATTATTTGTATTTGATAGGAATACCTGATACTATATAAGTGTGAGCAAATTGTTTTTATAAGAATTATTGTTGAAACGATATTTACAAATAATTATATGAAAGAATATTAAGACCTAAACTCAACAATCAAACGAACAACTTGAAAAGGCCCTGTTGGCTAGGGCTGTAGAATACACAGACTGCACCACTGCAGAGGAGTAAGACCTCCCCTCCAACAGATATCTTGCCCAGTCGGCTGGCGCTATACGCCGACTGCATATCTGCTGAGGAGTAAAATTCCCTAATGTTTGTCTTGGATATGATATTAAACAATTTGATGGTGAGGTTCCTGTAATGCTGGAGCTTTGGTGAATGCAGAGTACTCCTTTACTGTCATTGCTCTCACGTCCACTCTGACCCGGAATGGTAGTAAATAGTAAAGTTGGCGACCATTGTCGAGGGTAACCCGAAGGCTCCCTTTTCGATAGCTACTACACCAATGTGTAGGGGAGGGCGCTACTCCTTCCCTGGATTGCTCTACTTTACCCTTGATCCGTACCTTATAATGCTGAGTGTTAAGCAAGGAGGCATCAAGTACCATTTTTTGAGTCTTTGGTATGACTCGACCTGGGATTGAACCCAGGTCTCCCGGGCCATTGGCGAACACTCTAACCCCTAGGCTAATGATAGGGTCCTATCTATGTGTCAAATAAAAACGCCTGACGGCAACTACACAAGAATGCTGCATGCTGCTTTGAACAAATCCTGGAAGCAGCACCCTACAAATCAGCAGCTGTATGGCTACTTACCTTCTATCTCACAAACCATCCAAGTAACACAAGTAAGGAAAAATCTTGCCCAGTCAGCTGCAGAAGGGTAAGATTCCTCCAACAAGTATCCTGGATATGACACTAAACAATCTGATAATGAGGCTCCAGTAATGATGGAGCTTGGGGGAATGCGGTGTACCCCTTCATAGTCATCATTCCAAGGTCCACTCTAGCCTAGAGAGATAGCACTTGATAGGGACCTATCTTTGAGTCAGATCGAACTAAACCGTATACTTACTGAAGTTAAATGTTTTTACATTTGTGTGCGAATAAAAAGCAGAATTGTTTGAAGTAGAACGGATTTTACATTTAACTATGTGCAAACGAATAACTGATGTTTAATTGAATTCTTAGTGATACATAGCTATACTTCGAACCATTTAACTTTGTTGATATGCTAAAATGAAGTGTTTGAAAAAAAATGTTAGATCGTTTAACTGTGTATAAACAAAAAACTGTACTTAAGCTAAACTGAATTGTTTATAATAGAACTGCTTTTGCATTTATCTGTGTGTAAACAAAAGACTGTACTTATGATAAACTGAATTGCTTAAAATTAAGTGAAATCATTTAACTGTGTCACAAAAAAAAAAGAGCAGGCTTGTTTAAAAATGTTATCCTCAAAATGTATATAGAAATCATATATTTGATATATGTATAAAAAAGATTTGGCATCAAATGATCTACAACGGTTGATATGCCATAAAATGAAAATAAACGAAATCAAACCCAACAGATATACAGGGTATGACTCTAAACTTCATCTGATGGTGAGGTGCCATTCTTGAAGACTTTGGGAATGTGGAGCACACATGAAGTGCTATTACTTCCAGGTCTACTCTAACTCGGTGTGGTAGTACCTGTCAATATCTGACCTTTCGGTCAAATAGAACGGTTCAGTAATTTACAAAGGACAATTGCTATTAATTTTTGAAAGGATTGCGCAGTATGCACCTAATTTATATTCCATTGGAAAACTTGAAGAATAGAATCATTAATATAAGATGTCAATAGGTGAAACCATTTTATTGTGTGCAAACATATGAGCTCAACTAACAAATATAGACTTACCTTCAAACTTCAAATCATATATATAAATAAAAAATGAGAAAAATTGGCGACCTTAGTCGAGGACGATCCGAAGGCTCCCTTTTCATTAGCTACTACACCGAGGTGTAGGGGAGGGCGCAACTGTTTTCCCTGGATATATAAGTAAGTAAAGTAAAATAAAATTGGTGACCGTAATCAAGGGCGACCCCAAGGCTCCCTTTTCATGAACCACTACACCGAGGTGTAGGGGAAGGTGCGAAACTTTTCACTGGATATATAAGTAAAGTAAAATTGGTGACAGTAGTCGAGGGTGACCCGAAGTCTCCTTTTTCATTAGCTACTACACCAAGGAGTAGGGGAGGACGCTACTCCTTTCCCTGCATTGCTCCACTTTACCATTACTCCGTACCTTATAATGTTGAGTGTTAAGCAAGGCGGCATCAAGTACCATTTTTTGAGTCTTTGGTATGAATAGACCTTGCATTGAACCTTGGCGACCACTCTTTCCACTAGTTATATATATATATATATATATATATTGTTGTGGTCTTGTTAGGGGCCAGAAATAAAGATATAAGAAAGGAATTAAGTTAAACATACAGATAAAAAAAGAACAGTAATATAAAATATACAAATGAGAGGGTTATCTGCGAGACTGTTTCGGTCCGACTGCCAGGGCTGTCTGCTGGAATATTGCCTTCTGCCAAATAGCAGTACTTGCTGCTATTTACAGTTGTGAGAGTTTATGCATGCGTGGGTAAATTATATATATATATATATATATATATATATATATATATATATATATATAAACAGAATTTAGCATTAAATAAACCCAAAATGTTCATATGCCATAAAACACCAACCAACCAATATCTTGAACAAAAAAAAATATCTTTACAAACATACTCATGAATATACAACATTTCTACTTTATCATATTTACCCAACCCCTCCGCTCGGGCAGGATATGACACAAAGTCAATTTTTAAGCGGACTTTAACAGGTTTGAATTCAGAGTTTTCCTTCTCCTAGACTAATTTGCGTCGCCAAGGCTGAAGAACCTAGTCTGCCCTACTATTTACCCATAGCTGGAGGGAGAATAATTTGATTCATACCTTTCCCAAGGGTATTAGAGCTATGTGAAATGCAACCAGTCTCGTCCAGGGTTTGATTGTGTCGCCGTGTCCATTTCCTACGACGATAACCATTACACCACGGGCACTTCAACATTTCTACTTTATAAATACCATTGTTAAACGTGATTTAAGGTTTTGGGATGAAATAACCTAATAAGGGTTGAAATGCGCCAAACAGACCAATGAAGCCAAAGCGAAAATAACCCTAATAGATCTCTACTTACGATTAAATACTGAAGGACATGTAAACATACGCAAAAGAAAAGCATGGACTGCTGTAGGCAGATTATAAATTTTTATCAAATTCTGATCTCTCTGATAAAACAAAACAAAACAAGAACTTTTCCAAACAAAGCCGTGTCGGTACTACTGTATGGTTGCACCCCTTGGACTCTAACGAAACACTTGGAGAAAATCTGGTTTGGAACAACACAAAGCTGCTGCATGCTGCTTTAAACAAATCCTGCTAGTTATACGGCCATTTACCTCCCATCTTACAAACCACCAAGAACGACAAGCAAGACACACAGTGCACTGCCGTAGAAGCAAAGACGAAATCGTAAGCGTTACTGTCATAAGGAATCCTACCCATGTGCACGCTGGTTTTATTAAAATAGTAAAAACTTGCATTCATCCGCTCTGTGCGGGCACAGGGTGCCGTCTAGAGAAACTTACCAAGTATAATGACCGATAGAGTCAAAGGAATCCGTGATTTCATGACGCTTCTTAAGGACGAGGATGAAGACTATATCTTCGCACACACGTTCAAACGAGATGCTGGTTTTAGAACAGCTGATATATTTTGGTGAGTTTTTTTTTTTTCAGTCATTTGCTAGTGCAGTGAGTGCGTTGAGGTTTATTCTCATTGTGTTATACATCATTTTAAACAAGCACCAAATCAATCTAAGTTCAATCTATCTACATAGAGAAGGTCTGTTGCATCTCACTAGCTTAAATATATATATATATATATATATATAAAGAACGTACCCGCAGACCCCACGCATCAAAATCAGACGCAAATAATCATGCATAACATGAAATCCTAACATATTGTTGAGGTACGTCTTTGAAGTGTTCTCGCTGTAAAAATAACATGTACGCTCAGTTATGTGAGAGGAAAAATATATATATATATATATCCGCCAGTGGAACAGCTGCAGAAATGAAATGGTTAGCGTGTTAACTTAGCATGCCACTAGTTGTGAGTTCGAGACTCCAGAGCGCAGGTTTTTTCATTTTTATTTTTTTCCTGAACCAAAGCTAACTATCGTATATAACCATATAATGAATGATATTTTGTGATCAATCTTTCACGTCGAAAACAAGGGCTTGTTCATCACACGAGATTTGTTTTTGAAATATTAAAGCTTACCTTTTTTCTCGGACTAACCTTGCCATAACTTCCATCCAAAATGTCCCCACATTCATATTCAAGCAAAAGTTATTAATCAAGAAAATAAAGTTTTTGTTTGATATCGTTTACTATCTATAACATCGGCGCATATAATATGTTCAAATAATATGAATAGTAAACAGAGTTACATAAAAGTACTTCATTACCTTTTAGTAAAAGCTGATTGATGGCGCGTGCATACCGTCAGCGATCAGCTAAACTTTCTTTCGAACTTTCGAGACGATGTCTCGTAATTTTGTTTACACAAAAAAGTAAATAATATCTTCCATAGGTACTTAATCAATGCGTATGTAACTATTATATTAACAATGCTATTGTGCATAAGTGGTGAGGTTTTAGCATGTTTGGAATAACCCCAGTAAACACAGTAGGCTACGTCAAGGGCTAGACTACATCGTTTATTTGCAGTTTTGCATCGATTTTAATTGCATTACTGTTTGGTTGGGGTGGTTTGGTTTTATGGCTTATCAACCATTGCTGGTTACTTAATGCCAAATCCTATTTTTACATATATATCAAATATATGATTTGTAAACACATTTTGTAGATACACAAAATTAAATGACCAAACAGTTCTATTTCTAACAATCTCTGAATATGGGGTTCTACAGCCCACCAACAAATATCCTAAATATGACGCTGAACAATCTGATGGTGAGACCCTAGCAATGCTGGAGCTTTAGGGAAAATGGAGTGCACGTTTACTGCCATAGCTTCCAGGTCTACTCTGCCCCGGAGCGGTAGCACGTGATAGAATCCTATCTATGGGTCAAATAGAACTGTTTAACATTAAACTGTGCTCTAACAAATGACTTATGCTAAATTGAATCGTTAGAAATAGTACTGCTTGATCATTTAACAGTGTGTAAACAAATGACTTATGTTTAAAAATGTTTTTAAAATTGTATTTACAAAACATATATATTTGAACATATATGTCTTAACAGTATTAGGCATTAAATAACCTACAATGGTTGATATGCCACAAAATCAAACCAAACCAAATTCCCACAACTTCATTAATTACTTAGCAAATAAAGAAGCACTTTGAATATAAAACGTTGGGATTTTGGGCTCAAGCTCAAAAACTAACGACCCAATATTTATTTCCCATTTCAGGTAACAAAAAATCCCTCAGAACAGTGTCTGACAATGTGAAAGACACTGCACTTTAACAATCTTGTGTTTCGCTAAAAAAACTGCCGTTTAAAATAAATCGAAGCTGGTTTCATAATTCATTTTTTCAATGCCATTAAGTGGTCGAGATATTATCACTTTATTATATGTAGTTCAGTCAGCTGTGTGCACGTAATAAATCCTGATTTTTGTTATGAAAGGCTCTTAACTGCATTTTAATATGCCGATAATGGCTGCTCTGTTAGTGAGGAATCATGGGAAAACATGCTACTCATATTAAGCCACAAATGTGTCATATGACATCTGCTGTTATCATAATTATGAACTTGTTAAAAAGACTGTGAGAGAGATTGTTTTAATGTAAAAAGTAGTAAATTGGTGAACTCAGGGTGACCCGAAGTATCCCTTTTCAATGGCTAGCACACCGAGGCGTAGAGGAGGACACTAAACCATTCCCTGGATTGCTCCATTTCACCATTGATTCTTACAATGCTGAGTGTTAAGCAAGGCGGTATTAAGTACCATTTTTCGAATGAACTCGACCTGGGATTGAACCCCGGTCTCTCAGAATATTGGTGAACACTCTACTCATTACACCAATGGCCCGGTTTTAATACCTTTATGAAATTACCATTATTAAATTCCTCTTAGTGTCTCACAAAGGCTGCTCTATTGTGACATTTTTATGATAAAATTCCATTAGAATTGCTGAGTGACACACAAAGGATTGGAGAGTTTTTCAAAAAAAATTACTGAAAGTAAACAAGTTTGTTTGTATTTTAACTTAAAATTCAATTTCATTATTTCTTAATCACATATCGTATGGAAATTGTGTCCTGGGTATTACACTAACTTGCATCTGATGGTAAGGCTCAAGCCCTGGACATGTGGATGGTTTGGTTTAGTTTTACTAGTTTTATTCGTGCTATGTGAAATGCAATTAGTCTCGTCCATAATTTGAACTCGTGTCGCCATGTCCATTTCCAACGACGATAACCATTACACCACGGGCACCTCCAACAGTTATAATTCTGTTCAATATTAATCATTTGATAGCAGACAGAGAAGCGGCTATAAGTATTTCTATTTAAAACAAAGTATCCCATTCAATATTACTCATTCGTTCGTACACAGTTAAATAGCTCCATGTATAGCTATGTATTTTAAACAATTCAATTAAACACCAGTTATTTGTTTACACGCAGTTAAATGATCAAACAGTTCTATTTCAAACAATTCAATTGAGCAAAAATCATTTGTTTACACACAATTTAAATGTCTAACAGTTCTATTTGACCCATAGATAAGATCCTATCAGGGGCTTCTTAATCCCATATCGTATGGAAATTGTGTCCTGGGTATTACGCTAACTTGCATTTGATGGTGAGGCTCAAGCCCTGGACATGTGGATGGTTTGGTTGGATTTTGTGGCATATCAACCCTTGTAGTTTGGGCTTTTTGATTTTATTGTTGTTGTGGTGGGAGTCAAAATTTATATAATTGTTTTTTGTTTGTGGGTTTGCGATATACTTATTTTCCTTGCCCAAAACATAAATTTGAAGAGATTGCAGAGAAATTAAACAATATTAAACCTTCCATCAACTTTACACAGTAAAAGAATCAAATAACACCATACCCTTCTGGACATCCCAATTATTAAATCCCAAAACGTTTTTTAACTTTTAAAGTTTACCGCAGACACACAAACAAAAACGATTATATACAATTTTTACTCCCACCACCACAACAAAATCTAAACAGACCTTATAAATGGCTTTTACCTAAAAGCACTTAAAATATGTAGCCCACAACACCTAGATGAAGAATTTAAGTACACTGAACACTCCTTTAAAAACTGTCCTAAATATATGATTTGTAAACAAATGAATAGATGTCTTTTTATTAACGAGCCTGACACATTTCTTTTGCACACAGTTTAATGGTTTCAAGTATTGGTTTGTTTGCACACATTTGAATGGATATACACGATATGGAAGGGTAATTTCATTTTTAAATGAGTTAGAACAAATTGTTTCTGTACAGTTAAATGTTTCAGTTATTGTTATCTAACAGTTGTCATATTTACCCAACCCCTCCGCTCGTGCAGGATATGACACAAGGTCAATTTTTAAGTGGAGTTTAACAGGTTTCAATTCAGAGTTTTCCTTCTCCTAGACTAATTGCCTCGCCAAGGCTGAAGAACCTAGTCTGCCCTACTATTTACCCATAGCTGGAGGGAGAATAATTGGATTCATACCTTTCCCAAGGGTATTAGTGCTATATGAAATGCAATCAGTCTCGTCCAGGGTTTAAACTCGTGTCGCCGTGTCCATTTCCTACGACGATAGCCATTACACCACGGGCATCTCCAACAGTTATAATTCTGTTTAATATTAATCATTTGTTTGCACACAGAGAAGTGGCTATAAGAATTTCTATTTAAAATAAAGTATCCCATTCAATATTACTCATTCGTTCGTACGCAGTTAAATAGCTCAATGTATAGTTATGTATTTTAAACAATTCAATTAAACACCAGTTATTTGTTTACACGCAGTTAAATGATCAAACAGTTCTATTTCAAACAATTCAATTGAGCAAAAATCATTTGTTTACACACAATTTAAATTTCTAATAGTTCTCTTTGACCCATAGATAGGATCCTATCAGGGGCTTCCACACCGGGCCAGACTAGACCTGAAAGTATTGACAAAGAAGGGGTACTCAGTATTTCTCAAAGCTCCAGTATTTCTGGAGTCTTGCCATCAGATTGTTTAGTGTCCAATCCAGATCACTTGTTGTGGTGGTTTCTTACTCCTCTGCAGAGATACAGTCGGTGTATTCTAAGTGAAAAAAAAACCAACTTACTCCTCTGCAGATATACAGTCGGTGTATTCTATGTGAAAGAAAAAAGCAACTTACTCCTCTGCAGAGATACAGTCGGTGTATTCTAAGTGAAAAAAAAAACCAACTTATTCCTCTGTAGAGATATAGTCGGTGTATTCTAAGTGAAAGGAAAACAACTCTTAAGAAATAGTTTCACAATATATATAAATGTGAATGTACAAGGAACGCTATTTCCAAACCTCTAAGCATAAAATAACCCTAATTGAGTTGGATGCCGTTAAAATTAATCATTCCATCATAAAAAAAAGACAATTAATATCCTTTTGAATGTAAAATGTTGAGATGTGTTATCATATGACAGTTTGCAAAATCTCTTTAAAAAACAGATATACGAAAATGTAAATATAAATTTACAGTGAACGCACATCTCTAACTTCTAGGAATAAAAAACCCAAGTGTGCCTTTAAAATTAATCGATCATAAAAAAAAAGTCTATATTTTAAATTTTATACCATATAGCTGTGTCAAAAAATATCAAGAAACATCTACCCAAAAATGTAATATAAATAATATAATTCCTTAACTTCTAAGTATCAAGTAATCCTAGATGGATTGATTCCACATTAGAATTAAGCAATATATCAAAGATGAACATCCAATGTAATCTCTGCTCTTAATTGATCTGGTGTACATATATATATATATATATATAATTCTTTTAAATACCCTGTCTAGCGGCAAAAGCTGCTTGGTAACGCTAGGAGTGGCAGTACCGCCTTGAGATTCCCCTGGTTGGCGGCTGATGAGGGCAGGTATCGCAAGTCCTTTCACACGTTGGATGATAAAAGTTTCATCGTATACAATATATCTTTATCATAAGTAAGTAAAGTTGGCGACAGTAGTCGAGGGCGGCCAGAAGGCTCCCTTTTTAATAGCTTCTACACCGAGAGCGCTACTCCTTTCCCTGAATTGCTTCACTTTACCCTTGATACGAACCTTGTATTGCTGAGTGTGAAGCAAGGAAGCATCAAGTACCATTTTAAAAATCTTAGGTATGACGCGACCTGGGATTGAACCCAGGTCTCCCGGACCATTGGCGAACTCTCCACCTACTTGGCCAATGAGCCGGTGTTTATTTTTCTATTTCAGCCAATGAGAAATTGTCTTTCATAATCTTAAGCTTATTTATTATAATTCTATTTATCATATCCAATACACAGTTATATGAAACAACTTTTGAATATCATCTACAACGTCGGATGTATGATGCCTGCATTTCGACTTATGCATTAACGATGCTGTGTACGTCACGATAGCTGCGTCGGCCAATATGACGAAGATAAATAATTAAAGAACTGTTATCTCAAAAAAATTACAAACTTTTGATAGGAATAAGATAAAAAAAGTTTTTCGAACGGCCGGGATCTGATACGAATCTCACAACTGAGTAAAACAACTGTAAATGCAGGTCGTTTCGTTAAGAAAGAAAAAAATGGCCGCTCTAATTGCTTTAGTTCCAATATTTCTCGCTAAAGCTTGAGAAGGCAAATATTTCTGCGATAAGCACAGCCACCCGTTTTGCTTTGGGGAGTTTTACTTGCTTTTCCTTTCACGTTAATTAATTTCTGATATACCCGAGTTTCTGCTTGACAATTATGATGATATATTCGCTGAAAAAAGACAAACATTTTTCTAATTAATTTTTGTAAACATTTCATTTTTTTATTCAATGTGTATAATTGTTAGACATTTAACAAGGAGATTATTTTCTCCTGAATATATTTATCTACCCAACACCTCTACACGGAGAATTCTTTTTAGCCGAGTTTAACAGCTTCGACTTAAGAGCTTCCCTTCTTCTAAGCTGGTTGCCATACCAAGGTTTAAAAACCCAGTCTGCTCAACTCTTTCGCAGTATCTTCCCCACGAGCAAGATGCAACACAAGGTCGATTTTCAAACGGAATTTAACTGGTTTGAATTCAGAATTTTCCTTCTTCTAGACAGGTTACCATACCAAGGTTAAAGAGTCCAGTTTGCCCTACGATTTACCCATAGCTGGAGGAAGAATCGTTGGATTCATTCTTTTCGAAAAGGTATAAGCACAAAGAGAAATGCGGATAACTTCGTCCAAGAACTGAAGTAGAGTAACCGTGTCCACTTTTTAGAATAACCATAACACCACGAGCGCCTCTTCTTTATAGAAAGGTGAATGCTAGCTTATTTTAATTTCTCAAAACAAAAAAATATTCGGAAAGCCACAAATATTACCATGGGAAATTTTTTTCCGTTTTCGGAGACTTTTTATAATTATTTTCTTTTTGTTTGTTTTTATTTCTTTTTTTGTTTTTTTACTAAAAATATATCATTAATTTTTATGATCTAATTTTATCTATCACTGTACCAAATAACTGTAATGTATATCATATTCTTAGCAGAGTAAATATGTTCACATCGGACATATCATAATTCCATAACAGTTGATTTGTTTGCCCAGTCGTCTGGGTCTGCAGAATATACTGACTCTATTTCTGCAGAAGGTTAAGACACCTACAACGAGTGTCTTTGATGTAATACTAAGCAATTTGATGGTGAGGCTCTAGTAATGCTGGAGCTTTGGGGAATGCAGAGTACCCTTTCATTGCCATCGTTCTCCGGTCCACTCTGACATGGAGTGGACTTCATAGGGCCTTATCTATAGATTAAATAGAACTAAACTGCGTACTTATGCTAAACTGAATTTGAGCTATTTTTACTCAACTGAAAAACTTGAAATAGAAATGTCTTTGACAATTAAACTGTGTACTTAAATTTAAACTGATACCTATGCGAAACTGATTTGTTTGAGATGGAACTGTTTTTGTATGTTAAACTGAATTGTTTGAAATGGAACTTCTTTCGACATTGAAAATGTACTCACGCTAAACTGAATTGTTTAATATAGAACTGTTTTGACATTTAAGTGTGTGTAAATAAAATCTATTCTTGTACAAAACTGAATTGTTTGAATTAGAAATGTTTGACTAAACCGAATAGCTTGAAATAGAAATGTTTTTGATGATTAAACTGAGTACTTATGCTTAACTGAATAGTTTGAAATAGAACTGATTATCTGTATAAAAATGGATTTGGAATTAAATAACCTACAAGGGTTGATATGCCATAAAACCCAAACAACCAAACCGTTGCTGACAGTCTTTGCTCTTAGACAATTTTAATCGTTCAGTTCAGTGATGTTTTCCGTTGGGATACGTTTCGGCTTCTTACTTGACTTTTTCCAGTTTTGGTTCTGATAGATATTTTATATACATTTGATTGTTATGTTCCATGAATCTTCGATTACAATGCAATAATTGTCTGAGTTTTCAATATCCAGTTTCTTGACGAAACCATTTTATATAATCCAAATATAAATCTGTACGTTATCACCTGAGTAAATAAGTTTTTGAAATTTATTACTTATCAAAACGCCGACAACAAGTGGGCGACAATCACATTTAAAAGGATAAATTGAATGGACAAAGCAGATGGAATAATCACAGAAAAAAAATAACAAGAGAATAGCAGTCAGAAAGAATAAATACATAAATACATTCTCTTTCACTCAGCAGTGGTCTCCAGTGTAAAATTATTCGCTTCTCAAGCGCCATTTTCTTCTGAACAAGCAATACTACATTATATGCGCATGCGCGTATTAAGTTACACTTATTCGAGTACATTACTAATCTGAATGATTCATGGCTTTCGTTTCTTCTTGTTATTTTCTTAGGTGGTTTTGTTATTGTTGTGCTTTTTTTCTTTTCTTTATTTTTCAAATGTTTGTTCGTTTACTTATTCATTCATCCATTTATTTGTTATTTCTTTTTGGGAATAAGGGGAATAGAGGTAGCTCTATGGATATGATGAAGATCGATGTAAATCACGTTCGATGGTCGCAGAATCGTGAGTGACGCGTAATTATTACGGAGATTGACGTTCTGGTGGTTAAACTCAGACTCAATATGGCGTTACCCGGGCGTTCAAATTCACCAATATATTTGCCCGGATGTGACTTCAGTGTTCGCTTGAGATAATAAAACGCTCTGGTCGATATCCTAGTGAAAAAAAAGAAAGAAAGAAAGAAAGAAAGAAAGAAGGAAAAACGCACAAACAAACAAACCATATTATAGCAGATGTAAAAAAACACAGAGAAAAAAGAAAATAGTGACCAAGAAAAAAGAAGCAATATTTAGAAAGAAAGAAAGAAAGAAAGAAAGAAAGAAAGAAAGAAAGACAAACAAAAAAAACAAACAAACAAACAATATTATAACGGAAATGAAAGGGGTAAATTAAACATTGAGAAAAAAGAAAATACTGACCAAGAAAAAGAAGCAATATTTACAAAGAAAGTACATTTTATCACAATAATTCTTTCTTTCTTTCTTTCTTTCAGAAAGAAAGAAAGAATTATTGTGATAAAATGTACGAAGAAGAGAAGGAAAGAGAAGGAAAGAAGCAAAATGGATAAAAGAAAGAAAGAAAGAAAGAAAGAAAGAAAGAAAGAAAGAAAAACAAACAAACAATATGATAACAGAAATGAAAGGGGTAAAAAAAACAGAGAGGAAAAAGAAAAAAGAAGCAAAAAAGAAAGAAAGAAAGAAAGAAAGAGAAGCATCAGAAAATAAACTGTAAAACAAACAAACAAACCGACCAAAAAAATATAACAAGAGTAGAAAGAAATGAAAAGAACATTGATCAAATAGAAAGTGGACAATTTATTATAGTTTAATGTCCGGTGACAGTTGGCCGTCACGCATGCGCTAATCGGCAAGTTTTAGGTCAGCCTTTACTCTATTTCTTTTCTTCAAGTTGGTTGTAACTTTCTTTAGCTGTTCATTTTTTAGTTCATTCATTACTCTCTGATTTTTGGACCAGTTCCCTACGCCATTCTATCTTTCGGTTTTTCTTTATATATATAATGCCAAATTCAGTTTATATATATATATATATATATATATATACATATATATATATATATATATATATATATATACATTGATTTGTAAGTGAATAGTTTGTTGATAACAATAGTTGTTTGAACATAGTAAAATAGTTTCAAGTATTGCTAACTCAAATAATTCTATATGATTTCAAGTATTTCTACCTAATACTCATACTTCTGTTTAATATTAAACCATTCGTTTGCAGATAATTAAATGGTTTCAAGTATTGCTAACGCTAATAATTCTAAGGGTAACATTATTTGTTTGCACATTTAAATGATTTCAAGTATTGCTATCTGACACTAATAATTCTATTTAATATTAAGCATGTGTTTACACGCACTAAAATCGTTTGAAGTATTCATTTCTAACACTAATATTTTTGTTTAATATTAATCATTTGTGCGCACACGGTTTAAATGTGTTCAAGCATTGTTGTTTAACATTTGTAATTCTAATTATCAAGTAGTCTTAGGTAATAAAAATAATTTGCACACAGCTTTATGGCTCCAAACAACTAATGACACCGGCATAGTGATTGGAGTGTTCATGAATGGCTCGGGAGACCTGCGTTCAATCCCAGATCGAGTCATACCAAGGACTCAAAAATGACACTTGATGCCTCCTTGCTTAACACTCAGTATTATAAGGTTCGGATGAAGCGTAAAGTGGAGCAATTCAAGGAATGGCGCAGCGCCCTCCCCTACACCATGGTGTAGTAGCTATCAAAAAAAAAGGAGCCTACGAGTCATCCTCGACTACTTTCGCCAACTTTACTTACTTTTTTAAAAATGATTGAACAGTTCTATTTGATTTGTAGATGGGTTGGTTTGGTTTAGTTTGGTTTGGTTTTATGGCATATCAACCATTGTAGGTTATTTAATGCCAAATCCATTTCATACATATAAACAGTCTTGTTTCAAAAAAGTTCAGTTTTGTATAAGTACAGCTTTTTGTTGATACACAGTTAAATGTCAAAGGAGTTCTATTTCAAGCAATTCAATTTAGCATTAGTTTACAGTTTCAACGTCAAAAACTATTCTATTTCAAACAATTCAGTTTAGCATAAGTACACTGTTGAGTTCTATTTGACTCATAGATAGGACACTATCAGGTGCTACCACTCTGGGCCAGAGAGGACCTGGGAGCGATGGCAATAAAGGGGTATTATCCAACGCTCCAGTATTTTTTATGAAGGAAAGTGGTCATTACGGTGCGTCGGGTGAGTTGTGGGGGTCATTTGTGGGGGGTGTTTTTAGTCGTTGAGGTAGTATAGGTAAGGTGGATGTGTTATGTGTATGGGTCGAAATGTGGGAGTAAATGTTTGTTCTCATGTCTGCATTTGGATAGAAGTTCTGATTTTTTTGTTAAGCAGGGTGTTTTATGATGGATGAGTGATAATTGCTAGTTTCTCGTGAAGGTAAAGAAGACTTTTTTAAGTCTTGCTCTAGGCAGGTGCTAGTTTTAGTATTTCCCAGGTTATGGTTGGTGAGATAATCATATTTTTAGGTGCCTGATGTGTGTGGATAAAACAGTGTTAGTTGAGTAATTTCTGTTGGTGAAGGAAAGTTTGTGGTCATATATTCTTTGTTTTATGGTACTATCCGTTGCACCTACATACTGCTTGATTGAGTTAGCTTTTACAGTGTCTCTGCACACTACGTTTTTCTGAAGGCAGTTTCCTAGTAGTGGGCATGTTTCTTTATCTCTGCAGTTGCATTGTTTGTAGGGTTGTGTGTTGCTGTGGATCGTTTCAATCTTTTTGTTGTGGCCTTTTATGATTTGAGATATGTTATTTGTACAACTGTAGCTGACCAATATATTGTTTCTGTTGAACATTTTAGCAAGGAGGCTATGATTGGGGAAGTGCTTGCTTATTAGATTTTGGAAATCCCTACTGAGGTTTGATGTGACACATTTGTTGTAAGGCGGGTTAAACCAAGTTAAATTTCTATTTCTTTGTTTTGGTTTACTTTTTGGAGGTGTGTAGTTTAGTATTTGTTTATAACTATTGTTTTTAGTGCGTTGTCGTAGATGTGTTTGTTTTTGTTGAAAATGTCGATGTTAGAAGAATTATCGGATAATCTGCGGCTAAATAATTTTGGTATAACCCATCCACCTTACCTATACTATCTCCACTACTAAAAATCCCTACACAAATAACCCCACAACACACCCGACGCACAGTAAGTACCATCTTTCTCCATTAAATCATTATATCCATCTCCATACACCCCACAACCTGTTGACATTATGTTAGCTATATTTTCATGATTGTTGGAAATACGTCTCCACACAGTATATTTAACATATCCCTTAAGCACACACCACCATATATTACAATAAAGTATACGTAATATAACATTAACACAACATAGACAGCTAATAAAAATTATCATTGTAATCCAACACAACTCCCCACTTTTTATCCTTACGTCCCTGACCTATCAAGTTTACACGTCAAATCAAAAATTCATTTTCTTAATAATGAAATGAAGATAATTTACTCCTTCGTTAAAATCATCACCATACACACTCACACACATAAAAAAAATGACATAGCTAATACCAGCAATTATTGCGATATCTTAACATGATATATTCACTATATTCCTTACGTACATACAATCATGAATTACAATGATGTATACGTAATATATCATAAAACATCACAGCTAATACAAATTATTATTGCAATCAAACACAAAACATATTCCGGCATAAAATACTAATATTACGTAATACTCCACTGTATATCACAATATTACATGTCTTATCACCATGATATTTGTTGCGATCTTATCCACCATACTTCCTCGTCTATTATGCTAACAAATAAAAACTTAATTTTCTTCGTCATGCAATAATGATAATATTTTGTTCTTGAGTTAAAATCACCACCATCACACACACACACACACACACACTCGCATGCGAATACAAAAAACAATGAATAGATAAATAATCTCCGTTGTATATTACAATATAACATCTCATCACCACGATATTTATTGCGTTCTAACCCATCATACACCTTCTTCTATTCTACTTACAAATTAAAAGTTTATTTTCTCCGTAATTCAATGATGATGATATCTTATTTCTGAGTTAAAATCATCACCACACACACACACACACACGAATACAAGGTTTTTTTTTCGGTCAAACTGTCGCGACTTCGGCAACGCATTGCGACCAATACATCCAGAAGACAACCTCAAAGTTGCCGCGCAGCGTATATATCTTCATACTTACACATACTAAATATCACTTATACGACCACAAACAATGATACGCAAATATAATCTACACAAACACAGACATAAAGAGTTGTATACAATCCTAACGTTCTTTTGACGGTATTTTTCAATTTTTTTGATTTCTCCAATATCTTTCTCTGCAAGATGATGGTCGTTTATAAGATGGCATGAAACGTATTGTTGCAGACAAGCTTCCATGCTATTAGATATATATAAAAAGTAAAATATATTTACTTATTATTATAACATAGATCTATTACAAATATTGAGCACACTCCAAATTATACAGCAGTTAATTTGCCACAAACCCGCGAAGTGAGATAGTGAAAACGAACACTCTTATAATATATATATATATATATATATATAAATTAAGTGGAAGTCGAATTTCGAATTTGGTTAATTTATTTTCTTTGTTGTTATCCGTTACTCAGCCCTCCATGTATAGTGATCATTAAGACATAAATATATATATATATATATATATATATATATATATATATAAGTCCGCTCACCGGAAGGAGACACAGACTACTTCGACATTGTAGCAGGTGTGCTTCAAGGAGATACATTAGCCCCATATCTACTTGTCATCTGCCCAGACTACGTGCTTATAACATCTATAGATTTAGTGAAAGAAACGGTTTCAAGTTGGCAAAGGAAAGAAGCAGAAGATACCTCAAACAAACTATTACGGACGCAGACTACGTCGATGACATAGCGCTTATAGTAAACACACCCGCCCAAGCCAAATCCCTGCTACATAGTCTGGAATGAGTAGTATGTTGCATAGGCCTCCATGTCAATGCAGAAGAGACAAAATACATGTGCTTTAATCAAAGAGGTGACATCTCCACACTAAAGGGTGATCTTTAGAAACTCATGGACAGGTTCACCTACCTCGGAAGCAGCGTCTCATCAACTGAGAAAGACATCAACAAGCAACTAGCAAAGGCATGGGTAGCTATCTATAGCCTATCAGTCATATGGAAGTCAGACCTGGGCGATAAAATAAAACGCAGTTTTTTTTCCCAAGCAGTGGTCTTGTCGATACTGCTATATGAAGTACCACTTGGACGCAAACTGAACCTATGGAGAAAAGGCTTGATGACAATTACACAAGAATGCTGCGGGCGATCTTGAACAAGTCTTGGAGGCAACACCCCACAAGCTGTACGGCCACCTACCGACCATCACGACGACTATCTAAGTTACAAGAACCAGACATGCAGGAAACTGTTGAAGTTGTAAGGATGAACTCATAAGTGATATACTCCTGTGGACCCCTTCACATGGACGAGCAAAGGCAGGACGACCGGCTAGAGCTTATGTACAAAAACTCTGTGCCGATACAGGATGTAGCCTGTAAGACCTCCCTGGAATGATGAACGACAGAGACAGGTGGCGAGAGAGAGTCAGGAAGATCATTGCTGGCAGCGCGACATGATGATGATGATGATATATATAATACTTTGCTTTTTAACTTCAAAACTTATCAAACTTTGAAAAATCCGAATGGTTTTTAGAGAAATCGATTCATAACTTCACAGATTTTGATTATCCGTCGAAACATCGAAGTAGGGGCAAAAAATAGCAAGGTAGCACTATTGTTTGTAGATTTCCATACTCAGAGTGAAGATGGAGTAAATAATACAAGCATATGGCCACCCTTCCCCCCCCAAAAAAAAAACTCTTACAGCTAAAATAATGCTTTATAAAAACACGAAAGTGATAGTTCGTTCACCTGATGGCGACACAGATTTCTTTAACATTGTTACTGGAGTTTAGAAAAGAAAAACATATTTGTTTATAATCTCTTTAGACGACGTAGTTCGTTCGAATCTAATAAATAAAGCAAGAAGCTGATTATATCTTGCAGAAACTATGACTGACGCAGACAATACAGATGATCTCGCAGTTCTTGTAAATACACCTGCTCAAGCCGAATACCTGCTGCATAGCATAGAGCAAGCAGCAAGAAGCATTAGTCTCCGAGTGAACATGAATAAA
This sequence comes from Sepioteuthis lessoniana, assembly GCA_963585895.1. Lineage (NCBI taxonomy): Eukaryota > Metazoa > Mollusca > Cephalopoda > Myopsida > Loliginidae > Sepioteuthis > Sepioteuthis lessoniana. The sequence goes on along the minus strand of OY757927.1, from coordinate 65,065,012 downwards.
ACATAACACATGTGTTTAAAACGAGAAGTAGCCATATCTACTCTAAGTGACAGGTTTCAGAAATTAGTAGACCAATTCACATACCTCGGCAGCAACATCCCATCTATTGAAAGTGATGTCAACATACGTATAGAAAAGGTGTGGACTACTATCGATAGGTTATCGATCATATGAAAATTGGATCTATCCGATATAATAAAATAAAAAATTCCAATATGTGGCTGTTTCAGTACTGCTATATGGTTTTCTCTAAATGGATCCTAACAAAACTCTTGGAGAAAAAGTAGATGGATCTATACGATTCCTAGAAGCAACACCCCATCAAACAACAGCTGTACTGCCACTTAACTCTCAAAAAGCATCCAAGTAAGATAAACAAGACATGCAGGACACTGCGGAAGAAGCAAGGACGAACTCATAAGCGACGTTCTTCTTTGGATCACAACATATTGACGCGCCAGTGTTGACTGACCTGCAAGAACTTACATCTGCTCTGGGCGGACACTGGGTGCAGTATAAAGGACCTGCCAAAAGGATACATAAGGACACATGACACCAGACAATGACATACATCAGGTTTTGATACAAACTTCTCGATCACGTCTTTCTGCTTCCTTTTCCTTTTCTTTCCCTTTTATTTATCTATTTATTTATTTTGGAACGAGGAAGTGTCCATAGAAAAGATAAAAAAATTATTTTTTTCTTCCCATTGTGTGATGCCTATCTGATGAAGCTGGTCTTATTTATTGAGGTTCCAGCAGAAATAAATTCATAATAGCCAAATGTTAAGTTTTTTTATGTTGTTTTTTTTGCTTTTTTTTTTTTTTGCAGTTATTTGCAAATTTTCACTACATAAAATTTATAAATTATCATACATTGAGCACTCCTGGAGATTGTAAATATTCATCTTATATATTTACAAGTGTGCATCTTGTGGATTACAGAGGATTAAGAGGGTCTCAAATTGAATTATTCCCTACTCATAGTACATAGGATATATATATATATATATATATATATATATAGTGCTAAAAGCATTTTCAATCATTAAATAACAGTGCACGATGCACAAAGATGCAGGGCAATATCAGAATATTTCAACGATGCGAGAAAAAAAAAGCCAGGTCAAAACCTACAACGTTGAGTTTCCTGTGTACGATCTTCAGTACCGGCTTTTGGTTTAGTTTGGTTTGGTTTGATGCCACATCAACCATGATTATTTAATGCCAGATCCATTTTTATACATATAAACGGTTCTATTTAAAACAATTCAGTTTAGCATAAGTACTGTTTTTTATTTACACACAGTTAAATGTAAAAACAGTTCTATTTCAAACAATTCAGTTAGGCATAATTGAATTGTTTAATTGTATCTAACCCATAGATAGGACCCTCAGAGCTCGAGGGGACCTGGGAGCGATGGCAATAAAAAGGATACTTCACATTCCCCAAAGCTCCATCATTACTGGAGCCTCATCGTCAGATTGTTTAAAGTCATTAACAGGACACTCGTTGTGGGAGTCTTACCCCTCTGCAGAGATGCAGTCGGTGTATTTTGCAGCTCCAGCCGACTGAGCCATTCAATACAGGCATATCATCATCATAATCTCCATGAAGGTGTTCCCTTTCTTGTCTCTCGCCGTTCGTCCCTATCAGTCATTGCTCTTAGTAAGTCCTATAGATAGCATCTAGCGTTTGCACAGAGCTAATAAATGTAGTTTTTGCAGATCTGCCTGCACTGGTGTTTGGTTTGGTTTGGTTTCTTTGTTTAATGACATATCATCAACTCTTTTTAGGTTATTTAATGTCAAAGCCACTCTCCCAGAAGAACAGCAGTGGTACTATTTAACCCATAGCTGGGAGGATAAGGGGGTTCATACCTTTCCCAAGGGTATTTGCCCGAAAGTGAACGTAATAGCGCGACTGGGGTACGAACTCGCGTACTACGATTCCGCGGTCCATCGCTTTAACCACGAGGACACCCTCCTTGCACTGGTGTGTCCATGTGTAGGAGTCAATAAAAGTATATGAGTTCGTCCCTTACCAACCGTGATATGTATGTCTTTCTCGTTTTACTCGGATGATTTGTGAGATAGGAGGTAGGTGGCCCTACTGTTCTTATTTTCCATAGCTCTTACCTATGCACAATCATTCCAATTGTTTTTGTTTTTTTTGTTGTTGTTGTTGTTGTTTTATATAAAAAATGTATATTTCCTTCCAAACCACCGATATCAGGATTTTATTATTTCTAGAGGAATGCTATACAAACACAATCAATGAACAAACGACTAAAAAAAGTGTCCAGTTTCGCTTCATGCTTTTATTGTTTGGCGATGATTGGATAATGCTACCGCTAAACAATGTATATAAGTCAGGTTTATGTATAGGGTGGAAGATTTAAGATTGAAGGAAATTGTACTTAACAAAGGCGCCTCAGGTAGTGTGATGACTTGCAAGCTAGACTTGCAAACCTTCACGAGTGACATCGAGTCTCATTGGGTTTCCATTCATATGGCCTTGTGCCACATCTAAGAAAAAAGCTTAGTAATCACTACTTTTCTTCATATATATATATATATATATATACACACACACATATATATATATATATATAGGGGGTGATGATGACATAATAGTTATCGGCACAAAATGAAGAATCAGAATTCTGATTCCAATTGAGCTCGTTCGTGTTCATTTCGCACCAATTCCCAAAGGAAATCCTTTAAAAAATTTTTTTCTGTTCTTCCTCAAACAGTTGGGCAGACTGAGCCATTTAGCCCTGGCAAGGCAACTGGTCTCAGAGAGAAACGATTTTGAAATCAAACCTTAAAAAGATTACAGTTAGAGGGAAGAGATTGGAGAAACTAGCATTAACTATAATGCTAGAAAGAAGAATGAAATGTCATCTAATTGAAACTTTTAAAATAATTCATGGAATTTTTTATACTGGGAGTCATTTGTTCAATATTTCTCCTCGAACTGGGAACATATTTTCAAGGCAGATTTCAAAAACTCAGTCGTTGGGTGTTTTTTATTTTTTTGTTTTTTGTGTTTGTTTTTTTTTTGTTTTTGTTTTTGTTTTTGTTTTGCTAACTGAGAAACGTATTTTGGGAACAAATTGCCTAATCAGGTCAAAAATTGTAACAGTTTGAAAATTTTCAAGATTAAATAACATGATTTTAGAAATAATGGTATAAACAAGAATATAAGAGATAATTTTTTTGGAACAACCCGATTAATTACTAAACAGAATTTGATCAGTATACAGTTATTGTATCAATAGTGTATATGTTCTGCAAAAAATGTTTTTTCTGAAGGTCGATGGGAGAAAAAGGTAAAAGGGGAGATACTCAAGGGGGCACAACAAACAAACAAACAAACAAATAATAATGATATTATTATTAATAATAATTATAATAATACGTCATTTTCAACATGGTAAAGTAAATCCTATTACTCTCTCTGTATCTCTCTCTGTATCTCTCTCTCTGTCTCTCTCTCTCTCTCTCTCTCTCTCTCTCTCTCTCTGTGTATGTGGTACATTCCATTGGAAAGCCTTAATCCTAGCAGGATTCAAAACATTATTTTGTTGTTTTGTAGTTAAATGACCCATGTTGACTAATTTTTTTCTCATACACACAAAAGAATTCTGTCATTTTTTTTGGCGCTGAATGTGACGTAATATACGCGGGAAAATTCACGTATACGTTGAAACACAGTCAAGCAAGTGAAAAGACGTTTGCATGACTTTTTTTTTTTTTTGCATATAATTAGTTGGGTACAAAAAGGAGTATTTGTTGGGGTTTTTTTTTAGGGCTTCTTTTAAAGTATTTTTTCTTTTCTTTGAAATCCGTAACATTCGTAACGGGAACTATTTAAATGTTGTCTTCGTCTCTGTTAAATTCCAAGTAAACAACTTCAAAAGAAAAGTGTAAAAAAAAAAAAAAGAAAAAGAAATAATCAAAAATAACTTTTTTTTCTTTAGAACCAATACTACCTTTTTCTTCTTTTTAATTTTTCTTGCTTTTCAAACTTTTTTCTTCTTATTAAAAAAACAAAAATATTTTCGAGTTCGACCGACCCTTTCTTTTGTACTTAGGGGTCCCATTTGTTTGCAAAGCGATGTTTATCAAATTTTTGGTCTCTCAACGGCGGATCTAAGGTAGATGTACAAATATGTGACTGGCGTGAATTTGAAAAAATGTCCAATAAGATATTGAAACATTTCTATGTATGCTTTCAGGAGACTGATTTATTTTTTATATTTGATATGATAACATATAACCATTATCCGTACACGAACTGAACATTGATATAAACCGCTGATAAGTTCTGTTAAAACTCCACGCTCTTTTTTTTTTTCTTTTTTTTAAGTGTTATAGTCGTAAGAAATGGACCCGACGGTCCGTGTTCAAATCAGGGATGAGTCTGCAGGCGTTTCACTTTGTAATAAAGAAACCATCTCTTCTTAATTGAGTTTTGTTATTAACATGAATTCGAGATTCTTTGATTGTAGTTTTGGATAACTTTCATGATTCTTTCTTGTTTCTTTGCTATACTTTATCTAATTCATTTTTACTTCAATTTATTTATAGCTACTGTCATCGGACCTTCCCTCTAGTAATTTCTTTTTTATCATATCACTTCATCCCTCTCGACCACTTTATATCTATCTATCTATGGAGGTGCCCGTGGTGTAATGGTTATCGTCGTAGGAAATGGACACAGCGACACGAGTTCAAAACCTGAACGTGACTGATTTTATTTCACATAGCACTAATACCCTTGGGAAAGATATGAATCCAATTATTCTCCCTCCAGCTATAGGTAAATAGTAGGACAGACTGTGTTCTTCAGCCTTGGTGAGGCAACTAGTCTAGAAGGAAAACTGAATTGAAACCTGTTAAACTCCGCTTAAAAATTGACCTTGTGTCATATCCTGCCCGAGCGGAGGGGTTGGTAAATATGATATATATATATATATATATATATATATATATATATATATATATATATATATATCTCGGTAAATTCGTATCCGTCAAAATAAACCTTCTCTTTTCATATCTATACCGGTATCTACATATGTGTTCATATCTATCCAGGATTACTAATATTCTATCTATCTATTTTCCCATCTATTTGTATATCTATTTCTGTTCCTATGTGTCAATCTATTTATCTATATATCTTTGTTCCCATCTCTCTCTCTGTTTCTGTTTATATCTATCTATCTGTCAATCAGCTAAGTCTCCTGCGGTTGTAGAATACCCCGACTGCATCGCTGCAGAAGAGTAAAACCGCCACCCCATCAAGTGTCTTGGATAGGACACTAAACAATCTGATAGTAAGGCTCCACTCTTGAAACTTTAGGATATGTGAAGTACCCCTTCATTGCCATTACTCCCAAGTCAACTCTGACCCGGAGTGGTAGTACCTGTTACAGTCCTATTTACTGGTCAAATAGAGAGATTTTAATCTGGAAACAATTTAATTGCGTACGATGAAACGATTGATATTAGATATAATTATCAGAATCAGAGGACAATGCTCAAAAATATTTAATTATGTGAAAATAGAACTAAAAGCGTTAGCAATACTTGAAACCATTTAAATGTTCAAATAGAATTATTAGTGTTGGATAGCAATTGCCGAAACCATTTAACTGTGACAAAAGAATAAATATCAGTATTTGAAACCATTTAAATTTGTCGAACTAATGAGATCATGCTCGTTTAAATATGTTATCTAAAAACAATAAGTTTATAAATCATATATATATATATATATATATATATATTGAGAGAGAGAGAGAGAGAGAGAGAGAGAGAGAGAGAGAGAGAGAGAAACACTCTGAAATATATATGTTTTTAAGTTCGTATCAAAATAACCAAACAAAAAATATAGAAAAAGGTGAGCAAGAAGAAAACATAAAGGAAAGGTACTTAGAGAGAAAGATAGTGCAGCTCCAGCCCATTTTGTTGTCCCAGTCGGCTGTTATGACACTAAATATTTAGACGGTGGGGCTTCAGTAATGCTGGAGGTTTAGAAAATGCGGACTACCTCTGCATTGCCATCGATCCCAGGTCCTCTCTGGCTCGAAGTGGTAGCACCTGATAGAGCCCTATCTATCGGTCAAATAGAATTGAACAGAATGCGGGTACTAAACAGAATTGTTTGAAATAGAACTGTTTTTACATTTAACTGTGGGCAAATGTTTATTTGAATTGTTACTGATACATCGCAATACTTTGAACCATTTAACTTTGTTGACTAAACTAAATAGTTTGAAATAGAAATGTTTTTGACATTTAAACTGTACTTATGCTAAACTGAATTGTTTAAAATAGAATTATTTATTTGTATAAACATGAATTTGGCATTAAATAACCAACGATGTTTGATATGCCATAAAACCAAATCAAACCAAAATCTTGTTTTGTTTTCGTTTGGTTTGACTTTATAAATGTTTGTAACCACCTGAAGACCAGGTATCCACACGCATGAAACACTGCCATATATAGTACTGTGAAGTTACGTTTATATATATATATATATATATGTGTGTGTGTGTGTGTGTGTGTGTGTTAGACTTTAAGCTGGCTTTGCTTCAATAATGGTATTCAGCATTTTTTAGAAAGTTTCTTAAATTTGGAGCTAAACATTTCCCCTACTTATTATTCCTATACTTCTCATTATTATATTATAATTACTCCTAAGAGATTTTTAACATCAGTGTTAGCTGATGTTTTTCATTGGATTTTGAGTGACTGCAAGTTTCCTTAAGTCTCCTAGAATCTTTTCAGTATTCTGGCCGCTCTTTATAATGCTGCATTTTGAATGGTCTCCACTTCTCCTCTTATTTCCAAGTCTTCAAGTCCCTTTACCAATCCTCAAGTGGCTGTACAGTGCGCCTTTATTAGTATTGGTATTACCGTCACTTTCATGTTCCATAGTTTGTTTGTTTTTTGTTCTCTACCATGGTCTACGTACTTACCTCTTTTTTTTAATTTTTCTCTGTGTTTTTCCAGGACAGCGGGGTTTTTTTTATTATCACTTGGTCTAGTTGTCTGGCTGATATTAGATTATCTGTTTCTTGCAAATTTTCCACACTACCATTAGCTGATGGTTTTTCACTTGAGTCTGGGTGACTGAAAATCTCCTCAGGTTTCCCGTTACTTAGTCTTTGCTGAACGTTTGAGTATTCTGATTACAATAGGTATCACTGTCACTTTCGCGTTCCATAAATGTTTTAGTTCTCTGGCAAGGTTTAAATACTTATCTCTCTTTTCGTTTTCTTTGATATTTAGACTGTGGTTGCTCGAGACGGCTAAGTTCAGTATTTGACAAGCTCTCTTATTCTTTTCCTTTTTTTATATTGTTAATTATCACTAGGGTTTGTTTTCTGCCCTGGATTTGTTGATTTGTTTATATCTCAAAACCCCAAAGAATTTTATGCGTCTCATTCTCTAGGGCGGATTCTGGTTTGTGTATGTACCATTTTGTAGTATGGTCGATTTCAGTTTCTTGCACAGTTCCCAGTGAATCACTTTGCCCATCCAGTCGTCACTTGTCTTGAATTCTTTTGTACTAGTTTTCAACACCAGCTTATCTAATTAACCGTTTCGTCTCTATCACCATATAACCAATAGTTGCTATTTTGTTGCGAACTTACCAATTTTCGCTTTAATTTTTGGTCTTTATGGCATTGTTTAGGGCTATTAGAAGAAATCCTATTTCTCTCTTCAAGTTTACCTTTTTTCGTCATGTCTGGGCCTTCTCGCGTAGGATTTCCTCAATTTGTCTCTTGAAATATCCGTACAGTTATTTTCTTCCCATTTCTGATTCTTAGTTATTGTTGTTCTGCTGATCATAACTTGTCAGTGCTGTTTTTGGTCGCTGTAATAAATCTTTCTTTGCTCTTTTTAATGAAGTCTTCATGTCCTTGTATTGATGTACCCACGTTATCTTCAATGCTGACGCGTCCTCTTCCTCTTGCTTTTTTTACATAGTCTATCATATCATCTCTCTGATGTAACGCCTTATACATCTTTATTAGTTTTCTCGTAATCTGGTCTATTTCTTCCTTCGTTCATTTCAAGAATAGCCCCGAGTATATTACTAGGGGGACAAACCAGGTGTTTATCCTTTTAATGAGGTTTTTGCAACAGAGTTGGTTTTAAGTAGTATTCTCATTCGTCTTAAATATTTTCTTTTTTTTTTTTCATTATCTCCACTTGTTTGATAATGTCTGCTTCCGATATTCCCAAGTACTTGTAATTTTCCTTTTTCCCTAAGCAAATTTTTTAACACAAACGTTAGCTAATGGTCTGACACCGGAATCTGAGAGACACCAAGTCTTCTCAAATCTCCAGGACTCTTCTCAGTATTCTGGCCGTTCTCAATAATGTAGTAGTTTGAATAGTCTCGACTTGTCCTCTTATTCCAAGTCCTCTCGTCCACTTATTAATCTTTTGGTGACTATACCAAGAGTTATAATTGGTATAAATCCCACTTTCATCTTCGACAGTTTTTTCAATTCTCTAGCAAGGTCAGAGTACTTATTCTTCTTTTCAATTTCTTTCAATTTTACTATATGATCAGCCGAGACAGCAAAGTCCACAATTTTGCAAGTTGTCTTTTTTTGTTGTTGATTATAATAAGATTAGGTTGTCCGTTAGAATTATTATTATTATTATTATTATTATTATTATTATTCGTAGTTAGTTTTTCACTCCAGTTTTACTTGGTGATTTTTCATTCATGTCTGAGTAACAATAAGTCTTCTCAGGTCTTCAGAAAACTTCTTCATATTTTTAGCTGATCCTAAAATTACCGTGGTCTGGGTGGTTGCAATTCTTCCTCTGATTCCCAATTTCCCCTGTCTCTTTTCCATTTTTATGAGGACCATTCCAATGTCTCCAATTACAATCGGCATCACTATCACCTTTATCTTCCAAAGTGTTTTTTTTTTTTTTAGCCTTCGGGTCAAATCCGGACATTTATATTTTCGCTTTCCGTAATGTTTACTCTATGGTCCGCCGGAATGGTAATATCTCTCAGTCTCTCTCTTTCTCTCTCTCTCTCTCTCTCTCTCTATATATATATATATATATGTGTGTGTGTGTGTGTGTGTGTGTGTGTGGTGATATGTATATTCACTCATACACATATATATGTATAAGGGAACATACATACATATGTGTGTATATTTATATATATACACCCACATTCAGACATATATGTATGAGGAAATACATATATATATATATATATATATATAGGCACACACACATATACATATATGAATAGGGGAACACGCCCACCCACATATATGTGTGTATGTACATATATATATATATATATATGTATAAGCAAACACTCACACACACACACACACACACACATATATATATATATATATCAACCCCCACACATACATATATAAACACACACACACACAGTTACACGCACAGAATTACACACACACACACACACACACACACACACATATATATATATATGTGGCGGGGTTGATATATATATATATATATCAACCCCCACATATATATATAAACACACACACAGTTACACGCACAGAATTACACACACACACACACACACACACATACACACACACATATATATATATATATATATATATATATATATATATATTTCTAACCCGCTCTGAACTTTTTCAAGCTTTGTACAGGATAGTGCTAGTTATTGCTTCTCCTTTATCGTCCGTGAGAGTGGCATTTGAATTTTGACTTTTTTTTTAATTCTCTTCCTCGACATCGTTTCTTTCAAAGAGAAAAAATATTTTCATCTGTGATAAGTTTACAAGATTTTTATAACCCCAACGATTTCTCGATTTTATTATTGCTGTTGTTATAATCATAATTTTTACTTTTTTTTTTTTTTTTTTGTCTTCTGTCATTTTTGTTTTTCATTTTCAACATTATTTTCATTTTCTAGCTGTTCCAATCGCTGCTGTTACTCCCCTGCTAAGTTTCTCGCTCCGGGAATGTTTGCTAGTGGAATGTAAAATTTTCCTGGAAATCAGCAGGTGGCCGAAACGAAGAAAAAAAAATACCCCCCCACAACAAAAAAACAAAAATAAAAAACAAAACGAACCACAAAAAAAAATTTTTTTGGATATCTTTTTTTGACACGTTTCTTTTCGTTTGACATCCTTTTTTATTCCAAGTTTTATATGTGTTTATTTTACGTTGTTTGCCTTCAACTTCGATAACATTATTTCTCATACATCCGATGGTAATTTTTCGTTCATAAAAAAAAGAAGAAAAATTGCATTCATTTTTTAAAAATTTCTTTTGGATCGACTTGGGTTGACTATCATGTCAGATAGAAATCTTTTGGATTTCACAAGAAAATAAATTCAAACCAGGACATGCAAACAGTTCTCATACATCCTGGGAGCTTCAGATTTTACAAGCATTCGAAATAAATTGTGTGAATTGTATTATCCTTAGCATATATGAACTAGCTATACTCGTGTAGGGGGACATGTTATTTGGTTGTAATGTTTAGTTAGTCCCCCAAAATTTTATGTTATAGTTTTATATAGGTTTAGTTTGTTTTGCTTGTTTTCTAGTTTAGTGGTATGTTATGTTTGGAAAAAGACACATAGAAAATGGTAAAATAGGCACATGGAGACAAATGCAGCAAATGAAGCAAATGAATGAAGATATGAAACGGTGCGGACAAAAGGAACATTCAAAACAAGGCGACAAACAAAACAAATTTATACTCATAGCAAAACATGCAATGATACATTTAAAATTTTGCTATGGTTCTACATTGTTAGTAAAATAGTCCTGTGTGTATGTGCGTGTGTGTGTCTAACACAACTAAAACTACAGAAAGGGTTAAATAATGAAAGCGTCCTATTAAGGTTGATTACATATTTTTAAATGTTCATTTCTTCCAGGCTGGAAAAAGTCTCAGAGTCAAAGTATTTTGAAGGAATGAATGTTTGCGAGGCTTATCCATTTTGTGGCTTTTGACGTCTTTTAGTGAATAAGAGAGTCACACTGGAGAGAGTGTGTTAGCGCTGCAATAGAAATTGGGAAAAAAAGATAGAGCGTTTGAAGACGATGTATTTATAGAAAACACGTGTCTTGGAATCGGCTCCAAAAAAACGCGGGACGAAATTCAAACGCGGACGTAGTTTTAAGCAGGTCACGTGGTTCTCCTGGCTAATGGTTTCCCGAGACTGAATATTTGCGTGCGCCCGCCATCTTTGTTGTGGGAACAAGTGGCATACCGCCCAATTTAAATTATAGGAGTGTAAGTCCTATACTCGTTTAAGCAGGGTTAGTAGTCAAGATTTGGATCGCAAGTACGGCTTGACAATAAATCTATATCATGAATAGGTAGAGTATTGGTTTGTTTCTTTCTTTAATAGTATATCAACCTTCGTGGATGTTTATTTCTAAATCCCTTCGCGCATGACATTAGTGGTACTATTTAATCCATAAGTAGTAAGTTGGCCGATCGTAATCGAGGATGAACTGGAGGCTTCCTTCTCAATAGCTGCTGCAGCGAACTGTAGAGGAGGGCGCTATTTTTTCCTGGATTGATCCACTTACCCTTGATCTGTACTTTATAAAGCTGAGTGTTAAGCAAGGTGCTATCAAGTATCATTTTTTAAGTCTTCGGTATGACTCGACCTGGGATTGGATCTCTTTCTCCCGGACCGTTGGCGAACACTCTAACAATTATACCAATGTGCCGATATAGCTGGGGGAAATAACAAAGCCCATACCTTATCTTTAGTTATAAGTCCAAATGAATGTAATATGGTGGCTGGAACTCGAATTTGCTTCTCGCTATGTCGCAGTTCAGCATCTTAACCACTACACTACAATTTCTTTTTCATTTGAGAGACTCTTAAATTTGATTTTGTTTGCTTGGTTGGAGTTTTGTGGCATTATAACCCTTGTGGGTTATCTTATTTGAAATCCTAACGGGTTGTTAGAACTCAGTTAAATGGCAACAAGTATTCGCATATAACACAAATAATTCTCTTTAATATTAATCTTTTTGTACACAGTTAAATTATTTCAGTGTTACTATTTAATATTAGTAATTCTACTTATCGTGTATCCCATATACGGGCAACTTGCGCATAGCAGCATGGTTTCAATTCATTCATAATATTTATTCCCTATGCAAACTATTAAATGGTTTCAATTCATTCATAATATTTATTCCCTATGCAAACAATTAAAAGGTTTCAATTCCTCCTATTTAATATTAGTAATTCTACTTATCAAGTATACATACAAAATATAGATAATTTGAATACTGATATATGGTTCCAAAAATATAACTTCAATAATAATCCTTAATAAATATTGCAGAGTCGGCTGGAGCTGTAGAATACACTAGCTACTTCTCTGCACAAGGGTAAGACCCCCACTCCACTCAACAAATGTCCTGCTTATGACATTAAACAATCTGGAGGTGACGTTCCAGTGATGCTGGAAGTTTGGGGAATGCGGGGTATCCCTTCATTGCCATCGCTCCCCAGTCTACTCTAGCCCAGAATTGTAACACCTGGTAGGATCCTATCTGTGAGTCAAATAGAACTAAACTGTACTTATCTAAACTGAATTGCTTGAAAGGAAACTATTTTGACATTTAAACTGTGTACTTCACTTAAACTATGTACTTATGTAAAACTTTATTGTTTAAAATAGAACTTTTTGACATTTAAACTACATACTTATGCTAACTTAAATTACTCAAAATAGAACTGTTTTGACATTTAAACTGCGTACTTACGCTAAACTGAATTGTTTGAAATAAAACTGCTTTTAAATGCTAAACTGAATTGTTTGAAATAGAACAGTTTTGACATTTAACTGTATGTAAACAAAAGCTCTACTTATACTAAACTGAATTCTTTCAAATAAAACTGTTTGACTAAATTGAATAGCTTGAAATAAGAATTGACAATTTTTGACAATTAAACTGTGTCCTTGTGCAAAACTGAATTGTTTGAAATAGACCTATTCATTTGTATAAAAATGGATTTGGCATTTAATAACCTACAAAAGTTGATATACCATAAAACATACGAACAATTAAACAATAAACTTAATAAATGATTGCACAGTTTTATGAGACCCATAACAGGTACTACCACTCGGTGACTGAGTTGACCTGGGAGTAATGTCATTGAAGGGATACTTCCCTGGAGTCTCAGATTCAGTTAAGTGACATACCCATGACACTTGTTGGGGAAGTGATGCTCTTTATGCAGCCGTGCAGTCGACGTATTCTACAACTTCAGCCTACAGAGTGGTTTTAAATTTGACTAACTTGAAAGTGATTTAAACATTTTCAATCCTGGGTGTTAATCCTAACTAAGTCACATGTAATTATTTTACATTTGAAGCATAAACGATAAAACTAATTAATTAAGATTTATCCGACTTTGCAAGACAGACTGGGCTCTATAACCTTTGTATAACAACACGTCTAAGTGAAAGAAAACTCTGGATTCAAACCTATTAAACTTTGCATTTAAAAGTGAGCTTATGTCACATCCTGCTCGTGTGGAGAGGTGAGTATGTATATAGTCATCCATAGACAGATCTGTTTCGTTCTATCAGAACTCATCAGTGTGGCTAGACAGTAGCTTCCCGTAGCTGGGATCGAAACCTGGTTGACTCAAACGCCAATCCAAAGCCTCTAACCATTCAGCCACGAGGAGCGATTAGCTGCGAAGTAAATTTTAAACGGTTATGAATCACAATTAATATTGTTTACATACATCAGTTCAACGGCTGCCGAGACCTCAATTCATATACGAAGAGGCTAGCATATATATATATATATATATGTGTGTGTGTGTGTGTGTGTGTTTATTTCAATCAGCTCTTCTGTCTAGATTAAAATGTCCCATTTATTTTGATTTCATGTCTTTGTGGGTATAATGATTAGTTTATGCAGGGTGCGACAGAAATTCTTCCCACTTTTCAAACTGTCATTTGTACAGTGTTATTGAACTTAGGAAAGTGGTAATTGTTCCTCTGTCATTGCGTCCATGCCTTGGACTGGTTTACACCGTACGTTTTTTTTTAAGCTTTTATTTCACGACTGGTCCTGCATAGAAAATCGATACTGCCGTGGTTTGAAAATTTCTGAACCACAGGTTCATCGATTGAAAGAGGAGGTGCCCGTGGTGTAATGGTTATCGTCGTAGGAAATGGACACAGCGACACGAGTTCAAATCTTGGACGAGGCTGATTGCATTTCACATAGCGCTAATACCCTTGGAAAAGGTATGAATCCAATTATTCTCCCTCCAATTATGGGTAAATAGTAGGACAGACTGGGTTCTTCAGCCTTGGTGAGGCAACTAGTCTAGGAGAAAGAAAACTTGAAACCTGTTAAACTCCGCTTAAAAACTGACCTTGTGTCATATCCTGCCCGAGCGGAGGGGTTGGTAAATATGGTTCATCGATTGAAAGAAAGCCTACATCGAAGAGTTCGAACTCCAGAAAAGTGGTTTTTTTTATAAGTTTCTTTGACAATTTTGTCAACCTTTAAAGATATCACAAGGACAACTATAAGTGTCTCCTTACAAAAACTCGAAGCTCTCATTACCACATTTCTAATTTTATTTCCACCACTCGGGTGACATCTTGCCCTGTCGGCTGGGGCTGTAGAATACACTGGCTGCTTCTCTGCAGAGAGATAAGACCTCCCCTTCACGAGTGTCCTTGATATGACATGTAGCAATCTGATGGTGAAGTTCATGTAATGCTGGAGCTTTGCGGAATGGGGAATACCCTTCAATTGCCATCACTCCAAGGTCCATTCTGACCTGGACGGGTAGCACTGGATAGAGTCCTATATATGGGTCAAATAGAACTAAACTGCATTTATGCTCAACCGAATTATTTGAAATAGAACTATTTTGCCATTGAAACTGTGTACTTATGCTAAACTGAATTGTCTGATATAGAAATGTTTATACGTATAAAAATGGATTGAGCATTAAATAATCTACAATGGTTGATGTCCCATAAAACCAAACCAAACTGTTTTGACGATTTACAGGATGTCAACAAAAAACTGTACTTATACTAAAATGAATTGTTTGAAACTTTTATAAAATTGAATTAATTTTGCGTTAAATGGTCCGAAAAGGGTTGATACGCCATAAAAACCAAACAACCAACCAACAATCAGGTGATATCTTAATGCGTGGGAGGCATATATGCTGCACCTTGAACTTTTCTATGTCAGCCTGTTCATATCAATTTCTCTATTTCTTCACGAATGACTATCTATCTATCTCTGTTCATTGAAATTTATCAGTCGTAACTAAATTTTATCCGTGATGACGGAATTTCCTCCTCTACTGAATGGTTAAGTGTAGTCTTTCCCGAAGGGGTCCATACCTTAATGAAGCCTTAAAAGCCTCGGAATAGGGCGGAAAGCAAAATTATTCTAGGGTGGAAGTGTTGCGACCCTTAGGGGGATAAGCAACAAAATTACATCATAGTAAGCTCTGGAAAGCTATTGGGCAATAAGTGAATGCAATGATTTTATTATATCAATACAATTATATATATATATATATATATATATATATATATATATATATATATATATATATATATATATATATAAAAGCATGTTTGATTAGATAATAAAGACACATTTTGTCTATATAATTTTATTAA
This sequence comes from Sepioteuthis lessoniana, assembly GCA_963585895.1. Lineage (NCBI taxonomy): Eukaryota > Metazoa > Mollusca > Cephalopoda > Myopsida > Loliginidae > Sepioteuthis > Sepioteuthis lessoniana. Next base: position 65,049,281 of record OY757927.1, on the reverse strand, counting down.
GATACTTTCAAGTTTCCTGATAAGTGTCTTGGTTTCAGGTTGGAATTGGTGGATGAATTTAAGAATATATATATATATATATATATATATATATATATATGCCTGATTTACATTGAATAATCCAACGTAAATATACATTTGAATATCCTGCCTCTAAATACACTGCTTGATTACGTATACATGGACCTGGCAAAGGACACTGCTCATAAATGACATTGGCAAAAGGATTTACGAAAATCGGTTTGTAAGGGCTATACATTTTCATTGATTGATCTAACGGCCTGTCAGTCCGACAAGAGTTATTTAATTCAAAGAGGTTTAGGAATAGCATTCATTGTATTTTTCATATTTACATTTTTTGTGTCGTATTTTATGACAGTTTTACAGCTCAGTCTTATCGAAAACGAATGATATCTAAACTGATCTATTGGGTCCATAGATAGGAATCTAACCACTCCAGGCCAGAGTTGGCCCGGAAGTAATGGCAATGAAAGAGTATTCCACACATACCAGAACAATAGAACTAGAGCCTCACCATGAGAAGCAGTTCTGTGTAATACTGAGGACAACTCTTTGCGAGGGTCTTAACCGTCTGCATAGGGAACAGTCAGCATATTCTAAGCCTCGTCGGCTGAGCTGCATAACTTTTCAGTTATACATTGTATATATTGTTTTATATTCGGTCTATTAAAGTCTGGCACAAGGCAACTAATTAGATCATTTAATTAGCTGATATCACCTTGCTAAATATCACTTTAGAGGGTTGAAAATTGCGGATTCCTATATCAGGATAAATTATTTCGAACACAATAACTGGTTGGCCCAATTAACCGAATCAAGCGGGTAATTTTAGTTTTTGTATTTTTTAAGAATTTTTTTTTGTTTTTGTTTTTTGTTGTTGTTTTTTTTTTTTTTTTTTTTTTTTTCTTTTTTTACAAATGTAAAGAACTAAATAAGCTGCTGACTGTATCCTCTGGAAAAATTGTTGTTTTTTTTTTTTCATTTTAAAATAATTTTTCTGATGACACAAGATATAATGACAACGCCCAGCAGATAGTTTTTAAAAAAAACTGTAACGTTTACCGTGGCATATTATTCATATATGAATGAATACTTCCTCAGAACTTTTCATCTGTATATACGAGGTGCATACGATAAGTCTCCAGACTTTTTTCCTATGGGTACTTTTATTGATAGTACACACATGAAACTCTAGTCCCCTTCGAGGTAGTCTCCTTCGGCTGCAATGCACTTGTTGTACCGTTCCAACAACTTCTGGAAGGCCCCATGGAAGTCCTCTTGCGTGAGCGTGTCAATGACCTTCGTCACAGACTCTTTCATCTCCTCAATTGTCTCATAACGACAGCCTGTGAGCTTAGGGAATTAACAAAAGTCACAGGGAGCAAGGTCTGGACTATAGGGAGGCTGAGGAACTGTCTTGATGCCCATCTTGGTCAAATAGTCTGTGACAAGGATAGAGTTGTTGACTGGTGCATTGTCCTGGTGGAAATGCCACTGAGCCGATTTGAAGAGTGCTGGCCTCTTCCGACGGAATCTCTTCCTGAACTCCCTTAAAACCTCAACATAGTAACCCTAACCCTAACCCTTTGGCCTATCAACTCTGGTCTATTGACTTCCTTACTCCTCCCACACCTCTAATCATCCCTCACAGACTCTCTGCCTTCCTTGCATCTCTTATGCCACTCAAAAACTGATGCTCAATTCATGCGAGATGCTCCAAAAGCAGTCTGAAGCATTGCATACGTTTCTGTGGCATTTTTAACAAGTTTAAAAACAGAATTTTATTGCATATCGTTCTTCTAAAGTGTCAGATTGCATTTTTGAAATTCACAAGCTGTGACCATCAGGCTTTAGTAGGGTGTATTCTAATTGCTGCTGTAGCTGTTCATTTGAACCTGAAATCATAAAAATTGGTTAGTCATCTCATAAGATGTATAGCAATAACGTACTGAATTTTCAAGAGTCTACGACAACTTTGAATACCCATACGAAAAAAGTCTGGAAACTTATAGTATACACCTCGTATATATATATATATATATATAGTACAATTTGATGGAGACTCAAACTCGGTTAAGTTGTCGTAATAAATTTATTTCGGCAGAGAATATTACTATACTCTCCGTCTTGTCAGATGACTATTTACATGCTTCTCTCTAGTCGCAGGGTAGCAAATGTGGAGTTACAGTTCGTATTCAGAAGATAAAATAAAGGAATTTTAAAAAATGATAATAAAATAAAAATTAGAAAATAAAAATAAAAAATAAAATTTTTAAAAAAGTAAGAATAAAAATGGAAATCAAATTACGAATTATTGCATTCATAGGCGTGGGCAGAGGGGCTCAAAATGTTTGGTGTTAGAACGATTAAGAAACAGGAGTGGAATTAATCTACCGATCAATTCCTCCCAATTTTGTGTTCTTGTAGGGGTTTCTTTTCCTTAGCAGTTGTAACTTTCTAAACAGACTAAGATCGTATAACTAATGGCTATCTCATACAGGATTTACATTTATTCCTAATATGTCAGTTATCTACCTAGATATTCCTCTTGCTTCAATTAGGACCGAGATAGTTAAACAAGATAAGGTAAAGACATTTTATATAGCTGTCAAGTGTTTTCTAATTTTGCCTAAAAATGGTCAAGGGAAATTAACTACTCCAGAATCACAGGCCCTAATTTTTGGATTAATATTCTACGTTCATCTGGCCCTCATCTATCTTAATCTTTCCTTGTCTCGGTGATATCTGTTATTGAGCTGATCTCTATTAATTTCTAATACATCTTTATCATTATCTTTGCGATTACATGGGGACTGGTGTTTCAGTGGCTCTCAATCAGGATAATTTGAATTTTCCCCTATGTCCACACATAAAGACGAGCTCGTTTCTCTCGTTCAACAGTAGTTTTCGACTTTTGAAATTGATGATGATAATTTTCTCATCTAAGCATAAGTTACATCTACCGTTGAAGCTATTCGCGGTAGATGAGTGCCTGATTATTTTCCACTTAATTTGTGGAGATAGCCACTGATCTTTAAGGCCCCCAAAATATTTTGAAAGAACAGTCAGGTATCTAAGTTTTGGGTTGGAAAATGAATTTGTGATTGTATCATTTTTGCTTCCAATTTCCCGCAGAGATTTCTATATAGACTCTTTCTCCGTCTCTGGTGTTCTATATTAGAAATGCATGCCTGTTATACGACATTTCCCGAATTCAAGCGTCCGCCTAAGGGGCATTCTTCTTTATTCCTACAATTACAAGACCCTCCGTCTGGTTTCCTATCCTTCGTAATTAGTTTATTGAGTAGGCTCCTATTATGGTTGCTTATACATATATATATATATATACTCGCACACACACATACAAACTAAATGATATGTAAAGAAAGAAATAAAAAATGAATAATAAAAAAATAATAGCCAGAAAAAAGCTGAGAAAGAAAGAGAAAAATTAAGGAAATATTTAATATAGTGCAACCTTGAGTGATGTTATGGTTAACAAGTTGGGCTAAGTGACCATTACACCAAGATGTATTCGAGTTTGTGTATGTGCAAATATGTACTTTGGTTAAATTTTAATCTCTGACACAGTTCACAGTATACAACCTTTCCCATCCAATTGTATCAAGTCTTCTACTTCGTTTGTGTTAGTTTGTTGACTTGCTTTCTATATGATTACCTGTTTCATCTCTTTCTATATACAACCAACACTAGCAATTCTGTCGCGTATTATTCATTTTCGCTATTTTAAGATTGGTCCCTGTGACATTATTTTGTGTTACTGTTAAAAGAGATTGAATTTTTCTCTTGAGATTTTCCATTTTTTTTTTTTTAGCCATGTCTAGGGCATTTTGTGTGAAATCTTTTAAGTTTGTCGCTTGAAGTATCCATACAGTTGTTTTTATCCCATTCTATTTCCTAGTTTTTACTGCTTTTCAATTTTTTCTTATGTTGTCAAGAATGTAACTGGCTGCTGAAATTACTCTCCCTTTTTTCCCTCCTTTTAATGTATTCCTGGAACCCTTGTATTGATGCATCTCTGCAACCGTCAGTGCTGGTGAGTCCTCTTTCACATTCTTTTTTTGACACATATAGTCTGTTCGGAGTTCTATACTAGTTGTCACGTGTTTGATTAGTGACTTATATATATATATATATATATATATATATATATACGTATTATTTCAAGAAAAAGACAATATTCTATCACGTTAGGATTATAAATTTAATTTCATCCCGTTAAGAGCATTGATATGAATCAAAGACTCTAAGATAATTTTTACCAGGACTTCATCAGATCCAATCAGAAAAAAAAATTTTTTTTTTTAAATTTTCTTATTGGATCATATAAAGTCGTGTTAAAAATTATTTTAGAGTCTTTGATTCATATCAATGCTCTTAACAGGATAGAAATAAATTTATTACCCTAACGTGACAGAATATTGGGGGGGGGGTTTCTTTTTAAATAACTTATTTATATGAATTTATTTACATTGAGCTCTCTACCAGGAATATTTAAATATTCGATTTACGAATAATCTATTTGCCCTGATGGAATTGCTCCCTACTCCGGATTACTGGATTGAAGAATACCTATATATATATATTAGTCATTGATTAAACTTCACTTACACACACACATATATATATATATATATATATGTGTGTGTGTGTGTGTGTGTATCATCTTAGATATTCTAATACATCTCTCTCTCTCTCTCTCTCTCTCTCTCTCTCTCTCTCTCTCTCTCTCCCCTTTTGAAAAATCTCCGGTAATTTTTTAAAACTGACAGCCAGAAATAATCCAGTCAGTTATGGGACTCTGTTTCGGCCAAGGCTAGGGCCTATATCTTCATTCGTCCTAGAAGCATTGACAAAGAAGACACCCCAAGTCAGTTCCCGATCTTGAGGCTACACTGTTGACTCTGATATCTGTCGTGCGCCCCACATACGCACGAGTTTGGCACAAGAACAATTTAGTTGTGGATACTAGGCGCAGGATCGGTATCCACACACATCTGGCGGCCCCAAAATTCCCTTGAGCTCCCTCAGCATTCCCCTTTAAAGAGAGGGCCTCAGGCTCGGGGTGATAATCCTAGCCCCTCCGAAGAGGGTTAGAGCCAGGAGTGACTACCCACTGAGGCTCAAGGACGCCGGTCTGAGCCACAAGACGAGAATGCTGGACCTCCCCGGTATCCGTGTCAGGTAGCCTCAACCGACTGCCACCAATACAAAACACACCCGATTCGACTCATGTACCAGTGAACACGGCCAGCCGAAATGTTTCCGAACGAGGTGCAGTTTCTATACTATTGACTCTTACAGCACTTTAGTGTGTGAAGAGGAAGGATATATTAAAAAGATATAATAATATAAAAGTTGACGGCAAAAGTTACGCCTTATTCAGGCATCAATATCTTATATATTCTTTGTGATAATGTTAGTTTAATGCAGAATTTCCGATTTATTTTATATTGACTACATATTTTATATTGACTACATAAGTAAAAGGCGTTGTTTTTGACACACCCTGTGATTTTGGCGTGGATATTCTTGAGATTGGAGATATAGTCTTATGATGGTTAACAAGGAAGGTTGCGCGTCAATGGAGCAAACATCATCGTCCAGCGTAAGAAGCATTAAAGTCAGATCCTTTAGAATACAACTTTTTGCTTCTTTTTCTTTTTCTTCTACTACTTGTAGGGAGTCTCTTCTTCTTCTTCTTCTTCTTCTTCTTCTTCTTCTTCTTCTTCTTCTTCTTCTTCTTCTTCTTCTTCTTCTTCTTCTTCTTCTTCTTCTTCTTCTTCTTCTTCTTCTTCTTCTTCTTCTTCTTCTTCTTCTTCTTCTTCTTCTTCTTCTTCTTCTTCTTCTTCTTCTTCTTCTTCTTCTTCTTCTTCTTCTTCTTCTTCTTCTTCTTCTTCTTCTTCTTCTTCTTCTTCTTCTTCTTCTTCTTCTTCTTCTTCTTCTTCTTCTTCTTCTTCTTCTTCTTCTTCTTCTTCTTCTTCTTCTTCTTCTTCTTCTTCTTCTTCTTCTTCTTCTTCTTCTTGCAATGTGTAGGGAAAAAAAGATACAAACCGGATGTTTTTCTTCAGAAAGTTCTTAGCTTAATACACAAATACTTTATGTGCACCATTTTATTTTTGTTAATTAGAGTTGTCGACGATTTAGCATGAATAAATAACCGGCATAAATCATACATTCCAACTAATTTCCTCAACTAATTCATCAAACGGAAACAGGCAAATTGGTATATTTGCTCTGTTGAGAGAAAAGAAAAGTCTATGTTGATACGAATAGTATTTACTTTCTCTCACTTTTCTTTATTGTTCCTGATAAAATATAAAGAAATTTTTACAAGATGTCGGTGGGATAGAGAGGTAGAGAGAGGGGGGAGAGGGAGAGAGAGAGAGAGAGAGAGAGAGAGAGAGAGAGAGAGAGAGAACGTGAAAGATACCAACATAGATTGGAACTGGCTGAGATAGATAGATAGATAGATAGATATGTACAGAGTGAGATAGAGAGAAAGCAGACAGGAATTGATGAGGTACAAACTGAGATAGAAAGATAGATAGATAGATAGATAGATAGATATTAATCTCTTGAACAGGACCACGACGTCCGAAACACGTGTTGAGCACATTTATATGAAGTAAAAACCTTAAGTTCCACATTGAAATGCACCTGATGATCGATGTCATGAAACCCTAATATATGAGTTGTTAGAAAATTCTATTATTGTAAATATGTGATATTTTACCTGGTTTGCAACCGTTTTAGATTTTAATCAACAGTGAGGGACGAAGGTCGGCTGAAAAGTTCATAAGCTAACCAAGGTATTCGCATGGATAGGACTAAATGAGGTTTACTTTTCATCATAGTCACCTTTATGGTCCACACACTTCGTCAACTGATGTTGCCGATCCCTTTGGTCAATAGAATCCTCAGCAGCAGATATGACCTAATCAAACGAACTTTTCAACCTATTAAATTTTCTGACAAAGTTGGTCAACCGGAGTGGAAAGCGAACTTTTTCAATGGCTACTACAGCAATATGTAGAGGAGGGCTCGACTTCTTTCCCTGGATTGATCCATACCTTTTAATCCTGAGTGTTAAGCAAGGTAGCATCAAGTACCCAGGGACGAAATCATAAGTGATGTACTCTTATGGACCCCAACACATGGCCTTGCAAAAGCAGGACGACCAGCACGAACATACATTCAGCAACTATGCGAGGATACGGGATCTAGTCCAGAAGACCTGCCAGAGGCGATGAACGATAGGGAAGAGTGGCGAGAGGGGGTCAGGGATATCCGTGCTACCAGCACGACATGATGATGATGATATATATATATATATATATATATACAGACATTAAATCAGCGTTTTGAACGTTTTTATGCTCTTTCTTTGTTTACATATTCATGACATTATTTCTTTTATTTTATTAAACATCCATCGTTATTCTTTCAGCGCTTGATGTTAACCACTGAAAGTCCTGATGATGGTATATTAATACCGAAACGTCATACCGTCGACTTTCTTGCTTAATAAATTCATCACTTTGGACGTCTCTGTCATTTTCTCTACATATTGTCAAATTCTTTTTCATTATTTACTTCCATATATATATATATATATATATATATATATATATATATATATATATCACCCCTCCTTCATATCTATATGTCTCTAGCCTACCCGTTCCGTATCTATGTTTATACCTAACACAGCTAAAACTTGGCAGTTTCTTATTGATTTTATATTAGGTAACAATCCTAAAATTCAGCATCCTTGTATCTCAGTGCATCTAAAATCCACATCAAATTTCTACATCTTCATTCCCTCATTTCCCTCAAGAAAACAGAAATAGATGCATGGAATGCTCCATTACGCACCAAGAAAGGAAATTTATTTTAAAAAGGGACAAAACCCTACAATGCTCCTTATGAGCCTTACAAACACCTTATGGTTCTTAGCGTCTCAATGTGTGTAAATATACATACGCATATATTTAAATATACGCGTTTGCATGTAAACATCCGTATGCATATGAATAGTTATCAATACTAAATACAAATACGTATATATATATATATATATATACACATGCATATATATAGTCATCCACGGACAGACTGTTTCGTTCTATCAGAACTCTTCAGTGTGGCTAGACACGCAGGACGCTCGAAGCCGGGATCGAAACCCATCCAACTTTACGTTAGACTGTGTTTCAGACCACTCATCCACCAAGCGGACCACGTTTGCTAAGGGAGTTTTAAGGTATTTTGATTTTTAGAAACAGCATATATATATATATATATATATATTCGTTTAACTCATTCATCAAAAGTTTGGGAATATATATATATATATATATATTTGTAAATACCAACCACTCCACACAAGGAGAATGACTCACAAGGTGAATTTCCTAAGCGAAGTTTAACAGTTTTTTCTTCTCCTACACCAGCTGCCAAACCAAGGTTAAAGAAAGCTGTCTGCCCTACTATTTCACCATAGCTAGAGAGAGAATAGTTGGATGCCTACCTTTACCAAGAGTATTGACGCTATGCGAAAGGCAAACAGCTTCGTCAGGGAATCAAACTCTGATCCCTGTGTCCGTTTCCCAAGGTGATAACAATTAACCCAATATATATATATATATATATATATATATATATATATATATATTCGTGTCTCCACAAAAGTTAAAAAGTTCAAAACTTCAACCTGAAAGAAAAGTACGGCAGCTGAATAATTTTGTTACTACCACTTCTTATAAAACTAGAAAAAAGAAATATATATATATATATATGTGTGTGTAAGAAAAGATTGGTGTGTACGTACCAATAAGTATATATGTATATATATGGTCGTCCACGGACAGACTGTTTCGTTATATCAGAACTCTTTAATGTCGCTAGACACGTAGGACGCTCGAAGCCGGGATCGAAACCCGTCCAATTTTACGTTAGACTAAGTTTCAGACCTCTCGGCCGTGTGTGTGTGTTACCTCACAACGCTTCTCTTCATATCTGAACGGCTTTTGTTTTTTTTTCCATTCTTATCAAGTCTTCCCAAAACCCAATACTTTTTTTTTATCTCTGTCTCTCTGTATCTGTCAATATATATATATATATATATATATATATATATATATATATATATATATTTCGTTCAGAGCTCCATACTTCTACCCTTATGTAAATTTCGTGGATGTTTACTCTCTCTCTCCCTCTCTCTCTCTCTCTCTCTCACACACACACACACACACACACACACACACATACACACACACACATATATATATATATAAGGTAGAATGTAGACTATTCTGTTAGCATTTCCTCCACTATCATTCTCTTTCCCTCTTCTCTCTCTCTCTCTTTTCTCTCTCTCTCTCTCTCTATATATATATATATGTATCACTCTCTCTGTATTTTTTCCTTCTCAATCTGGCTTAAAAACCGTGTCTAGAAAAACAAACAAGCGGACACACTCGCACAATCATTTACTTTTTATTAGAAATAAAAATATTGACACTTAAAAAAAACCCATGTTTACTCATTAAATTTAAGCAAAGATACTATTTTTCACGTTTTCTTTCACGTTCTTTATGAAACTTCAGTTTTTGTAATTTTATTTTGATATTAACCTTTAAATAAGTTCAGATTTTGATGAGTCATATTTAACTTTCGATCTGCCCTAGATTTTAAACAAAAATTTTTCTAGCCATGTTTGGATACGATTACGTGTGTGTGTGTGTGTGTGTGTTCTTTTTTAGCTTTTCATTCATCTTTTGTTGTTGTTTTTGTGGTTGTTGTTGTTGTTCATTTGAAATGTTCCCGCCGAATGTTATTCTTTATTCCCTCACGAGAAATTGGAAGGCAAAAAAAGGTGAGCCCAAAGATTTCGTGCAAACCGAATAGGCTGAGTAAAATCATTGGATGTACAGTATGTTTATTGTAGGAGGAGGAATGTTGAAACGTGACATAAATTCTGTTTTATTGACAGAAAGAAAGAAAGAAAGAAAGAAAGAAAGAAAGAAAGAAAGAAAGATCATTAAGTAAAAGAAAAAAAACAAATTACGAAAGAAAGAAAAAAATGAACGCAAAATTGAAAAAGAAATGATAAAACCAAAGAGGAAAGAAAGGAAGAAAGGATATGAAAGAAACGATGAAACTAAATAGAAAGAAAGAAAGAAAGAAAGAAAGAAAGAAAGAAAATGAATAAATATAAAAAAGAAACGGATGAAGAAAAACAGAAACAAAATAAGAGAAAGATAGTAAAAACAATAAAACAAAAGACGAAAAAAAAGGAATATGCATTAAGAGAAAGAAACTATTATAAGAAAGAAAGAAAGAAAGAAAGAAAGAAAGAAAGAAAGAACAATAAAAGGGAAGAAAAGAAAAATACATATCGTGCTAAATCATAAATAATTACCCTGTTTAAAAGCAAAAGTCGTAGTTACGTATTTTTAACTTCCAATTCTTTAAACGCGACCGGAAATTACCTGATTAAAGAGTGCCTTCATTGGTCCTTCTTATTTCAGTACTGAAAACGTACGCTTTATAATTTAATCAATGGTCTTCGGTCCTTAAAATGAATGCGCTGAAAATGCATATTCGACGTGTAATGTTGTAGGGGTTTAAGAGTAACAGAAAATGCTCCTGAAACAGCTAAGTAAATTTCTAGTATTTATGGCCAAAATGTTATTACTGACCGGCAAGTCCGAAATTGATTTTCCAAGTTACATTCTGGCAATAAGTCATTGAGAGATGAACCCTGACTAGGATGCTTATCAGACCTCAATCAAGCAGCTTTAAGTGAATTTGGGAAATGCAATCCGCACAAAAGTACTCGAGAATTGGCATTTGACCTCCACATATTCCAATCCACAATCTATATCTGTTTAAAAAAGACAGAAAAAAAGGGCAAGCCGGGCATTTGGGTTCCTGATAGTCTTAGAAAGAAAAATAAGGAAGGACGCATAACGAGTCATCTTTCAAAGCATAAAAAGGACCTGTTTCTCAAGAATATCATTACAGATG
>OY757927.1:64793350-65038005 GCA_963585895.1 Sepioteuthis lessoniana | reverse complement strand
TGTGGTGGTGGTGGTGGTGAAAGAAGAGAATGAAAACGATGAAGATGGTAGTGAAGTTGAGTAAGGAAAAAAAAAGAAATTGAGGAAGCAAAAGAAAAAGATGAAGTCAGATTGATTAGAAGAGGGAAAATAGCGACACAAACAAGAAATGGAGAATAATAATGAATAGTGGGAGGGGATTATGATTTAAAAAGAGAAATGAATGAACTTAATGAAGGGGTGAATGCTTAGAGATTAAGTGATCGTCAGCTTTATCCAAATCTGCCCCCTCTTTTATCCCCAAACTGTCAATCAGGCTCAACTATTTCTAGAACGATTACATCTCATTAGTTTTAACAAAATGACATCGATTTCGCTGAATGATTTTTAAAGTCAATAGTTTAGATCCAAATAAAAATGATTATGTCTTCAGCCCAAATTATAAAGTCGTAAGTGGTCCAAATTTCTTAGTAAAAGTTTTTCATTATTATTATTATTATTATTATTATTGGAGAGTTTTTCGCACCAGTTCAAACTTGTGGTCTTTTACTGGAGTCGGAGAGGCAGCAAGGGTTTCTAGTGCTCTTCTCTATATCCCGCTCATTTTACAAGGTCAGTGCTTTGGATAATATCAATTCTTTTACTAATATCCAGTTCACACACTCTCTTTTCCAGGTTCTTGAAAAATATTCTAAGATTGATATTACCGTCATCTTAATGTTCCATAACTTTTTCAGATCTTCGACCAGGTCTTGGTGTTTGTCCGTAATTTCACCTTTCTTTACTTTCTGACAGTGAAATAGAACAGCAAAATCCACTCGTTGACAAGTTTTTTCCTTCTGGTGGTTAATTAAAACAAGGTCCGTTTATATATCAAAGTTGCAGTGGATTTAATGCGTCACATTTTCAAGGACAGTGTCAGTCTGATGAAATTTCAATATTTTGCGCTGTTCCTAGATGATGACTTTTCTCCTCCCATTCATGTCTTTTCGTGTATTCCCATTGTGCCAGTTTACTTCATTCGCCAATTATGAGATTAACTGTTCGATCTCTATCATCGCAATTGCCCAATCGGCTTGGGCTGGTGAATACACCGACTGTACCTCTGAAGAGGGATAAGACCCCCCCAATGATTGTCCAGATAAAACACTAAACAGTCTGATGGTGAGGTTCCAGCAATGCTGGAGCTTTGGGGGATGCAGAGCATCCCTTCATTGCCACTGCTCCCAAGTCCACTCAGGCCCAGAATAGTAGCACCTGATATGGCCCTATCTATGGGTTGAATAGAACTAACTGCATACTTATGCTAAACTTAATTTTTTGAATTACAACTGTTTGACTAAACTGAATAGCTTGAAATAGAAATGTTTTTGAAAATTTAACTGTATACTTACATTTAAACTACGTAATTATGTTAGACTGAATTGTTTGAAATGGAGCTGTTTTGACATTGAAACTGTTCTTAGATTAAACTGATTTGTTTAATATAGAACTGTTTTGACATTTAGCTGTATGTAAACAAAATCTTTACTTATATTTAACTGAATTAGCTGAATCAGAACTGTTTGAATAAACTGAATAGCTTGAAATAGAAATGTTTTTGACAATTAAACTGTTTACTCATGCTAAACTGAATTGTTTGAAATAGAACTGACAATTTGCATAAAAATAGATTTGGTGTCAAATGAGCTACAAAGGTTGATATGCCATAAAACCAACCAACCAACCAACCATCTATCATCGCAAAAGTTACACTAGCTATTCTTCGGTGTCTTGTCAATTTTGGCTTTGATGTAATTAGTTTTTATGGCCTTATTTTTTTTTTTTTTTTTTTTTTTTGCTGCTATAAAGAGATAAACAGGTTCTTTTACCAAGAATATATAGTGTACCAATAGCACACAACGGACCCTCCTTCTCTTAAATCACGATAGAAGACACAAGTTAAAATCAATTTGAGATGAAACGCATTAAAAGCAACAATACTTTTCTTTTATGCTGAACCGACGTAAATGAATGAAAATTTTGCGTTGAAAACCAAAGTAGACGAAAATTATATTTCAATCACTACACAAATCCAAGATGAAGAAAATTCATTTCATTTGCTAAACAAACTAAAATTGATAGATTTTTTTAAGATTAAGTTAACATAAATACTAATATCATAAAAAATAAATCTAAATAATGTTAACTACTCTAGAAATGAAAAAATAAATTGAACCCAAGTACATGATTAAAATAAAATACGAGAGCTAAAACTTAGAATAAATGTTGTTTTTTTTTCTTTTAAGAAAATACTACTAGTGTAGTATCGGAGAGGTTTAACTCGGCAACAATAAAACAACGGTTAAATGGTTAATCTCTGCGACAATCAAACATATGACCTCCATATGAATATTACCTCGGCTAGTCACTGGATTTAAAAATTATGCCGGGAAAGATGGTTTTATATGAACCATACAAGCATGTATCATTAAAAATCATGGGATGCAGCATGGTGGATGCGAAACAAGGTGAATGAACCCAAAAGTGGGTCAACGTCGCGCTTCACGATATGCTGGGTGAAAGAACCTCAAAGGTCAACGTTCAGGATCAAATAGCTCAGTCAGAAAACTACTGCTATTCATCTATAAAGGTGTCGTCTATTGGTAAGAAAAAAGAGCCACCGAAATATTACAATGACTGTAATTCAAATCAAAAGTCCCGACTGCATTGCCCTTCACTAAGCTCAACAAGAAGCATATTTTGTAGAAGTAAAGGATCTGGCCTCAGCGTTCGAAAAAGTGACTGCAGAGCCCAAAAGTCAATTCAAACATCAATCCAAACCAAACTTACTAAGAGGCAAAAATATTTTCCCCATCATGACTTTTAACGTCATAACATTAAATACAATAAATCAGCTGGTCGTGTTTGCAGCATCTATAGCCGATAAGAATATAGACGTTATATCCATATTGGAACATAGATATTACTGTAGCGTACTAGAACTAAAATTCTATGAATTTGATTATGGATGGACATCTGTGTTGGCATCTGCATGGAAAAACTACGTCAATGTCATCACAGAAGGTGTTAGAAGGATTCCCAGTACTCGGGCTTTAAAAATCGCTAAATAGCATACAGAAAACCAGGCCGTTGAGTCTCTACGGTTCCAGGTGAGTATTTTCAGAAGATAGCGGTTTCAATTCCTGTACTGTAGGCCCCTACACATGGACATATCAGTGTTGGTTGACTTGAAAAGACTTATATTCATCAGCTCTTTGTGGAGGGCCTGCCAAGAATTAAGGACGATAGAGACGGATGGCGAGAGAGGGTCAAGGGAACCCGCGCTATCAGCACGACTTGATGATGATGATGATGATTAATGATAGAGATCCAATTTCTCTTTTTAAGTTTCCTCTACGTAGCCATGTCCAGGTTGTTTCATGTGCAATTTCCTTAGTTCGGTGCTAATCAAAATATTTATTATTATTATTATTATTGAATTAACCACTAATTTTCCGCTTAACCCACCATGCAACTTGAACCCTTCGTGACATGCTCGCTACGCTTTTATTCTCAGTGTACGGTATTCTAAGTATCGTCTTATAATCTTATTGACATTATCTCCATACAAAATAAGAAAAAAGTCTGTATTATCTTTAGCTCCAAGATAAAAGTTTTTTTCCCTATATTTTCTATATTCAATATATATAAGCCCAGTTGGTTGGGGCTGTAGAATACTCCACCTGCATCTCTGCTGAGGGTAAGACCCCCCCAACAACAACAACAACTGTCCTGATTATGACACTAAACAATCTGATGGTGAGGCTTCAGTAATGCTGGAGCTTTGGGAAATACGGAGTACCCTTCATTGTCATCGCTCCTTGGTCAATTCTAGCCTGGAGTGGTAGCACCTGATGGGTTTCTTTCTATGGGCCAAACAGAACTGTTTCACATTAAAACTGAGTACAAATGATTTATATTAAACTGAATTGTTAGAAAAAAAAGCAGCTTGATCATTTAACTGAGTGTAAACAAATAACTGATGTTTAATTTAATTGTTAGTAATACACAGCAATATTGAGAAATATTTAATTGTTTGCAAAAAAATGAACTTAAGCTCGTTTAAAAATCTTATCCAGAAAATATGTTTACAAATCATATATATTGAATATATATGTATAAGAAGGATTTGGCGCTAAATGACCAACAACGGTTGATATGCCATAAAACCAAACCAATCAATCTACATAAAGGGGGTTAACTAAGCACCTCAATAAACACTATTCCAAAAGGTTTTCATGTTTCTCCAATCTTGGTTCTTTTAAGAACTTTGATTTGACTGCTGTATCCACATCTATAAAAGCAACGGAAAGCTCTCCAATACATATTAACTATTACATTATAAATGATTAGCCTAATGTATTACATAATACATAATACCAATTATTGTGGTCCTATGCTGGTCACAGTATTTTTTGTGGCCCTAGTTCCGTGACTACCGCATATGTGTCCGGCTAGTTGTTTTATCTGTTATGTTTTGACCTGCTGACCCGGCCAAAAATGCCATTCAAGGTGATGCACCGTAAGAAAGTGACACATTCTAATGGCAGTTATGAGAGGAAATCGCGTAGGCGGAAATTGGCTGATGAAATGGGACGAGGTAAAAAAAAAATCCCATTATACTCTCATAGACTGAGGCACCGGAAGAGAGTGACCTATGAACTGGATGACAGTTATTTCCGCTCGATGACGATCACACAGGCCATTCCAAAGGTAGCGGAAGTGACACATCCCGGTCGCTAGATATCGGAAGAAGTTGCGGAGGCGTGGAGGCGTGTCCATATCACCACGTGGGAGTTTAAAGGTAAGATAAGGCCGACGAATTGAACAGTAGGAGGACAGTTGAGTTCGACGAGCCAGTGGGCAGGCGAGTAGAGTTGGAGAGGGAGACAGACGAGATGTAGTAAGGAAAGCCAGCACCCAGCAGAGCGGATTCCAAGGCTCCGGGTGAGCAGTCATGGAGAAAGAGAAAGACACAAACCTTACAAATAAAGTGAGAGTTAAAATATTTTATAAAGAAGTCTTCCTGCGTCTTTCTATGTGCGTCGTTTATTACTGCGTCTTTATCATCGTGCGTCTGTCTATTATTGTCTCGTTATGATGCTGCGTGGTGCTGTAGATGACTATATAACATATCGACTCTTTCTATACACACGCTATATTTGAAAGAACCGCAAAAAAGGGATGACACAGTTTATCCGGAACTTCTGACAATCAGGTCGGTCGGTTGGAATAAGTTTCCCGGGTGTCGGCAACTCAAAGACAAGAAAAACTCTGTTAGCAAATGACAAATATCTATTTTTAAAAAAATAATATATATAAGGATATTATATCGCTTTTTCGTATTGAGAGAAAGAAAGTTGAGGAATTTAGCAAGTGCTATCTTCCTATGTTAATAAGTCTTGTAATTTTTCGGAGGGTGCGGTTTTGTCCTTGAAGATACTTATTTTCTCAGACTCCTGTCTTCGGGTGGTCTTCAAGTATTCTCTCCTTTTTAACCCCTAAAGAAGTATTTTTCAAAAGAATTCCTCTGGGAACAAACGTTTCCGATTGGCTTGCCAATTACATATCATTTCTTATTTTTCTTTCATTTTATGTCAGCCAATCAAAAGTTCTGATCTACGTCAGTGGGAAGTGTATCCTTTTTACGGATCAAATTTTAATTGGTCATCCAATCAAGCCACAGTTGAGGGGCTAGGCTAATTAAGGGTCCTGGCTCACTCTTTGTGAAGAGTGTGTCCCTTTCCATATAAAACTATAATTGAAAAAAAAGCTGAATCAATGATCTGATTAATCTATCCGAAGGCTAAATTTAGCCTTTTAATTTCAACAGATGGACACAAATTAATTTAGGATGTTATGAGTTTAAATGGGTCAATGCACCAACTGACCCCAATTTACATTCTTGCCACTCGCTTACTTTGATTGTTTTGACGACTTGCACAGTGCATGTTTTCACTGACCTTTAAAATTGACTTTTCAATTTCATTATGAGTACTCATAAAGTAAAAAAGACTGTATCGTTTCATTTTTATATAAAAAAATTATATTTTCCAGAATTTTAAAGAAAAGTATTATTCACTTCATAAGTTTTTAGTACCAGTGAATTCTTCATATTGTCATATTTTAATACTTACCGATTAACGTTGACTTTTTATGTTGTATATTTTACCTTTCACCAAGTAACTTATATCTAGCATCTAATATCTTGTACACATCGCTCTTTGTCTTTTACCTTTTTTATATATCCATTCACTGTTGATGACTGGACAATTAAGGGAAAAAAGTTACAAAATTTCCCCTGACAGAATAAGCAGCTTTATATATAATTATTTCACTCCTCGTGAATTTTTCACATTGTGCTGGTGGTCTTTTATTGCTGGCTGAGTGACAGCAAGTCTCCTTTGGTGTCCAGAACTCTTCTCAGTATTCTAACCGACCTTAACAATGCTGTGGTATGAAAGATCTTGATTCTTCCTTCGATTTCCAATTTTTTCCAGTCTTTTTTTCCAAACCTTTAGGAACTATTCCAAGTGCACCTATTATAATTGGTATCACCGTCACTCAGGTTCCTCAGTTTTTTTGGGGTTTTTTTTGTACTCTGACAAGGTATTTGTCTATCTTTTCGCTTTCTTTCATTTTCTCTTTTTGGTTCGCCGGAACTGTAAAATCCACTAGACAACATGGTCTCTATTTTTTGTTTTTTATCAACCCTAGGTCTGGTCTGACAAGTTTTGATTTTTGTTCTTTTTTGTAAATAAATCTTAATCCTGATCTTCTGGCCCAGATTAGTTGATCCGCTTACAGCTCAAAATCAAGTATTTTACGCATCTCAGATTCTAGGAGAGATTCTGGTTTGTGCTTATACCAATTGGTAGCAAAGTCAAATTTTTATCTCTTGAACAATTCCCAGTGGATTAACTTTTCCACACAATCATACCTAGTCTTGAACTCTTTTGGGGCTAGCTTGCGACATACGCTTATTTTCTGATTAACCCTTTTACTTCTGTCTCCAATTAAGCTAAATTTGCAATTCTGTTATGTATAATTAATTTTATTAATATTATTATTTCTCGTCTTGCGAGGTTTTCACGCTAGCGTTAGGTGATGGTCTTTTAATGGAGTTTGAAAGACAGCTAGTCTCCTCAGGTCCCTTCTCAAGGATCACCTTTCCTGCCCAGTCATGTCTCGTTATATTCTCCTTTTGAGATTGTTTGGTGCATCCGATTATTACGAGATTAACTGTTTCCTCTTCATCTCTACATAATATATACTTGCTGTTCTGTTGTGTATCATGAATTTTCGCTTTAATATTATTGGTCCTTATGGCGTTATTCTATGCTGCTATAAAAACAGATTCAGTTTCTCTCTTGAAGTTTTTCTTTCGTAGCTATGTCTAGGTTTTCTCGTGTGCAATTTCGTTATTTTGTCTCTTGAAATCTCTATACAGTTATTTTTCTTCCCTTTTCTGTTTCCTTATTTTTGTTACTTTTCTGCCTGGTCTAATATTGCCACTGCTGTTACTGGCTGCTGTGATTAGTCTTCCTTGGCTCTTCTTTAAATACATGAGACTTTTTATTGATGTGTCTCTACAGTGTTCAATGCCCTCTACCTCCCTCTTTCCTTGAGACATAAAATCTATTCCATCTCTCGGATGTAAAGCCTTGAGCATTGTCATCAATTTCCTTGTCTTTAGGTGCATTTGACTGAATTCCTCCTTTTTTTATTTATTTTAGGAATGGTCTGGAGTACCTACAAAGGGAACTGCCGAAGTTTTTATCCTTTTGATAAGATTTGTGCTGCTGCAGAGTGTTGTTTTGAGAAGTTTGTTTTTTTGTTGTTTTTTTTTTCGTTCTTCTGAGGTAGGCGTTTCTTATTTGTTTTCTTTTTGGTTTTTTTTTGGGGGGGGGTGTTTTTTTTTCCTTTTTTTTTTTTTTGTTTCCGTTTGTTTATTGGTGTCCGCTTCCAATACTATCAAGTACTTGAAGTTTTTCTCTCCCAATTTTCTAATTCTTTCCGTTCTTTGTTTCTGACTTTTTGTTAGAGAAATTTAATTAACAAGAGGAAAAAGAAACCACTTTGGATTGTGGAAGCAAAATTAAGAATATTCTAATATAATAATAAACGACTCTATTAGAAAATAAATTTGATTTTAATTTTAAAAGATAAACAGCAAAATAAGAAGATAGACACAAAACAGTAAATTTACCCAATATGGCAACCATATTTTTAATATATTGTATCAACGTACCTTCGAAACGATTTGCATGCCTTCAAAATAAATTCTACAGATATTTTATTCCATTCCTTTGCAATAGTAGTCTTAAGCAAACCAATATTTGGATGGAAAGTTGCATTTTTTTTTTTTTTTTTTTTTTTGTTGTTTTCTAAAACACCTCATATAGCGTAATCTAGGGGATTAACACCTCAGCTTAAATCTTGTTTAATTGCTGTCCTCACAATTTTCTCGTTGACTTTTAATTCATTAGCGTGCTTTCTTATTGACGTGGTGGGGTCCTTCTTAATCGCAGTAGCGAGAGCAGTTAAAAAGCTTTCATTTCATGTTTTGTTCAATCCTCAACTTCCCCTTAAAAAGCTCTTTTTCAGTAAAAAAATTGTTTTCATTACTTTGTATATCATCATCATCATCATCATCATCATCATCATATCGTGCTGGTAGAACGGATATCCCTGACCCTCTCTCGCCACTCCTCCCTATCGTTCATCGCCCCCGGTAGGTCTTCAGGACAGCATCCCGTATCCTCACATAGCTGCTGAATGTATGTTCGTGCTGGTCGTCCTGCTTTTGCACGGCCATGTGTGGGGGTCCATAAGAGTACATCTCTTATGAGTTCGTCCCTGCTTCTCCAGCAGTGTCCTGCATGTCTGGCTCGTCTAACTTGAATAGTTTTCGTGATAGGGGGCAGGTGGCCGTACAGTTGGTGTCTTGTGGGGTGTTGCCGCCAGGACTTGTTTAAGATTGCACGTAGCATTCTTGTGTAATTGCCGTCTAGCTTCTTCTCCAGCCGTTTTGTTAGCGTCCATGTAGTGCAGCCATATAGCAGTATCGATGTGACCGCTGCCTGGAAGAAACTACGTTTCATTTTATCGGTTAGGTCTGATGTCCATATAATCGATAGCCTATTGATAGCTATCCATGCTTTTGTTAACCTGGTTTCGATGTCCTTTTCGGTTGATTCGACGCTGCTTCCTAGGTATGTGAATTTGTCTACTAGTTTAAGAGGGGTTCCTTCTAGAGTGGAGATGTTCCCCGTTTGATTATAGCACATATATTCCGTTTTGTGTGCATTAACATAGAGGCCTATGCTTGTTGCTGCTCGTTCCAAACTATGCAGTAGTGTTTCGGCTTGGTCAGGTGTATTTGCCAGTATCGCTATGTCATCGGCGTAGTCAGCGTCGGTAATTGTTGTTGCGGGGTACCTTCTGCTTCTTTTCTCGTCAGTTTGAAGCCATTCTCTCTGATTTTGTCAATCGATGTTCTAAGTACGTAGTCTAGACAAATGATAAAGAGGTACGGGGCCAGCGTGTCCCCTTGTAGTACTCCTGCTACAATGTCAAAGTATTCTGTGTCTCCATCTGGTGATCGTACTTTTACTTTAGTGTTTCTATAGAGAATCGTTATTGCCGCTACGGTTTCTTTAGGTATGCCGTAGGCTAGTAGGATTTGTTCCATCTTTCCTCTGTGAATGGAATCGAAAGCCTTGGTAAAGTCAACAAATATTAATGTCGCTTGAAGGTTTTTGCCCGTATACCTTCAAGGATTCTACGGATGGTTAATATTTGTGTGGTCGTGGATCTATTTCTTCGGAAGCCATTTTGGTTTTTTCTAAGTATGTTGTCGATTTTGGGTTCTATGCGGTTTCGTAGTAGGGCATTGTAGATTTTGGCTGCTATGGATGTAAGTGTTATGCCTCGGTAGTTTTTGCCTAATCCGAGGTCCCCCTTTTTAGGGAAGGGGAGTATGCATCCCTTCATCCATCTATCTATCGGATTTTGATTGTATACTGCGTTGCAGTGTCGGAGCAGTATGTTGTCGAATTGTCTGGTCTTCCATACTTCCGGGGGAATTTCATCCAGCCCTGCAGCTTTCCTATTTTTAATTTTTCTGAGAACCGAGTCGAGTTCTTCTTGTGTGAACGGTCCTAGTTTAATGTCTAATTGTTTGATAATTATTCTGGTGATTGGTTCGTGTGTTATTTTCGGTGGGTTTCCTAGTAAGTTTTCGGAGTGCTGTTTCCACAGTTTTATTCTTTCTTGTTGGTTTGCTGCTTTCAGTTTTGCTTTGGCTGTGTTCTTTCTTCTACTCACTTCGTTTATTGTTTGCCAGGCTATCCTAGATTGTCTATCTTCCACCGAGTCTCTAATCTTATCTATCTGATTTTGAATGTATTCTGTCTGTTCCTTTATATGTATGCCTGCTAATTGATATTGTGCCGTTTTTAGTTTTAAGGCATTTGTGTTTGTTGGGTTTTTTCGATAGTTTTTGGAGGCTGTTTTCGTTAGTGCACGTTTTTCTCCCACCGCTAACGTTTCCCATGGGACTCTATATTTAGTTTTGAGTTTTGTTGGAATGTATTTCGCTGCTGCCTCGAGGTGTGCATTGACGAAATTTTCATACTCGTCGTTTGGTGTACTTTTTTCCGTCTTTTCTTGTAGTGTTTCGAATCTGTTTCTTAATTCTAATACGTATTTATCTCTTATATCTCTGTTGTTCAATAGGGCCCAGTCATAGTGTTTGGTGGTCGCTGTTCATTTGGCGTTTTTTCGTAGGCTTAACCGTATTTTCGCCGTGACTATTCGGTGATCGGTGGACACACCCTCAAAAGAGGAGTATGCCTCGCAATTCATTGCACTATCTTTCCATTTCTTGTTTATAAGGACGTAGTCTATCTGAGCTTTAGTATTGTTTGCGTACGTGTATGTCCATAGTTTGCCCTTCCTTTTTTGGTAGTTTGTATTGAGGCATGCTAATCTATTTTCTATCATGAAATCTGTTAGATGTTGCCCATTCCTATTTGACGTGTTGTGGAGGCTGTATTTGTTGTTTCCGTTTTTCCCGATTTGGGCATTCATGTCTCCGCCAATAACTAACATGTTGTGTTTCGGGATGCTACGCACTAATGAGGATAGCTCATCGTAGAAGGTGACTAGTTCAGTTTCTTCACTAACATTGGTAGGGCTGTAGCAGGAGATGATTGTTGCTCTGGGGTTGCCGTTAAAAGTAGCTGCCATCATTCGAGGTTGTATTTTCTGAATGCTATTTAGCGTTTTTAATGCTCTAGGTCCTATAAGCATTGCTACCCCTCCTACTGCGGCGTTGACAGAGTTTTTCCATGCGGATACAGTGACGAGTGACCAGCCCTTGCCAGTTTCGTGATATTTGATATCTTCGGTGTGCGTGTATCTGTGTTCTTGTATGCATATTATGTCAATCTTATGTTCTTCGGTCGATGCGATTAGGTCTGGTAGTTGTCCTATTCTATTTAAGGTTCTTACGTTAAATGTGGGTATTTGTAGTGTTTGCTTGCATTTTAGAAGTTTTGATTGTTTGAGCTCTGTAGCTGATTTCGCTTCCGCGTTAAGCAAATCATAATTTCTTCCTTACTGGGCTGAAGTTTCGATTTTTAAAAGTGCTTCAATAATTGAGCAAATCATGAAAATTTAGATTTATCACTTTATTTATTTTTCTTTTTTAGAATTAGACTAAAAACGTTTTTAAAATCCTCCCATATTTCGCTGCCGCACCCTGTAGAGTAGTATATAACAAATGTGTAACGGTATAATGGATTTTGAAATGAAGTGTAAATAGGATTGTGTACTTTTTGAGAAAAAGGAATTTCACAAAACGAATTGTTGATGGAAAAAGAAAAGAAAATTTAAAGTTATTTGTTATAATAAGGCGACCAGAAGAAAGATGTATTATTTTGACAGATCGCTGTCTTTCGAACAGTTTGAAATGAAAAAGCGAATCCAGATCAAAAACTCTAACTGACAATCATCAAAAGCGATTGACCACAAATCAAATAACCTATTTCCGAAATTGAATAAGGAATTTACTTTTTTTAACAATCACGATTTAATACACAACTACGAAAATTATTGAAATCCAGATTAGGAGAAAATTGATATTTTTTGATTTTGCCCATCCGTACTTCTCCGATTAGATATTTAAAGCGAGGGATTTTCTTTCAGATAGAGACCAGCGGCAGACGAGTAGTAAGCAGCAATTATATTTCACGTACTCGGGGCTCTGATTGGATGTCTGACTACATAGAGTGGAGAGGCAGAAAAAAAACTATATTACGTGTCGTTTGGACGTGATAGAGTCTTGCCGATAGACAATCTTATAAAGAAGCAAGATTGACTGAGATGATGCGTTACTTCAAGATGATCTTGTGGTCGACTCGTAAAAGTAGAAAAGTGAAGTGAAGCCTGAGATAAAGTGACCCTTTGGAGTAACCTTGTGCCAGACCATTGGAAATAGAGCTGCGAAGAAAAATCAAGATAAAATGATACTTCGAGACGGCCTTGTATATATATATATATATATATTAAATTGAAACTTTCTCAGTATCTCATTGTCTTTCCAAATTCTACTTTTGTTCTTCTTCCATCCGTTTTTCCTAGCTACCACATCTTTGGTTTGGTTTAATGGCATATCAACCTTCATTGCTTATCCAAAGGCCAAATGCCAAAGCCATCCATGTAGAAGAATAGTAATGATACTATTTAACCCATAGCTGACAGGGATAAGTGGGTTCATCCCTTTCCAAAGGGTATTAGTTCAAAAGTGAACGTAATAGCATGACCAGAGTTCGAACTCACTTGCTACAATGTCGCAGTCCTACACATTACCCACTACGTCATGGGAAATCCCCTCCCCCTCTTACGTCATCTTTCTTCCATTTTATATTTTTATCCCCATCGTTTAACATCCCTAAATTCAGTTCCACTCTGCTTTCATCTTTCATTTTTCTCCTTTTTTTCTTCCCCCACCTCTCTCTCTCTCTCTCTCTCTATCAATCTCTCTCTCTCTCTCTCTCTCTCTTTCTCTCTCTCTCTTATGCTTTCTACTTGTTAATTTCCCTTTTTATCTTCTCCGTTTTTACTCCCCTTTTTCTTTTTTCTTTCTATTTTTCTTATCTTTTCATTCCAGAATATTTTCTTCTTCTTCTTCTTCTTCTTGATAGAAACCATTTTTCTAATCTTTCTTCCTTCTTTCTTACTTTTTTCGTTTAATTTTTATTCTTCGTTTCTTAATTATTTTTCCTTCCTTTTACTTTTTGTCATTCTTTTTCTTCTAACTAGGATTTAATTTATTTTCCCTCTTTTTTTTTCTTTTTTATAGCGTTTTCCAACAATGTCCTCTTTCTTCTTCTTCTTCTTCTTCTTCTTCTTGCTTGTACCATTTTTCTTATCTTTCTTCTTTCTATCTTATCTTTTTTTTTAAAGTTTTTCGATGTTTTTTCTTCATTTTTCAACTTTTCTATCATAATTCTTTTTCTTTCATCTCATTCCTCTGCATTTTTTTTTCTTGTTTTTGGATTTCCTTAATTTTTGTAATTTTTAGATCTATATTTCTCAACTGGGGCAGTAGAATGCACCGTCTGAATCTCTGCAAAGAAGTAAGACTCCCCTCTAACCCCAACGAGAGTCCTAGATATGACCTTAAACAATCTGATGGTAAGGCACTTGTAATTCTGGAGATTTGGGAAATACGGAGTACCCCCTTCATTGCGATCGCTCCCTGGTCCACTTTGGCCCGGAATGGAGTCTGAAAGAGTCCTATCCATAGATTAAATAGAACTGTTTCACATTTAAATTGAATTCAAACAAATGACTTGTTAAAAATAGAACCGTTTGATAATTTAACTGTGTGTAAACAAATGACAGATATTTACTTGAATTGTTAGTGATACATAGCAATACTTCGATCCATTCAGCTGTGTTCTTAAGAATGATTTTAGGCTCGTTTGAAAATGTGTTTTCAAATCATATATATATTCAATATGCCATAAAACCCAACCAAACTACACCATATATATTTAATACATAAGTATAAAGAAGAGTTGGCATTAAATAGCCCACCATGATTGATATTACGTAATTACGCAAAATCAAGAAACGGTTGCTATGACATCTAACGGCCGTAAGTAAACGCTTTTTTAAATCACAAACTGCACCAAAATGAAGATGAACGAACGTCTAATGTAATGTCCGCTTTTAGTTGATCTTGAGTATACATAGATATATATTTCTTTTAAATACCCTATCCTGTGGCAAAAGCTGCTCGGTAGCGCCAGGAGTGGCAGTACCGCCTTGAGCTACCGAAACTGTGTTATCACCCTGGTTGGCGGCTGATGAGGCTAGGGTATCGCACATGCTTTCACACATTGTATGATGAAAAAAAAAATTAGCCCACCATGATTGATATGCCATAAAACCCAACCTAACCCAACCAAACTTCTCTGTAGCTCTCTTTTCTCGCTTACCTCGATTTATTTAAGCTTTTTACCTTTTCTCTAGGGTGGAACGATAAAATTGTCCCCCTAGAAAAGACGACATGATTCCATTTCCGTTTAATGAAAACCGGTCTTCTTTCTTTGTTGCAGACCATCTACTAGTTGGCCAGTTGTGTACAAATCCCAAGAGCGAGAGGAGCCTTCTATCATGTCTGAAAGTGACACAATATTCAACGAGCGATTCGGAGTTGCGCCGCTGAACAACTCATGCTCTCTACCGATCCAAGTTATGACAACAGGACCATTGCCAGCACCCTCAAAATGCAAATCCGGACGGTTCAACGCTTGAGGGCACAGCCTAATGCACCGGACGACCGTTCGGACAGCTACGGTTATGGTCTTTGGTGTGGTTTCAAGTGAGGGCCGCATCATGCCACCTCATATCTTTGAAGTCGGCTTGAAAGTCAATACCAAAGTGTACCTGGATGTGCTGAAGAGTGTGGTGATCCCCTAGTGTAATCAGGTGGCCGGTGGCAGACCCTAGTTGTGGCAACAGGACTCGGCGCCGGCCCACAAGTCCAAAGAGACCCAGGCTTGGCTTCAGAAGGAGTGCTACGACTTTGTACCCTTCTCTCACTGGCCCACCTCCCCTGACCTGTACCTGCTGGACTACTTCGTTTGGTCATACGTCGAGAACATCACCAACATGACCTCCCACAGCACCAAAGCCAGCCTGATTCACCGAGCTCCCGCCGGCGTCTATGGAAAAGGCATGCTCCCAGTCCCAGATCCGTATCGAGGCAGTGATTGAGGCTAAAGGCGGCTACATTGAATAGATGTCAGCTCTACTAAATAATCAAGTTATCTGAATTGATTTTTTCAATAAAAGTTTTAAAATAAAGCTGTAGTGTTGTTTTCTTTAAGACGACAATTTTATCGTTCCACCCTGTATTTTATTGCTATAACTTATATTTCTTAGTCTTTCATCTTTTTATTTCCCAAACAATAGATTTTCTTTCCTTTTCTCTTTTTATTTCTCTCTTTTCATTGTTTCTTCTTCTTCTTCTTCTTCTTCTTCTTCTTCTTCTTCTTCTTCTTCTTCTTCCATATCTATTATGTCTCTTATGTTTATTCTCCTTCTTTTTCTTTTTTTGTTCCTCTCTTTTCATTGTTTCTTTTTTTCCTCCTCTTCTTCTTCTTCTTCTACATCTTTTTATCTTTTTCTTTTTCCATATATATATTATGTCTCTTATGTTTATTCTCTTTCTTTTTCTCTTTTGTTCCTCTCTTTCATTGTTTCTTTTCTCTCTTTCCTCTTCTTCTTTCCTCTTCTTCTTATCTCTTTCTTTTTCCATATCTATTATGTCACTTATGTTTATTCTCTTTCTTTTTCTCTTTTGTTCCTCTCTTTCATTGTTTCTTTTCTTTCCTCTTCTTCTTCTTCTTTTTATCTCTTTCTTTTTCCATATCTATTATGTCTCTTATGTTTATTTTCTTTCTTTTTCTTTTTTGTTCCTCTCTTTTCTTTGTTTCTTTTCTTTCCTCTTGTTCTTCTTGTTCTTGTTCTTCTTCACTCTTTCTTTTTCCATTTCTATTATGTCTCTTAAGTTTATTCTTTTCTTTTCTTCCTTTTTTTTTTGTTTTCTTCTTCTGTTCTACTCAAAAATATTTTCTTTAGTATTTCTTTTCTCTTTCATTCTTTTAAACTCATTCATTTCTTTTACTTGCTTCTATTTTCTTCTTCTTTCTCTTCCCTTTTTCTTTCTCTAAATGATTTTTTCTTAGGCCTATTTTCCCCTTTTTTTCATTTATATCTCTTTCTATAAATGTTCTCTCTTTTATTCTTTCACTTCTTTCTTTTATCTTCTCTCAGTCTCTCTCTCTCTCTCTCTCTCTCTCTCTCTCTCCTTTCTTCTTTCTTTCTCAATCCTTTCTTGTTTGTTTGTTTTTTCTTTTCTTTCTTTTTCTGTACTTCTACTCATATGTGTTTCGTCTTATTAATCTCTTTTCTCATTCATTCATTTTATTTCGTTTTTTTTCTTTTTTTTTTTTTTTTTTTGTTCACTTCTTTTATTCTAAGATGTCATTTTCTGTCTCTTATTTTCATTTTTCGCTTTTTCTTTTCTTTTCTGCATTTAAGTTACAATAACTATTGTTCTTTTTCTTTTTTTGCTCTACCCCTTTCTTTCTCCTTCTCTTTTTTAATATTATCTCATTCTTTTTTCCTTTCTTTTTCTGTTATGCTGTTTA
Organism: Sepioteuthis lessoniana; assembly: GCA_963585895.1. Taxonomy (NCBI): domain Eukaryota; kingdom Metazoa; phylum Mollusca; class Cephalopoda; order Myopsida; family Loliginidae; genus Sepioteuthis; species Sepioteuthis lessoniana. Next base: position 65,021,251 of record OY757927.1, on the reverse strand, counting down.
CGTTTTTCTCTCTATTTTTTCTTCTTTCTTTTTTCTTTTCTTTTCTTTTCTTTCTTCTTCTGTCTTTTTATTTGCAAATACATCAAGTTCACCATTTCTTTTCTCATTCAGTCATTTTACCTTCCATTTCTTTCATTCACATAATTTCCTCGAACATTTTCCACCCCTCGCCTTTTACGTTTCTTTCTTTTCTTGTCTGCATTTTGCATCTTTTCTGTTCGCTTACAATACATTCGTATTATCTTATTTTCTTCTACTTTTTACGCTTTCTCGTTTTTCTTTAGCCCTTCTACTTCTTTCATCTTGTCGCTTTCTTTTTCCTATTTTAATCTTCCTTCTTTCCCTTCTTTCGACCTCTTTTTTTTATCTCTTCTCCTCCCCTCCCTTCTCTCTCTCTCTCTCTCTCTCTCTCTCTCTCTTCTTTCGGCGTCTTTACTTTCTTCTTCAGTTTTCTTTTATTTCTTCTTCTGTCTATCTGCTCTCAAATTCATCGTCTAGTACATTTCTCTTCTCATTCATTCTTTTAAACTCATTCACTTTCATTCTTGTCTTCTTTTTTTTTTCCTTTGTGCTCATTCTCTTTTTTCTTTCTTTTCCAATTTCTTTTTATTTTCTTATCTCTTCTTCCACTTCTTTTTCTATTTTATAGGTCTTTTTTTTTCTATCCTCTCTTCTTCTTTCGACTCTTTCTTTTATCCCCCCTCTCTCTCTCTCTCTCTATAGCTCCAACTTTTTTAGTTTATCCTCTCTCTTTCTCTCTCTTCTTTCGTTTTCCTTTTATCCACTCTCTCAATCTATCTATCTCTATCTCCTTTCTCTCTTCTTCTGACATTTTCTCTCTCTCTCTCTCTCTCTCTCTCTCTCTCTCTCTCTTCTTTCGATTTCTTTCATTTATCCTCTGTCTTCTCTCACTCTCTCTCTCTATCGACTTCTTTCTTTTATCCTCTAACTCATACTCTCTCTCTCCTTCTCTCTCTCTCTCTTTCGACTTCTTTCTTTTATCCTCTAACTCATACTCTCTCTCTCCTTCTCTCTCTCTTCTTTCGATTTCTTTCATTTATCCTCTGTCCTCTCTCTCTCTCTCTCTCTCTCTCTTCTTTCGACTTCTTTTATCTCCTCTCTTCATCACTCTCTCCCTTACTGTATTCTCCCTGATTAACCATTTGCCTCTACCGAATACCAGCGTGCGCTTTATAATGTCAAATGATTCTAACTGATAGCCAGTGCCACCAGTTTTTCTCATCGGTCGAATGGTCAGATAAACTGGCTTGCTCCTATTGTCCGCAAACTCTCGCTAGAATTACTTTAGTGTTCGCTTTCAAATGTCAGATCTGCTTCTGTCGTCGTAACTGAATTGAAAGTGAAAGGAAAACAACAACAAAAACAACAATAACAACAATAAAAAAAAAAAACACAAAGAAAGACAAAAATAGAATGAAGACAAAAACAAGTATTTCTTCAGGAAGTAGTCACTTCCCGTTTTTGTTTTCGTCCAATCTAATCCATTTTGAATATGTCAGACTTTTTTCTTTTCTCTTCTCTTCTTTTACTTTTCTTTTCTTTTTTTTTTCTTTTTTTTTTTTTTGTTCCCCCTCTTTCTTTTTTCTTCCTTTTTTTCTTTCTTTTTCTTTTTCGTGCTTTCAACATTTCTTTTTTACGATTCATTGTCTCTGTCTTTATATCGCAATATATAACTTTTTCTCTCTTTGATTTGTTTATCTTCATTCTGTCTGTCTGTCTGTCTGTCTGTCTGTCTGTCTCTCTCTCTCTCTCTCTCTCTCTCTTTATGTATATATATATATGTATCACGTATTTTTTCTTTTCTAAATTTGTACATTATTCTCTTTCCCTCTCTCTCTCTCTCTCTCTCTCTCTCTCTCTCTCTGTATACATATATATACATCACTTTTTTCTTTTCTAAATTTGTACATTTCTTTCTCTCTCCCTCTCTCTCTCTCTCTCTCTCTCTCTCTCTCCCTGTCTCTCTCTCTCTCTCTCTCCCTGTCTCTCTCTCTCTCTTTCATTCTCTCTCTCTCTCTCTTATATGTCTCGTAATTAATTATTATCAATATTATCATTTTTATTATTATCATTATTATTATACTCTTTGCGAGTTTTTTCACACCATTATTAACAGATGATCATTCACTAATGGTTGAGTGACAGCAAGTCTTTTCTGGCCACCAGGACTCTTCTCAGTATTCTGGATGATCTTAATAATCTTGTAGTTGACGGTCTCGATTTTTCTTTGGTTTTCCAACTCTTCCAGCCACCTTTTCAAGCTTCTGGGACCGTTTCAAGTACGCCAATTATAATTGGTATCACCTCACCCTCATTTTCCACAGCTTTCTTTTTTCTCTAACAAGGTCAAGGAACTTGTCTCTCTTTTCATTTTCTTTGATTTTCTCCCTGTGCTCTGCCGGGAGGGCAAAATCCCCAACACGGTGATCTGTTTGTATCTCAAAATCAAAGATAATTTCAAGCGTTTGTGCTTATAACATTTGGTAGTATAGTCAAATTTCAATTTTTTGCATAATTCCCAGTGTATCACCTTTCCCATCCACTCGTGTCTAGTCTTATACTCTTGTGCTAGTTTGCTACATTCGTTTATTATGTAATTGATCGTTTCATCTTTGTCATTATATAACCTACATTTACAAACCTGTTGCGTGTTATCAATTTTCGCTTAAATATAATCATTACCCAGTCGGCTGGGGCTGTAGAATACACCGACTGCACCTTTGCAGAGGGGTAAGACACCCCCCCAACGAGTGTCCTGTATATGACACTAAACATCCTGATGGTGAGGTTCCAGCAGTGCTGGAGCTTTGGGGAATGCAGAGTACCCCTTCACTGCCATTGTTCCCAGGTCCACTCTGGACCGGAATGGTAGCACCTGATAGGGCCCTATCTATGGGTTAAATAGAACTAACAGCATACTTATGCTAAACTGAATTGTTTGAGTAAAAGGAATAGCTTGAAATAGAAATGCTTTTGACAATTAAACTGTACTTACATTTAAACTGCGTGCTTATGCTTAACTGAATTATTTCAAATAGAACTGTTTTTCGACATTAAAACTGTATTTACACTTAACTGAATTGTTACATATAACTGCTTGAATAATTTGAAATAGAAATATTTTTGACAATTAAACTGTGTACTTATGCTGAACTGAATTGTTTTATATAGAACAGATTATTTACTTTAAAATGGATTTGGCGTTAAATAACCTACAAAAGTTGATATGCCGTAAAACCTAACAAACCAACAAAATTTAATATAATCGATGCTTGTGCCGTTGTTTTTGCAGCTATTTAAAGAGATTCAGTTGCTTTCTTAAGGTCTCCCTTTCGTAGTCATGTCTAAATTTTCTGGTCTGATATTTCGCCGTTTTGTCGGTCGAAATACCCATTCAATTATTTTTCTTCCCTTTTCTCTTTCTGAGTTATTTTTGTTCTGTTTGTCACTTCAGTTACAGGCCGCTGTAATTAGGCTTCTTTGCTCTTTTTTATGTAATCGTTGTATTGATGCATCACTGCTATCTTTAATGCTGGTAAGTCCTCTTCCTCCTTCTTTTTCTTGACACATATAGTTTCTCTATATCATCTGTCGGATGTAAAGCGTGGTGTGCCGTCAGCTTTCTTGTTCTTTGGTCCATATGTTAGACGTCTTCCCTTGTCCATTTTAAGAATAGTCCTAATATTGTACTGCCCAGATGTTCTTTCCTTTGGTGAGATTTCTGCTGAGGAGTCTTGTTTTGAGAGGTACTCTTTTCTTATTTTTCTTCATCTCCACTTCTTTGGTGATGAACGCTTACAGTATCCCCACAACTCATTATTATTATTATTATTATTATTATTGTTACTCCTTTTTTGTTACTCATATTTTTCACACCAGCGTTAGCCGATAGTTTCTCACGGGAGTTTGAGTGAGAGCAAGTGTCCCCAAGTCTCCAAGATTTTTCTCAGTATTTTTTCCGTTCTGTTGGTCCTCGTATTTTCAGAATTGTTTCTGGTGGCTATAATCAGTCATCCTCCACGCTTTTCTATGTAGTCTTCGAGTCGTTGTACTGATGCGTCAACGCTATCTTCAATGCTGGTAAGTCCTCTTCCTCCTTCTTTTCTTGACACATATAGTCTGTCACCGTCATCTCTGGAGTGTAATGCCTTATGCATGGTCATTAGTTTTCTTGTTTTCTGGTAGATTTGTTTAAGTTCTTCTCTGGTCCACTTCAAGAATGATCCCGAGTATCTTACAAGAGGGACAGCCTAGGTATTTATCCCTTTTGTAAGGTCCCTGCGATGTGGTTTTGTTTCGAATAGCTATCTCGTTCTCCTGAGATACTCTTTTTTAACTTTTTCCTTTCATCTCCACTTGTCCGATGGTGTCAGCTTCCAATATTCCCAAGTATTTGTAGGTTTCCTTTTTTCCGAGCGTTCTATTTTTCTTGATTTCATAGTTCCCTTCCGTTTTTCAAGTGTCGTTTCTCGCTTTTCATTATTAGCATGGCGCATTTTTCTATGCCAAATTCCATCCCTATGTCCTGACTATATATTCCCACTGTCTATATTAGAGTTTCCAATTCTTTTTCATTTTCGACAAACAATTTGATGTCGTCCATGTACATTAGGTGATTGATCTTTGCCTGCGATTTATTAAGTCTGTATTCTGCTGTACATTTTCTGAATTTGTGGTTGGGTGGCATCATCGCCATTACAAATAGTAGCGGTTTTTATTATTATTATTATTATTTACTCATTAGAGTTTTTCAAATCAACGTTAGCTTATGGTCTTTCACTGGAGATTGAGTGACAGCAAGTCTCCTCAAGTCTCCAAGACTCTTCTCAGTATTCTGGCTGTTTTCAATAATGCTGTTGTTTGGACGGTTTCCACTCGGTCGCCAACTTCCAAATCTTCCAGGCCTTTTAATAATCCTTTTGTTACCATGCCAAAGGCACCAATCACAATTGGTATAATTGTCACCTTCATGTTCCATAGTTTTTTCAATTCTCTAGCAAGGTCGAGGTACTTATCTCTCTTTTCACATTCTTTCAGTTTTATTCTGTGGTCAGCCGGGACAGCAAAGTCGACATTTTGCAGATTTTCTTTTCTTTTTTTTTTTGTGATTATTATAAGGTCTGGTCTTCTGGCCGAGATTAGGTGATCCGTTTGTATGTCGAAGTCCCATAGGAGTTTATGTGTGTCATTTTCTAAGACAGGTGCTGGGTTGTGCATACCCATTTGTTAGCATATTATTATTATTATTATTATTATTATATCCGTTTTTCTTTGCTACGTCATCTTTTTTCTATTATATGTTTTATTCTTTTTTTTTTCTTGAGTAAATTTTTGTCCCTTTAACTCTACATCACTTTCTTACTCACTCTTCTTTCATCTTTTTCTCTCTTTTTCTTTCTTTCTCTCAGTCTTTACTTCTTCTTCTTCTTCTTCTTCTTCTTCTTCTTCTTCTTCTTCTTTCATTCGTTTTTCATTACCAAAATATTTTATCTTTCGACTAGTCTAAAAATTTTATAATGTCAATTTTATATTTTTTATTTTTTATAATTTTTTTCCTACTGCCTTTCCATACGCCGACTGCATCCTCTACAGTCTCCGTGGTATCGTGACTAATGAGCTGAACTGCGACTTCGTAGTATGTGAGTTCGTACTCCAGTTGCGTTATTACGTTTACTTCCAGATAAGTACCCTTGGGATAGGTGTGAAACCACTTATCTCCACAGCAATGGGTTAAATAGTACAACTCTTCTATAAGAATGGTTTTGGCATCAAATAATCCCCTAAGGTTGATATGCCATTAAAGATACTCCTTTTACAGACTCCATTTTATCTTTTATGTGTTATTAAATATTTATTGTTTTTCTAAACATTTCAAATTTCTATCTTTCGTCTTATATTTCATCATTTTTTTTCTACTTTAAATAATTCTCAATGTCTTTCTGTTCGCTTTTCTTCCTCCTTTTTTTTTTTCAACTTCTTCCTTCTTATTTCTTCACTTCTTCCTTCTTATTTCTTCACTTCTTCCTTCTTATTTCTTCACTTCTTCTTTCTTATTTCTTCACTTCTTCTTTCTTATTTCTTCACTTCTTCCTTCTTATTTCTTCACTTCTTCTTTCTTATTTCTTCACTTCTTCCTTCTTATTTCTTCACTTCTTCCTTCTTATTTCTTCACTTCTTCCTTCTTATTTCTTCACTTCTTCCTTCTTATTTCTTCACTTCTTCCTTTTTTTTCTTCACTTTTTCCTTTAGACAAGCAAACAATTCAAAAACATACGAGATCAAAATATGTAACGACAGCTTTTTTCGACGTTCACTATCCATTTTTTTGTTCGTTTCTTTAAAAAAATTTTTTTTTTGTCCTAGTTCAATTTTTATTTTTTTCATACTTTTTCTTTCCTTCCTTTTGTACAATTACCTTCGTTTTTAGTTCTTTTCTTTTTATATATATTCTTTTCTTATTTATCCTTCCTTCCTTTCTTCCTTCCTTTCTTCCTTTTGTACAATTATCTTCATTTTTAGCTCTTTTCTTTTTATATATATTCTTTTCTTATTTTTTCCTTCCTTCCTTTCTTCCTTCCTTTCTTCCTTCCTTCTTTCATCCATTCATTGACTCCTTTCTTCCGTCCTTTTTCATGCATTCATTTTTTTTTTTTTGCGTTTTTCATTTAAGTTTGTTTTGGAAGCTTTTGTCTGTATCTTTTTAAATGTTTCTTTGTTGTATCGTCAAGGGGGATGATACACAGAGAAGAATGAGTGCTTAATATATTTATTCAGACCCAGGAACCGGTGCTAAATAGATACATACAAAAAGGATACAGAACAATAAGTTACAAACAATTAACAAGAGAATTTACAAGAAACTGAGGAAGGTCAAAATGCGTTATAAACAAACGAAGTAAGATCAGTCCGAATATTAACCAGCTTATTACATCAACGGTATTTGTCGCATGCCCCACCAAACAGGCGAGTGTGCCACAAGGCCTTTTTTAAGGTGGGTCTGGGCGCAGGGCTGTTGCCCAGACACACCCAGCATTCCCAAAAATGCCTCGGATCCAGTCAGTATTCCCCAAAAACGGGGCACCTCAGGCGTCAGGCGATAAACCTAGCCCCTCCGAGGAGGGTTAGTGGTTGAGTGGACGGCCCCATGGGGCTCTAGGAATGTCAGTCTTGGCCGCGTGACGCGAATACTAGGCCTCCCCGGCACCCGCGTCAGACAGCTTCGCCTGACTACCGAATCCAGAGACGTGACACACCCGACTAGATCCATGCTGCTGATACCACGGCCGGCCAAAGTGTACCCCATCAACTGGATCCAGCTTATTAAATCAACTCTCAAAGTCTTTAATCGTTGGCTCTTTGTGGCTATGAGCTGTCCATCTGGTAGAGTGTTGAAAGGGTGTTTAATCACTCTACAACATTCTTTCATGTCGTTTTTCCTTCCTTTGCACCTTCTGATCTTTCTCTTTCATTCATTTTTATCGTTATTTTATGCTCACTGTTCCTTTACCGGGAGTTTTTTTTTTTTAATCTACATCTTTTTTTTTTTCTTTTTTCATTCATTTCCTGTTGGTTTCTTCAGTTTTTATTCATGCTGTTGCGTTCTGGTTAGTGAACGCTTGTAATTTTAAATAAATGACAAACCACGATATGAGAGGGAATAGATATATATTCTCAGGAAGAAGTATATACAATAGAGCGACTATTAGTAGACAAGGACAGAGGATTAGTGAATATAGAATAAAGATATAGTCCAACGATAGTATTGGCTTCCGTTATTACGGTAGCAAGTAGGTGATCTAGTGCGATCTCCAGTCTCCAACGCTCTAATACTATTCCTATAAGAAGCTGCTCTTCACCTTCTAGACTGCCCTGGTATTAGTAGCTACTGCTATATATGGCGGATGGACTAATTCATTGTGTGGGAAAAGGTGGGTGATCATATTCACCAACCGCTCCGCTCGGGCAGGATATGACACAAGGTCAATTTTTAAGCGGAGTTTATCAGGTTTGAATTCAGAGTTTTCCTTCTCCTAGACTAGTTGCCTCAACAAGGCTGAAGAACCTAGTCTGCTCTACTATTTACCCGTAGCTGGAGGGAGAATATTTGGATTCATACCTTTCCCAAGGGTATTAGTGCTATGTGAAATGCAATCAGTCAGGTCCAGGATTTGAACTCGTGTCGGCGTGTCCATATCCTGCGACGATAACCATTACCCAACACATGCATATCTCTTTTTATTTTTATTCTTATTTTCCGTTTTCTTTTGTCTTTTTCTTCTCTTTTTTTTTTGCATATGACTTTCTCTTTTTTTTTTTAATTTTATTTATTTTTGTATATTTTTTTTTTTATATGCTCCTTCTTTTTCTTTCTTCAGTTTTCATTCATATTTGTCTCGATATTTTTTTACATGTTGCTTTTTCAACGTTCTTTAATTCTTTTCTCCTTTTTCATTCATTGATGCCATTTTTAACGTGTTTTTCTCATTTTCAATTACTTTCTTCATTTCTTCATTTTTCTTTCATTTTCAGTCTTATTTTTCATTCCTTTGCTATTATTTATTACTTCCTTATTTTTTTTTTTTTATTTTTTTTTTTTTTCAGATTTCATTCAGCTTTGTCATTTTTTCTCTTTTACAAGTTCCTTTCTCATTGTTATCCTACCTTCTTTTTTCATTCATTCGTTTTTATTCTATTTCACATGCTGCTCGTTCCTACCTCCTCTTAATCATTTTTGTTTGGAGGGTTATAAGATATCAACCCTTGTAAATATTTTGATGAATACCAAATTATATATATATATATATATACATCCACTTTCTTTAAGAAAAACAAAAACCAGTCACATTAGGATTATAAATTTATTTCCATTTTGTTATGGGTATTGATATGAATCAATAACACCAAAAGTAACAGGACTTCTTCAGATCTAATGGATAAAATAATTACAGTCAGAATAAACACAGGAGGAAAGGGTGGGAAGGGGTAGAAGAGGGGTGAAGAGTTTCTCCCCATTTACCCACTTCCGGTTTTTCTTAAAGTATTTTTTATTACCAGTTGGAATCACAATAAATGAAATTTTTGATTTTTTGAATTCTAAAAACATTTCAACATAAAACTCCAGATCTAATAATAATTTAGGGAAGTACATATATATATATATATATTATTGCTTTTATTAATGCTCGAAACTATTTAACTACGTACAAATAAATGAGCTCTAATCAAGTTACTAAGAAACTACATATATATATATATATAAGCAAGATTTGGTATTGAATAACCATCAAGGGTTAAATACCATTAAACTAAATGACTAAGCCTACCCAGAAAATGTGCTTTAGAATTTGATTTTTATCCTGGGCAACGCAGGGTTCTTCTACACATAGATAGATAGATAGATATGGGAAAATGAAAGAAAATCTGGTGATATGTATATGTGCAGATATCAAAAAGCAAGGTATTCAAATTGCCTAGTTGACTGGGGCTGCAGAATACACCGACTGTTTCTCTGCAGAGGGGTAAGACACCCTCAGTGAGTGTTCTGTTATATGACACTAAACAATCTGATGGTAATAGTCTAGTAATGCTGGAGACTTGGAGAATGCTGAGTACTCCTTTATTGGCACCGCTCCCAGCTCCACTCTGGGCCGGAGTGGTAGCACCTAATAGAGTCCTATGTGATTTTGCATATTCTAAATTATATATAATTCAATTAAATATATAATAATGAAAATTATAATATATATATATATATATATATATATATATATATATAACGATTAAGTTTAAGACACTACATCACAAGGATACACTAGTGCTGTGGGAGGCCAGAAATTTATGTGTGTTCTCTTCTTCCTCATCTACATCATATTTTGATATTTCCTTCTTAATTCTAACTCTTCTTCTTCTTCTTCTTCTTCTTCTTCTTCTTCTTCTAATCATTTTTCCAATATATTCCTTTGCTTCTTTTCTTCTTTTTCTACCCTCATCCAATTTTTCTAATAACTATTTTTCTCCTTTTTCTTCTACTTTTTTATCTAATGATTTTCTTCAACCTTTATTTTTTTCTTTTCTTTTCTTTTTCTTTTTTTTTTTTCTTTTTTCTTCTTTTTCTTCTATTTCTTTTTCTGATTTTTTTCTTTTTTTCTTTTTCCTGTTTTTCTTTCTCTTTTTTTTTTCTTTTTGTTTTTCTTCTTTTCCTCTCTTTAATCCTTTTCTTCTTTCCTTTTTCAGATTTCTTCACCATTTTTTCTTCCCAGTATCAAGTTTACATTTTATTCCCCCATTTTATCTTACGTTTTACCCTTTTTCTTTTTCATTTCAAATAACCCTCTTTCTTTTTTGACTTTTTGAGGGGTGTACAGGAGGGGTTTTTTATCTCTTGACCTCGCCCTTCTCCTTTATCGTCAACTCATTTTGTTTTGTTTTTTCATTTTTTATTTTATTTGTTTTTGTTTTCCCTCATCCCTTATCCGCCTGGATTCTTGCTCTTCCAAACAGAACTCTGCTGTGTCCAGTTGATCTGCCTGGTGAATCCCCTGACATAGCAAAATGCCGCCAATATTCGCGCGCTCTAAGGTCATTTTTCGCTTCCCTGCTCGTGTCACGTGATATTTTTCTCCGTTTGGCTTTTCGACGAGCCATTCATGACAGATAATTTAGCCATTTTTTTTATTTTCAATAGTTTTTCGTTATACGCATTGTTAGATTTGCCGCTGTCTCCCCCCTCCCTTTTTTTCCTTCTCGTTCTCTTCTCTTCCTCGTCTTTACAATTATGATATCATTTTCAGTTGTCACACCATTCGTATCCATGGACTCTCGCTGGAGATCAAGTGAGAGTAAGACTCCACAATTCTCTAGCACCTATCACGATATTTATGCCCTTTTCCATAACGCTGTTGTTTGCAAGGACACGGTTCTTCTTTGCGATTCTAATCCAGTCATTCAGCTTTTTACAAGACGGTTCATAATCATTCATAATGACTCTCTGCGATGATATGGCTAACGTGCTAGACGGCTAAATCGTAGTAAGCGAGTTCGAACTCCAGTCACGCTATTACGTTGATTTTTTGACAAATACTCTTGGGGAAAAGTTTGAATTCTTTTATCTCCCCAAATATGGGTTAATTATACTATCCTGATTTTTACAATAGGAACTATAGATGCATTTTCTATAGAAAGTCATGTCAAGTAAAGAAAAAGAAAATCGTAACAAAGTGAGTACAATCGCTGTAGGTTGGTAAATACATGTATGTTGTGTAATCGTTGCCGTCGTTGAAAATGGACACGGTGACCTGAAATCAAACCCTGGCGAAGCAGTTCGCATTTTTACAAAGGAATGATACCATTGAGAAAGGTATGAATCTTACTATTCTCCCTACAGCTATGGGTTAATAGTAGAGCAGACTGGGCTCTTAAACCTTTTCATAGTAACCAGTCTAGGGGAAGGAAAACTCTCAATTCAAACCTGTTAAACTCCGCTTTAAAAAGTGACCTTGTGTCACAACCTGCAAATGCAAAGGTGTTGGGTAAATGCATACACTGACCCATTTTGATTCTGGCTTGACATGTTTTGGGGGTTTTGTCAGGTGTCATCTCAGCAAATAGAAACTTAAATATTCGATGTCGAATCACAGTCGAGAAATAGGAAATGAAAGACAAATATCTTTGACTGTTAGACAGAAGAAACATGTAGGTGTTCAAAGGGTTGATGAGTGAACTTTGATGTTTGGTTGGTTGGTTGGTTGGTTGGTTTTTTTATGGCATATCAACCTTTGTAGGTTATTTAACGCCAAATCCATTTTTATACAAATAATCAGTTCCATTTCAAACAATTCAGTTTAGCATGAGTACACAGTTTAATTGTCAAAAACATTTATATTTCAAACAATTAAATTTATTTATACAGTTCTAATTCTGCTAATTCTGTTTAGTATAAGCACAGAAGTTCTACATTAAACATTTAAGTTTAGTGTAAGTAAAGTTTCAATGTCAATAACAGTTCTATTTCAAACAATTCAGTTTAGCATAAGCACGCAGTTTGAATGTAAGTAGACAGTTTAATTGTCAAAAGCATTTCTATTTCAAGCTATTCAGTGTAGTCAAACAGTTCTAATTAAAAAAAACAGCTTAGCATAAGTATGAAGTTAGTTCTATTTAACCCATAGACAGGGCCTTATCAGGTGCAACCATTCCGGTCCAGAGTGGATCTGGGAACAATGGCAATGAAGGGGTGCTCTGTATTCCCCAAAGCTCCAGCATCACTGGAACCTTACCATCAGATTGTTTAGTGTCCTATCTAGGACACTCATTGGGGGGGTCTTACCCCTCCGGAGTGTCCCGGCTGACTGGGCAAAGTGAACTTTCAGGTGGTATAATGCGATTTTGGAAGACTCCTGGACGATAGTCAAAACAAGTGGAGTATGCAAACCGCATAAGAGAACGAACAGAATGCTCAAGAATAAAAGTGTCAACAACGTGTACAAAATCTGTAAATGTCCTCTCGCTTTTTCTCTCTCTCCACCTCTCTCTCTTTCTCTCTCTCTCTCTCTCTCTCTTTATCTCTCCTTTCCTTTATCGCTTTCTCTCTCTCTCTTTATATATATATCTCTTTATCTCTTTATGTTTATCTCCCCTTTTCTTTATCACTTTCTCTCTCTCTCTTTCTGTCTCTCTCTTTTTATCTCTCCTTTTCTTTATCATTTTCTCTTTCTCTCTTTCTTTCTTTATCTCTCTATCTATCTATCTATCTATCTTTATCTCTCCTTTTCTTTATCATTTTATCTTTCTTTCTTTATATCTCTCTATCTATCTATCTCTTTGTCTCTCCTTTTCTTTATCATTTTCTCTCTCTCTCCCTCTCTCTCTCTCTCTCTCTCTCTCTCTCCTTCTTCATCTCTTTCTTTTTCGCTCTTTATCTCCCTATTGTCTGCAGTCGGAGTCAAAGTCCATCTTGCATGTCTTAACGTTTCCACCACCTCATTCTGGGCCACTGTTCACAAAATGCATTCATCTGATATCCTCATCATAAAGGACATAAAAAAACTGGTAAAATTCACTCTTACCACGAAAAATCAGAAATATTCAATCCCACATTATCTCATCCGATCATCGCCATGTGAAAATTACAATACCCTCCATTAATATTACAAACAACCATATTCTCCAAAAGCCAGTTACTTTGTTACAGACTATCAATATACCTATATATCTAAGTATATCGACGCGATAAAGCCAAATTAGGTGGTGTAATAGTTACAGTACTGGACTGCAGAATCATTACAAGCGAGTTCGAACTCCAGTCGCGCTATTACATTCACTTTCGGACAAATACCCTTGGGAACGGTATGAACCCCTTATCCTCCCAGCTAATAGTATCACTGCTGTTCTTCTAGAAGTATGGCTTTGGTATTAAATAACCGACGACAGTTGGTTTGCCATTAAACAAAGAGACTAAGCCAATTTTTTTTTAAATATGAGATTTTGTAACTCTTCAGAATTAATCTGACCTAACAAGGAGAAAAACTGATAAAACCTGGTCTCTGATTATATTGTTGTTCGAAACGATACAGATTCAAAAAACGCAATAAAAAGACAATTGATATAAATCACTCTTCGTCTGTTCTTTCTGAAATCACCAGTTTAGAATTATCATTTAACAGTTATCTCCCTTATGAAATGAACATAGTTCTCAGCGCGAACGCAAACTTCACGTTATCATAAGTTTCAAACTAAATTCGAAATTGTTTCATGTTCTTAGTAAGTGACAATTTAACGTTTTTTCGCTAGCAAGAATCTCGCTATGATCTTCGGTTGTTGTTTTATTATTATAGAGATGGAGACATACATTTCAAGAAGAGACATCTACGTAATTGCCTCATTTGAATTTTTTGTTATTTTTTTTATACTTTTTTAAATTATTTTTTTCTTTTCGATAGTCTACTACTTTTTCCTATTGAAATGAAACTCTGATATATCTGATAAAAGAAATTGATTTCTTCCAAGCTGTAGCTGTGTCCACACTACTATATGGATGCACTACATGAACGCTAACGAAACTCATTGAGAAAAAGCTAGATGGAAACTATACAAAAATTCAGGGTGCTGTTTTGAACAAATCCCAGAGGCAACACCCCAAAAAACAGCGACTGTTCGACCATCTACCTCCCATCTCACAAATTATTCAACTAAGACGAACAAGACATCCTGGAGAAGGAACGGCAAATTTATAAGCGACGTCCTCTCATGGACTTCCCCACATAGATGTGCCAGTGTAGGCCTACCAGCGAAGACTTACATCAGCTCTATGCAGACACAAGATGCAGTCAAGAAGACCTGCTAGGCTTGATCAATTATACGAATGGATGGCAAGAGAGAGACAGACAGACAGACAGAAAGAGAGAGAGAGAAAGAAAATCAGGGAATTTCGTGCTGTCTGCGTGACTTAATGATAATGATTATTATTAATTCATAAAGATTTTAAATCCAGGTCTTTCCAAACTCCATTTAACAGATTCATCACTTATTCAGAAAATCTTCTGTCTACACAGCCTGACTGAAGTGTGTGTTCATGTTTTTTAATTACATTGCCCAAAAATGTGTGACTCTACATTATTTTCCAGGAGTGGACGTCCCTATGTAGAAGTGTTTAACGTGATGGACAGTGAAATCGTTGTAAGCGAGTTCGAACTCCAGTCCTGCTATAAGGTTCACTTTCAGACTACCCTTAGGAAAGGTATGAATCCCTTTATCGTCCCAGATGAACTGTCTTCTACAAGAATGACTTTGGCATTAAATAACCCACGAAACTACAGCAATTTATAAATAATTCCCTGTAAATTCTGAGGAGATTATGTTTAAGTTTTCTTTCTCGTAGACTAGTTGCCATATCAAGTCTCTAAGAGTCCAATATGCTCTTCTATTTTCCCATAGATGGCAAACGAAAAGAACAAATGTATGATCAATGATTAACTTGTCCAAAAATTCTGATTTTCCTATGTTGAAACAAAAAAAAAGCCAATGTTGTTTCTTTCTTTAAATTCACGTGAAAAACTTTTCCTAACTTCAGAATTCATCTAAGGATGGTACAAGGCGAGCTTTCTTTCTGCACTCCTCTTCATTTTTACAACTGTGATTTCATTTTATGTTGTCACAGCAGCCACACTAGTGGATTCTCATTGGTGATCAAGTGACAGCATGTCAGAAGCTCGGCAGTTGGTTGATTAGGATAAAACTACCCGTCTACGCTCGGTAAAACTTGAAAATTTGTACAAGGAGCAAAAGCAAAATGTGGAATAATTTTAAAAGGTTCTTTTTAGTCTGATTTGTCTAATTTTTGAAAAACAAAAACTCGATAAATATAAATTTTTATAATTAGCATTACGAAAAAAAATTGGGGGGGCAGCAATTAAGAAAGATTTAAGCCCAGACTTTAACCCCCTTGATTACGCTATATGGGGCGTTTTTGAAAACAAAGCAAACGCAACTTTCCATCTAAGTATTGGTTCGCTTAAGATTGCTATTGAGGAGGAATAGAATAAAATATATGCAGAATTTATTTTGAAGACATGCAAATCGTTTCGAAGGGGTGTTGATCCGATGGTTGAAAAAAAATGGTAACCATATATAGTAAATTTACTGTTTTATGTCTATTTTCTTATTCCGTTGTTTATTTTTTAAATTGAAATTAATCTTGTTTTATAATAGTGTCGTTTATTAATATACCAGAATATTCCTAATTTTGCTTCCGCACCCGGTATTGCAACTGGTTATTTTGCGACGAATAATCTGCGGTCCGTACAATCGCCCTAATTAACCGATTCTTCTCACCGTGTGTTTACTTTCTAAAAAAGAAGATGGCTGCCGGTATTAGTCGAGACTGCAGAAGCTACCGGTCAAGTACACAGTAGAAAAAGAAACAATTGAAGTTGAGAATAGAGTCGCCAGAACGTTTTATTGATGGCATGTCATAGTTTTATTCAGACCAATGTTAAGTGCATGACACTTGATTGATAAGTAATGTCTCCAATTCTATAAACAAGTTTTAGACCTGATAGAATTATGAAAGTGGTGTCAAAATAAATTATGAGATGGGATTGATAAATAAGGTCTCCAATTCTATAAAAAAAAAGTTTTACACCCGATAGAATTTTGAAACTAGTGTCAAAATAAATTATGAGAGGGGATTGATAAATAAGGTCTCCAATTCGATAAAAATGGTATCAAAATGAACTATGAAGATTAATTAATAAATAAGATCTCCAGTTCAATAAAATAAGTTTATGTTGGACATGACAAACATTTTTAAGTCATGTCCCACTGACTTCACCGTTACTCCAAAGTCAAGTAGACATAACCTGAGCGGACGTGGGAAGAATCCAAACGGGCTTCTCTCTCTCTCTCTCTCTCTCTCTCTCTCTCTCTCTCTCTCTCTCTCTCTCTCTCTCTCTCTCTTTGAGCCAACTACCTGCTGGAACTTATGGAAGTGTCTGAACTTGGCCCCAAATAACTCTCTGAATATATGGATTCCAAGCTTCTGGCCAAAGGCCGGATTTTTTTCTTCTTCGGCCACCCAAGTGCCAAAAACATCCAAAAAATAAGAAAAAATTCTTGTCTTTTAATCTCTGACTCAATCGGTGCCGATGGTTTTAGTCTATCAAAAAAAAAACTTTCTTACTATCTTGTCTGTTCTTTTAAAGCTGTGACTTCCCAACTATTCAGCCACCACTTGATGCTCTAAAACACACGCTATATACACACACATATTCTTTTACATGGACGTAAAATATGCATAATCAACAAGATTCTCATACAGACACGTGCTTGCATTATTGAATATAAATGAGTGCATCGTGGCAAAGACAGTGTTTTGGTTTCAGTGGCAAGTAAATATCAATGACGTGAAGTTGCTGCTTTACTTTCCTCTAGTTCGGAATTCAATCTTTCCTTCTTCTCAGCTTGTTAGGCTAGCTACAAGGCTAAAGAATTCAGCCTGCCCAAGAATACATTTGGTGACTCTAAGAATGCATTGATTGTATCCTTTGTATAAGAGCATCCTCCTAAAAAGTGATTTCCTGAATATGACACTAAACTGCATTTGCATAAACTTCAGTTTTGGAGATCTGGTTTAGTTTCATTTCGTTTAGTTTCGTTTTATGGCATATCAACCATTGCAGCTTATTTAATGCCAAATCCTTTGAATACATACAAATTAAATATATGATTTGTAAACACATTTTCTTAATAACATTTTTAAACGAGCCTGGGCTCTTTTTCGCATACAGTTAATTAGTTTTAAATATTGTTATCTAATACGAATAATTCTATTTACTATAAATCATTTGTTTGCACACAAGTGAATGGTTTCAAGTACTGCTATATCATCATCATCATCATGTCGTGCCGCTAGCACGGATATCACTGACCCTCTCTCGCCACTTCTCCCTATCGTTCATCGCCTCTAGCAGGTCTTCAGGGCTACATTCCGTATCCTCACATAGCTGCTGTATGTATGTTCGAGTTGGTCGTCCTGCTTTTGCTTGGCCATATGAGGGGGTTCATAGGAGTACATCACTTATGAGCTCGTCCTTGCTTCTCCAGCAGTGTCCTGCGTGTCTGGTTCATCTAGCTTGGATAGTTTTCGTGATGGGAGGCAGGTGGCCGTATAGTTGGTGCCTTGTGGGGTGTTGCCGCCAGGACTTGTTCAATGTTGTCCGCAACATTTTTGAGTAATTGCTGTCTAGCTCCTTCTCCAGCCGTTTAGTTAGCGTCCAAGTTGTGCATCCATATAGCAGTATCGACGCGACCGCTGCCTGGAAGAAACTGCGTTTCATTTTATCGGTCATGTCTGATTTCCATATGATCGAAAGCTTATCGATAGCTGTCCATGCCTACGTTAGCCGTGTGTCGATGTCATTTTCGGTTGATGAGACGCTGCTTCCTAAGTAGGTGAACATCTGTTATTTGTTTGCATACATTTAAATAGGTATAATATGTAAGAGATTAGTTTTTTGGTAATTCCATTTTGAAGTGAGTTATTTAATACCAAAACCATTCATGTAGAAGGACAGTTGTGGTTCAACTTAATCAATAACTATCCCTAGGATTTTAGTCCAAAAATGAATTCAGTAGCGGCTGGAGTTTGAACTTGCTTACTACGATGTTGCAGTCCAGCCCGTAAGCCACAACATTACTGGGATTTTTTCAAGCATGGGTTTGGCATTAAATAAGTGTCAGGAGGATAACCCATGACGTTACCGCATGGACCCTCTCGACACTATAAATAGTGCCCGTGTGTAATGGTTATCGTCGTAGGAAATGGACACGGCGACACGAGTTCAAATCCTGGACGAGACTGATTGCATTTCACAGAGCACTAATACCCTTAGGAAAGTTATGAATCCAATTGTTCTCCCTCCAGCTATGGGTAAATAGTAGAGCAGACTAGGTTCTTCAGCCTTGGTGAGGCAACTACTCTAGGAGAATGAAAACTCTGAATTGAAACCTGTTAAACTCCGCTTAAAAATTGACCTTGTGTCATATCCTGCCCGAGCGGAGGGGTTGGGTAAATATGATAAATAGTGACTTACTAGATAAACGAGTCAAGCGAGTCTAGTCAGTTACCGGTAACTGTTATTGCCTATATTTCCGTAATTGTATACTGATGTAAACCTTACATCTCTTTCTGTTATTCATTTCTGTCCCTTCAAGACCACGACAATTACCCAATATGTCATTAAACAAAGAAACCAATTCTACTATTTAGTAAAACGTGAACAGCATTCTCCAGGATTTGAACTTAGCTAGCCTTGTCTATTTTTTATGGCAATAGATATTACATCACTCATGTTTCCAATTTATTAATGGTAGCGAGTAAGAGATTTGTTCAAGGAATGGTTGGTTGGTTGGTTGGTTTTACGGCGTATCAACCCTTTTCGGATCATTTAACGCCGAATCAAATTTTAAACAATTCTGTTTAGTATAAGTATAGTTTTTGTTTACACACAGATGTCAAAACAGTTCTATTTGAAACAATTCAGTTTAGCATAAATATACAGTTTAGTTCTATTAGACTCATAGATAGGACCCTATCAAGTGCTACCACTTCAGGCCAGAGTAGAGCTGGGAGTGATGGCAATAAACGGATACTCCGCATTCTCTGCATTATTGGAACCTCACTATCAGATTGTTCAGTGTCATATCCAGGACACTCATTGGGGGTAGGGATTGTCTTACCCCTATGCAGAGAAGCAGTCGGTGTATTCTACAACCCCAGCCGAATGGGCAATATTCAAGGAGTGTTTCATCTGACATTTTTTGCCAGGCGATATTTCTAATTCTTACATATCTTAACTATTGATGGAATGCAATGAATCAATAAATCTTGTTTCACTTTATAAAACAAGGCAGTCCTTCAAGTGAAGTAGTCAGAAAACAGCTTACAGATTTTTTTTAACATCTCACTTCTCTTGTGCCTTTTAAGAGGGTGAGTTCCCGTGGTTAACGCACTGGAATGTGATATTGTGGGTAACGAGTTCGAACTCCAACTGCGCTGATAGGCTCATTTTCGGACTAATGCCATTGGGAAAGGTTTGAAAACCTCTCAGCTGAAATAAATGTGACACTATTGACGCTAGTGTGGCAGTATACAGACTTAGCTATATGTGTGTGTCTATGAGTAGACACGTGAGTAGACGTGAGTAGACGTGAGTACATGTATGTATGTAGGTGCGAGTGTATACATATGTATGGCTGTAACTAGACCATAGGTATGTATATGCGTATGAATGTATATATGTGTGTCCATATAGGGGCCGAGATATTATTTGCGTGGTTATGTTGAATACGTGTGTTAATGTATGTATTTGGTGCGAGACCACTAAACCAACCCGAGTATTAGTGGAGATTATCAGATAAAAGTAAATCTTGGACTTAAAATGAGCTTCATTTTTATTAACGCGTCTTTTAGGGTCTCCTGCTGACGTACAGTCTGGCAATATAGTCGGGAGGAGTGCATTGGCTTCGGATGATCTCCTATATAAATAAATAATAAACAAATATCACTATTGTTCTTCTACAGGGATGGCTTTGGCATAAAATAACCCACGAGGGTTGATATGTCAACAAAGAAACCAAGCCAAACCTTAGAAACGATTTCAGTGGATTCTCAACAAATCAAGGTCTTTCGGTCAAATTCAGGTGACCTGGGCGGCTGGGGCTGTAGAATACACTGACTGCATCACTGTATTTTCACTTTCTACTTCACCCTTTCTTTCTTCTTCTTCTCCTTCTTGCTTCTTTCATTTTCTTCTTCGTTATTTCTTTCTTTCTTCTTCTTGCATTTTCTTCTACTTCTTGCATTTTCATTTTCTTCTTCACTATTTCTTTCTTTCTTCTTCTTCTTCCCCTTCTATCTCTGGCATTTTCATTTTCTTCTTCACTATTTCTTTCTTTCTTCTTCTTCTTCTTCTTGCTTTTTCTTCTATTTCTTGCATTGTCATTTTCTTCTTTACTATTTCTTTCTTACTTCTTCTTCTTCTTGCTTTTTCTTCTACTTCTTGCATTTTCATTTTCTTCTTCGCTATTTCTTTCTTTCTTCTTCTTCTTCCCCTTCTATCTCTAGCATTTTCATTTTCTTCTTCACTGTTTCTTTCTTTCTTCTTCTTCTTCTTCTTGCTTTTTCTTCTACTTCTTGCATTGTCATTTTCTTCTTCACTATTTCTTTCTTACTTCTTCTTCTTGCTTTTTCTTCTACTTCTTGCATTTTCATTTTCATCTTCACTATTTCTTTCTTACTTCTTCTTCTTCTCGCTTTTTCTTCTACTTCTTGCATTTTCATTTTCTTCTTCACTATTTCTTTCTTTCTTCTTCTTCTTCTTCTTGCTTTTTCTTCTACTTCTTGCATTTTCATTTTCTTCTTCGCTATTTCTTTCTTTCTTCTTCTTCTTCCCCTTCTATCTCTGGCATTTTCATTTTCTTCTTCACTATTTCTTTCTTTCTTCTTCTTCTTCTCCTTGCTTTTTCTTCTACTTCTTGCATTGTCATTTTCTTCTTCGCTATTTCTTTCTTACTTCTTCTTCTTGCGTTTTCTTTTACTTATTGCATTTTCATTTTCTTCTTCGCCCATTCTTTCTTCTTCTTCTTCTTTGCATTTTCTTCTTCATTACCCTTCCTTTTCCTTCTTCTTTCATTTTCTTTTTCTTCGCCTTTTCTTTCTTCTTCTTCTTCTTCTTCTGCTGCTGCTGCTCGTTGGGGAGGGTGAACAGCTTACCAACCTTTGTTGGGTTATATCAGTTTTTTAAGCAACTATATGGCCTCACGTAACTATTCTTATTTACTAATGATAATATTCGAGTTAGAGTGAACCTGGGAGTAATTTACCAAAGATATACTCTTCTCTCCCAAGAGCTGCAGAACACAGGTCTAACCACCATGCAATTTTGAATCATGCGGAACACCCTCAGCTAGTAGTAGTCGTAGTAGTATCACAACAATTCCATTACTTCCCATAATCACTAAACTTTTTCTTTTGTTCTTAAATATTTCCTTTTTTTAGTTTCTGTTTATTCTATTCTTTCATTTCTCTGTTTCTGTCGCTTTTAGTTATTTTCACACACACACACACACACACACACACACACACACGTATTTATATTTTAATCCTTGCATATTTTTAATGCCCACGTCAACTGGAGGTCTTTCACGAGAGTTTTAGTGACAGCAAGTCTCTTCAGGTCTCTAGGACTCTACTCAGTATTCTCGCTGATCTCGATCCTTCTAATTTTAATTTCCTCCAGTCTTTTTTCCAAACCTTTGGCGACCATTCCAACCGCAACAGCGACAATTGTATCACCGACACTTTTATCGTCCACAGCTGTTTTGTCCTCTGGTAAGGTCTGAGTATTTGTCCAACTTTTCCTTTTCTTTTATTATTCTTATCATTATCATTCTCTTAAGAGATTTTCACCTCAGCGTTAACTGATGGTTTTTCCCTGGAGTCTGAGTGACAGCAAGTTTCCTCAAGTCTACTGGACTCTTCTCAGTATTCAGGCCGATCTCAATAATGCAGTAGTTTGGATGCTCTCCACTCGTCCTCCTATTTCCAAGTCCCCCAGGCCCTGTAACAATCCTTTGGTGAGTGTACCGAGCGCGCCAATTACAACTGATGTCACTGCCACTTTCATATTCCACAATTTTTTCAATTCCTTAGCAAGGTCTAGGTACTTATCTCTCTTTTCGCTTTCGTCCAGTTTTACCCTGTGTTCAGCCGGAACTGCTAAATCCACTATTCGGCCGATTCATTTTTTTTTAATTTTTTATTTTTTTAATTTTTTATTTTTTGGCTATTACCAGGTCTGGTCGTCTGGCCAACATTAAAAGATCCATTTGTATCTGAAAATAATTTGTGCGTCCTATATTATCATTAGTAGTAGTAGTAGTAGTCGTAATATTCCTTTCATGGTTCTGTTTTATTTATTTCTACTATATCTTTGTATATTCTGTTTTTCTCCTTCAACTTCTTCGTTTTCATCGACGTCTTTCTTCCTTTCTTCTTTTTCTTCCACCTCTTTTTTTTTTCTTCCACCTCTTTTTTTTTTTTTAATATTTCTACTCCTCTTTCTTGTCCAATTGTACACTTTGCATTTTATATATTCATTTTATTTCTATTTCTTTCGCCTCTTTCTTCTTCTTCTTCTTCTTCTTCTTCTTCTTCTTCTTCTTCTTCTTCTTCTTCTTCTTCTTCTTCTTCATTTTCCGGGCCGGTTTCAACTCATCTCTTTTAATTCTTCTATTTCATTATTACATTTGCTCCTTCTCCTCCTCTTTTCCTTCCCCTCTTCCTTTTCTTCCTCCTCCTCCTTCTCTTTCACTTCTTCTTCTGACTCCTCCTTCGGCTTCTTCATTTTATGCACCATGTTTTTATTCATTTCTTCTATTTTTTCTGTATTCTTCTAAATTTACTCCTCTTCCTCTTCCTCTTCTTTTTCTTCTTTCCCCTGCTCTTCTTCCTCCTCTTCTTCCTCCTCTTCCTCCAATTCCTACTTCCCCCTCTTTTCCTTCATTTGATTCACCTGTTTTTATTCATCTCTTCTATATTCTCCTTCCACCAACTCCTTCCCCTTTATTTTTCTTTAACCGTTCCACTTCTTCCTTTTTTTCTTTATTTCATACCTTATCCTCGTTTATGTCTCCACTTTTTCTACATCGTCCAACCTATTCGGAAATAATTTCGACTTATTTTAAATGAAATCTCAACCGACACGAAGAAAACAAAAAGAAAAGAAAAATAAAATTTAAAAAAATTAAAAGAAAGTAAACCAATGTAAATATTTAGATGATTCTTTCGTCCCTCACGTCTTCCCAGGGGCGTCTGACCAACTCTTAGTCAGACGCGGGAATTATCAGTCGTCGTCTCTCTTCGGTACTTAATGTTTCCATCAGCTATCGGATAGCCCCATAGGTACTGACCTAGAATCCGGACCGAAAACTGCATCGCAATACCAAAAATTACGTTGTCGCCAGAGGGCGCATCAGTCGGCACATATTCACTAACCACCACGCAGGTGGCGTTTCGTATCTCTCGAGGGCCAATAAAGGATGGTGGATGATGTGATGTCTAGAAAGACTGATGAAAATGGGGAACAATGGTCTGTTTGGGGTTGTGGAGAAAACAAGGTGGGTGTGGGGTTATAAAATCATTCAATCTTTATTTACGGAATAGAAACGATGACTTTCCAGACAATAATAAGAAAAAGAAGACATTCTAGTACATTAAGTTGATATTTGCTTCTTTTTTTTTTTACTTCTTGTTTTGTTGTATGTGCGCGTGTATTTTTTTTAAGTGATAACGATTTAGCGATATTGTTTACAAGTTGAAAACTGTTGTTATGAATTAGTAGCAGTACAAAAATAAGTACACCGTTTTAAAGTATCTGTGGTATTTTATTTTTGTTGCAGAGATTTAATGTTGAAGAATTTGGTAACAATAATAATTAACGTTTACATTGTATAATGTTCCATTTGAAAAAAAAACCACTAGTGTCTATTGCCGGGTTATGTATACATACCTGAGTATATAAGATGCATTTCAGAAAGTACTGATGCTGTATTTACCTTCACAGTAATGAACAACAAATGAAACATAAATTTTCTTCAATATAGTCTCATGGTCATTTAGCATATCTTTTCGACAAGTTTTCTGTTTGTAAAAGAATCTCTGAAAATTCACTTTTCATATGGTGTGACGCTTGACGTTTGTAATTTTTTTTAATGTTCTTCTTGGTAACTTTTATGGCATATCAACCTTCGTAGGTTATTTAATGCCAAAGCCTTCCTTGCAAAAGAACAATAGCTTGCTGGATAAAGGGCGTTCAAAATTTTCCCAAAGGTGTTAATCCGAAAGTGAATTTCATAGCACTACTGAAGTTCGAACTTATTTCTTATGATGTCGTAGTCCAGAAAGTTCGGCATCACGCCACAACTTATATATATATATATATATATATATACGCGGTATTTCAATAAGTGTCCAGACTTTTTTGTACAGGCATTTAAAATTGTTGTAGACTCTTGAAATTTCACTGTGTTATTGCTATACATCTTATGAGATGACTGAACAATTTTTATAATTTCACGTTCAAATGAACAGCTACATCAGCAATTGGAATACACCCTACTAAAGCGTAATTGTCACAGTTGGTGAATTTCAAAAATGCAATCTGACACTTTAGAAGAACGATATGCAATAAAATTCTGTTTTAAGCTTGGAAAAAATGCTACAGAAACGTATGGAATGCTTCAGACTGCTTTTCGACCATCTTGCATGAATCAAGCATCGGTTTTTGAGTGGCATAAGAGATTCAAGGAAAGCAGGGAGTCTGTGAGGAATGATGAGAGGTGTGGGAGGAGCAAGGAAGTCAATACACCCGAGTTTATTTGCCAAAGGGTTAGGGTTAGGGTTACTATGTTGAGGTTTTAAGGGAGTTCAGGAAGGGATTCTATTGGAAGAGGCCCGCACTCTTCAAATCTGGTCAGTGACATTTCCAGCAGGACAATGCACCTGTCCATAATTCCATCCTTGTCACAGAATATTTGACCAAGATGGGCATCAAGACAGTTCCTCACCCTCCCTATAGTCCAGACCGTACTCCCTGTGACTTTTGGTTATTCCCTAAGCTCAGAGGCTGTCGTTATGAGATAATGAGGAGATGAAAGAGGCTGTGACGAAGGTCATTGACACGCTCATACAGGAGGACTTCCATGGGGTCTTCCAGAAGTTATTGGAACGATACAACAAGTGCATTGCAGCCGGAGGAGCTTACTTCGAAGGGGACTAGAGTTCCATGTGTGTACTCTCAAAAAAGTGCCCATAAAAAAAATGTCTGGAAACTTATTAAATGATCCCCGTATATATATATATATATATATATATATATATATTTGTATTGTGCTTTTACATTTAAATAATTTTTGTTTGTGTTTTGTTGCTGATTTTTCGAATACGGAGGCTAGATCTCCAACTTCTGCAGAACGGGCCCCATTTTTACCCGCTCGCAGGGCGATGCGGTTTGCACATGTGGTTTGAGTGAGAGTCATGGTAATCTTTCGATGGCTGTATTTTAACCTCATCAATACACGCCCTCCTGACTGGACTATTTGATCCTGGCCATTGACCTGTGCGTTTCGTTCACCCAGGATCTAAAAAAGTGCGCCGTTGACCCGTCGCTGAATTCATCTGCCTTACTTAACGTCTACCATGCTGCTTCCTTTGGCTTCCGAGGTTTAACTTGTGAAAAAAAAACTTTTCCTTTCCCTTTTTGCTTTCTTTTTCTACTTCTTGTTTTTCCCGCCCGAACATTCCTCGAGTTTTAACTTGGTATAAGTCCATAGGTAAGCGATTTCAAAATTTACCGAAGAATTGTTGGTTCCGAGCTATTGGCTGGAATTTCTAGGCCGTCATGTGTGTGCTAATTAAAGCTGACAGCAAGTGAGGACTCGTTATTTTAGGATTAACCCCTGTAAAGATTATTTCCTTCGATTCCTATTTCATATCTGGTCCCGGATCCTCTATAATCTATCCTTATTTACGGATTCAAGCAATCTTAAAGATATTCAATTTTTACACAAACTGATGTATTCAAAGAATGTGCAGAATGTGTAACAGAAGTAGAAAATTGTTTTTGCTTGCTTTTTTAGATAATTAACCTGAAAACAAGACTTCAAATTAATACATTTGTCTTTTCATTTAAATCACAGATAATATTCAGCAAAAATTTTACTTTCATGTACAAAATAAAATCTAAAACATGCATTTAAAAAAGTTTAGTTTAAAGACGAAAGTAAACTGACCGAGTCCTTGTTTCAATTAAAAGCGCAGAAGCTAATGATTTTTTCCGTTTCTTGGAGGAATGCCAGCCGTCTGTTAATTTTAGTTCAAACGTGGGATGAGGATAGGTGTTAAATTTAGGGTCAGTTTATAGAGTTATAAACCAGCACGTATTGTTCCAGAGTTTTCCATTTTACCCCCAACACACACACACTTGCAATCCTCAAGACATTCCATTTTCACACTAACTTATGTATTCAAAGACTGTGAAGAATTTGTAACAGAAATAAAAAGTCATTTTAGCTAAGCGTTAGAACTTTAAGTAGAATAGGCCAACTACAGGAGTAGACAGCGTCTGTGATAGATCATAACATAGACAAAATATACGTACAAAAACATGGATACCATAATAGTAAAGAAGATATAGAATACTAAGGTACTAGCAATGGATGGACGTCTGTCTCGGCATCTGCATGGAAAAACTCTGTCAACTCCGTGGTTGGACGTGTAGGTATCCTTATGGGCCCACTGGCCCTAAAATCACGAAAAAGCATCGAGAAAAAACAACCGAGGATGATGTTAGCTACTTTTTAACAGCAACCTCAGTACACCGATCATCTCCTGCTACAGCCCTACCAATGCTAGTGATGAAACGGAACTCGTCGCCTTCTATAAGGAGCAATCGTCTCTTTTCGTGGCATCCCGAAATAAGTTGGTGATTGGAGTCGAGGACGACTAGAAGGCTCCTTTTTCATTAGCTACTACACCGAGGTGTATGGAGGACGCTACTCTTTTCCCTGGATTGCTTCACTTTACCCTTGATACGTACCTTATATTGCTGAGTGTTAAGCATGAAGGCATCAAGTACCATTTTTAAGTCTTTGGTATCACTCGATCTGGGATTGAACCCTGGTCTCCCGGACCATTGGCGAACACTCTACCCACTAGCCAATGAGCCGAAATACAACGTTCTAATCCTCGGTAGAGACATAAATGTACAAATTGGTAAAAATGTATACAACAAATTCAGTTTACACAAGTTGTCAAACAGAAATGGACTTCTCACTAGAAAATGGATTAACATGCTTTAATACTAAATTTCAAAAAAAGGGGAGAGAAAATTTGGGATCTACACTCACGCAAATAACGCAAAATCACAGATAGACTACATTCTCATGAATAAGAAATTGATTAATAGCGCATTGAATTGTAAGGCATATTCCTTTCTTGAAGGTGTGTCTTCTCATCGCGAAACTGTCACGACAAAGATACGTCCGAGCCTACGCAGGAAGGCGGCGCAAACAACCAGAACCTCACAATATGAATGGTCCCTGCTTAACAATAGGGATATTAGCGATAAATATACGTTAACACTAAGAAATAGATTCGATGCACTTCAGGAGATATAAGAAACTCTGAATGAAGAATATGAGAACTTCGTCAATGCTGACAAAGAAGCGGCAGCAAAATGCATACCAACCAAACTAAGAGCAAAACATAGAGTTCCCTTAGGAATTAAGAAAAAAACGTGACAACGTGAAAACTGCATCCCTATGCTGTTGGAGGAACCCAACTATTGCTAACGCTCAGAAACTTAAGAAAGCACAAAGTGAACTAACTAACACATACCTAAAAGAACAAACAGAATACATCTAAGACCAGATCAATAAGATTAGACACTCGGTTGAAGATAGACAATCTAGGATAGCATAGCAGACAGTAAATGAAGTGAGTAGCAGGAAGAGCCCATTGAGAGCAAAACTAAAAGCTTCCAACCAAGAAAAATGAAACACTTGTGAAAACAACATTGAATCTGCTTGGAAAATCCCTAAAAGTTACGGATGAACCATCATGAAACTTATTAGCAATCAACTAGACATGAAACTTTGACAGTTTGTGCAAGAAGAACTCGACATAGTACTAAGAAAAAAATAAAACCAGGAATGCTGCAGGTCTGGATGAAATACCCACAGAAGTATGGAAAACAAGGAAATTCGATTACGTACTGCTCCGATACTGCGACGTCGTATATAACCAGAACATAATAGACAGATTGACAATAGGTTCCATCCTCCCTTTTTCCAAGAAGGATTACCTGGAAATAGCCAAGAACCACCGATGTATAATCCTTACTTCCATAGCGGCCAAGATTTTCAATGCTCTGCTATTCAAACGCAATGTACCTGAAATTGATAAAATTCTTAGGAAGAACCAAAATGACCGTCGGAGAAATCAATCCAAGACATCACAAATTTTGACAATCGTTGAATTTTAGGTGTTCGTGCAAAAAAACCTCGAGGTGACACTATTATTTGTAGACTTCTACAAGGCATTTGACGCCATACACAGGGGAAAGATGGAGCTAATACTTCTGGCTTACGATCTCCCCAAAGAAACTGTCGCAGTCATATTGATGCTATATAAAAACTCAAAAGTAAAGGTTTGCTCACCGGATGGAGACACAGACTTCTTTGACATAGTCACAGTTGTGTTGCAAAGGGACACATTAGCTCCATTATTATCTGTGTAGACTACGTGTTTCGAACGTCGATAGATTTAATGAAAGAAAATGGCTTTACTTTGGTAAAGGCAAGAAGTAGACGATACCCCACACAAACGATTACTAATGCAGACTATGCAAACTAGCGCTTCTGGCAAATACACCTGCCCAGGCCGAATGTCTGCTGCATAATCTGGAACGGGCAGCATATGGCACAGGCCTTCATGTGAACGCGGAAAAAACAGAGTTTATATGCTTTAATCAAAGAGGCGACATATCCACACTAAATAGTAGGTCTCGGAAACTTGTGGACAAGTTTACCTACCGAGGAAGCAGTGTATCATCTACCGAAAATGACATTAACAAGCGACAAGCAAAGGCATGGACAGATATCGATAAGTTAATTGGTCATATGGAAGTCAGTTTTTTTTTCCAGGCGGCAGTCGTGTCCATACTACTATATGGATGCACGACTAAGCGCACGGAGAAAAAGTTTGACGGCAATTGTCCAAGAATGCTACGAGCTGTATTGAACAAATACTGGAGGCAACATCCCATAAAACAGTAACTGTACGGCCACCTACCTTCCATCAACGAAAACCATCTAAATTAGATGAACAAGATATGCAGGACACTGCTGGAGAAGTAAGGACGAATTCATAAGCGAAGTACTCCTGTGGACGCCCTTACACAGACGGTCAAAGGTTGGGCAACCAGCTAGGACCTATCTACCACATATCTGTACTGATACAGGATGTAGAGGTGCCCGTGGTGTTCGTTCGACTCAGTCCTAAGAAATGATATTCGCCTCAGTGAACTATGAGCAGTTATAGATTTGGACGAGAAAGTGAGAGGGTGTTTGGCATGATTTTCGATGCTGGCACCAGACTTCTTGTCAGGCTACACGGTAAAATGAAAGCAAATCTATGCAAAGAGATATTGAAGAAACATGTACCTCAGAGAAATGCAATTAATCAATCAACTGAATTTATGCAAGTCAACGCCCCGTGTCACACTGTGAAGTCTGTTAAAACATTTCTTTTTAAGGAGGATGTTTCTGTTATCGAATGGCCTGCTCAAAGCCCAGACAAAAATCCTATTAAGAATGTTTGGAAGTTACAAAATGAAAGAGCAAAGGAAAATAATCCAAGAAACATCGAAGAACTATGGACAAATTTGAAAGTAGAATGGGAGAAAATATCCGTTGATGAACGGAAGACATTGATTCGCTCATGTAGCAACAGATGTCAAGCTGTTATTAAAAGTAAAGGTCTACATATCAAGTACTAATGAATTATGAATGCTATTTTCATTTAGGTATGATGTATACATCATAATAGTATTATTTTGTTATTTATTCTGATTTTTTAGATCATCTATTTTTTTTAATGTTATACAATTATTCTTATAACTTTATCAAAATAAATTTATTGAGCTTTATATTTTGAAATTATATAATTCAGCTTTATATCCTTATTTTTCCTTGATAAAATGTTCTATGAAGCATTAAAATAAAACGTCATTTCCCAATTAGACTTTTTCTTGACATCGTTCTAGGGTTGAACCTGAGTCTCCCAGATGTACAGGACAAAGAAGTCGATGCAAACCTGGAAATAAGAACAGGGAGACGTCCTTACAGATAACAGATGCAATAAATTCAAAAAAGAAAAAAAAATGGCAATCATTTTTGCCTGATGATCGTGAAACATAAAATAATCAAATAGTTGTGATACGACTACAACTGCTCTACTTAATATTTATATTGAATATTGGACACTGTTACGGAAAAGAATGCCAGACAACATTATGTTGACCTTTATATTTTCCAACATTTCATATATATATATATATATATATATATATATATATATATATAATATGCAACTGATAAACATATATTTGAAGTGTTAAAAACTTTTTTTCTTTTTATCCTTTTAATATTGCGTTTCTGCTGGCAGATATAAACAAAGCCAACAATACCCAATTACAATGGAAGCTTTAAATAACTAAATTGGTTTCCGTTTGATTCCGAAGCAGAACAAATTTAATCAAGTGATAAAAAAAAACGACGTTTGTTTGCAAGAGAAAAGCCGTAAGCCTTTACAAACGCGGCAATGTTACCCGTGTGCATGGTACAAAATATACGGGGGGGGCGAAAAATGATTGAGATAAACAGAAAGAAAAAAAAGAAAGAAAGAATATATATATATTCTTTCTTTCTTTATATATATATATATATATATATATATATATATATATATATATATATATATGAAGGTGTATGTGTGAATGTCTCTGAATTTAGGAACAAATTGATGAATTAGATGTGTTTGTACAATCAATAGATAGATAGATAGATAGATAGATAGATAGATAGATAGATAAAGAAAATGATTGACAAAAATCCAATCATATTTAAGGTGTGTTCAGAAAATTCCGAGATTGAAGTTGCACTTCAGACAGAAAAGAACAATAAATGAAACGTTCATTTTCGCTGCTAAATATATTTCCAAATTATATATATATATATATATATATATATATATATATATATATATATATATATATATATATATATATATATGAAAGAAAAAACATTAAAAATTACTCATATTTTTTTGTAATAATATTCATTTCAGTAGACCCTTTATTTCTAAAAATGTTAGATCTGCATCTTTAGACAAAATAGATTATTTCTTTGTCTGAAGATGCAGATCTAACATTTTAAGATATAAAGGATCTACTGAAATAAATATTATTACAAAAAAAAAATGAATAATTTTAAAGATTTTCCATTTAAATGGAATCATTTGCTCTGTACTTTAATTTATTGTTATTTTACATTGAGTTCGCTTTTGGATTTTGAATTACATGGATATTGAAGAAAGAAAATGTGAAAACAGAATTGTTCCCACCATCGGCTGACTTGACTTTGGAAAAAAAAAAAAAAAATATATATATATATATATATATATATATATATATATATATATATATATATACGAGGGGCATACGGTAAGTTTCCAGACTTTTTTCGTATGGGCACTTTTATTGATAGTACACACATGAAACTCTAGTCCCCTTCGAAGTAAGCTCCTCCGGCTGCAATGCACTTGTTGTAGTGTTCCTACTACTTCTGGAAGGCCCCATGGAAGTCCTCTTGTGTGAGCGTGTCAATGACCTTCGTCACAGCCTCTTTCATCTCCTCAATTTTCTCATAACGACAGCCTCTGAGCTTAGGGAATAACCAAAAGTCACAGGGAGCAAGGTCTGGAGTATAGGACTTGATGCTTCTCTTAGTCAAATAGTCTGTGACAAGGATGGAGTTGTGGACGGGTGTATTGTCCTGGTGGAAATGCCATTGACCCAATTTGAAGAGTGCTGGTCTCTTCCCCAGGAATCTCTTCCTGAACTCCCTTAAAACCTCAACGTAGTAACCCTAACCCTTTGGCCAATCAACTCTGGTGTATTGATTTCCTTACTCCTCCCACACCTCTCATCATCCCTCGTAGACTCCCTGCCTTCCTAGAATCTCTTACGCCACTCAAAAACTCATGCTCGATACATGCCAGATGGTCGAAAATTAGTCTGAAGCATTGCATACGTTTCTGTGGCATTTTTTCCAAGTTTAAAACAGAATTTTATTGCATATCGTTCTTCTAAAGTGTCCTCACGTCCAGATTGCATTTCTGAAATTCGCCAGCCGTGATAATCAGGCTTTAGTAGGGTGTATTCCAATTGCTTCTGTAGCTGTTCAATTAAAGCTGGTCAGTCATCTCAAAAGATGTATAGCAATGACATACTGAATTTTCAAGAGTCTACGACAATTTTAAATGCCCATACGAAAAAAGTCTGGAAACTTATTGTATGCACCTCGTATATATCAAGTCATGCTAATAGCACTGAGTTCTCTGATTCTTTCTGGCAATTTATCCCTATCTTCCTTAGGTCCTAGCAGGTCCGTTAGACTGCATCCAGTGTCTGTATAGAGCAGATGTATGTGAATCCTTACTGGTAGGCCAACAGTGGCGTGTCCATACGTAGGAGCCCATTAGAAAACGCCACTTATAAGTTCGTGCTTACTTCTCCAGCAGTGTACAGCATGTCTTGTTCCTCTTTCTTGGTTGGTTTGTGAGAGGGGAGATAAGTGGTAGTACAGTTGCTATTTTGTTGGGTGCAGCTTTCAGGATTTGCTCAAAACAACACGTAACATTTTTGTGTTGTTCCCATCTAGCTTTTTCTCCATTCGTTTCGTTAGAGTCCACCTGGTGCATCCATACAGTAGTAACGACACAGCCACAGCTTGGAAGAAATCAGAAGTGGAAAGAACATTTCAAAAATCTGCTCGAAAACCGTCTTTAATTCAGTGATAAACCTACGGAAAAAATTATTAAAAGCCAACAAGACACATTTGGGCAGTTTACGGAGAAAAACCCTGACAGAGTTGTGAAAAAAATTAAATGAAGAAAAGCTGCTAGCCTCAACGAAATGAAAAAAATTATCATCCACAAACAGACTGTTTCGTAGTATTATAATTCTTCTGTGTAGCTAGACCTGTGAGATGCCTCGAGCCGAAATCGACACCCGACTGACGTAAAGTCAGTCGGATATCTTACCCCAAAATTATCGTGCCCCTCGACGTAAGCGAAGGATTTTTTACGTATATATTTTTTACATATACGCTATCGGCTACCGGAGTACTCAAATCATTTGAAGAACATTGCATTTCAGCGTATGTAACAGCCGGCAAATTCCCTACTCGAGTGCTCAACCCACGTGGTGGGGGGGAACATGTATATTGTCATCCATAGACGGACTGTTTCGTTCTATCACATCTCTTCAGTCTCGCTAGACACGTGAGATGCTTCAAGCTGGGATCGAAACCCGGTTGACTTTACTTCAGTCGGATATCTTACCCCATTCTATCGTACCTCTCAGCGTAAACGAAGGAATTTCACGTATATATTTATTTGCATATTTTGCAAAGCTCTTCTCGTGAATTGACCACTCTGGCTACCGATAAGGCCAATCGGCTATCGGGGTAGTCAGCTCACGAGAAGAGCTTTGCATTTACGAGTATGTGCTTGCCGACAAGTAAGTAAGTTGGTGACCGTAGTCAAGGGTGACCCGATAGCTACCATACTAAGATGTGGAAGAGGGTGCAACTCCTTTCCCAGGGTTGCCCCACTTTACCCTTGATCTGTATCTTATAATGCTGAGTGTTAAGCAAGGAAGCATCAAGTAACATTTTTGAGTCAATGGTATGACTCCACTTGAGATTGAACTCTGGTCTCCTGGACAATTGGCGAACACTTTAACTAGTATGCCAATATCCGTATTAAGACAGTCTGAATACTATTCATTAATCCCTTGTTTTTGGATTTGTGTAATTAGTGATCGATAAATGCAATCAATTAAAGTTATCAAGTTATTTTACCAGATATCAACAACTGAACCTCTGCAACTCTACCGTATATTCAATTACTTGCGGACTGTAATGGACTCTTCCTGTTGCTATTAATACCGGGAGAATATTCATCTCGGTGGTAAAGTTCTCCCCCGCCTAACACTTTGGCAGTCTTACTGACGTACAACACCTTTTCACCTTTGTTGTATTATACTTTCGTTAATATACTTTGTTCCACGTAAACGCGAGTTCGTGTCTTTCTTCCGGACCCTTTACTGGTCCACAGCAATTACCAACAAAAGTATCACACAAATATTATACAAAACAACACTCCACAAGTAACAACCATATCCCAAAAACAGCGAATAAATCAAAAATGTCTTCGGCATAAAATAAGCCAGCGTTTGACACGCCAAAAAATCCAACCAACAATAAATGAATATGTAACTGTACGAAAATAAATACATTTCAGATATAAGAATGGAATTTTATTTTTGCTTACAGAGATTTTGCTATTTTGGCTTTGGTGATTGAGCTTCAGTGCTGAAGAGTTTGGTAATGAATAATATCTAATTCTATCAGTTTTACTTGTATAAAATTTCACTATAAAAGTATCTGTCCAATTCCGCTACAGTGATTGTTCAAATTCGAGTTTTAATAGCGAGCTGTTTGCGCCGATAAACGACACACAAGTGTTCTATATTTGCTTATGTATTGTCGCTTATATATAGTGTACTCCAATCACTAAAATATAGTTTTCTGAATATTATATATCATAAGAAGCATACATGAATTTTATATTTGTGTACATTTATACAAAGGTCATTCAATAAAAAAGGTGAATTTTGGCAAAGGAATTGGCAATAGGAAGCAATGTTTAGAATTTCACCTTTTACAAGAAAATCAATTGTGATGATTCCTTTTTATGTTTCGTCTCCTTTTTATGACTCTCACAACTGTTCTCTTCATTATTGATTTATTCGCTTTTTTTTTTAAAAGAGGTCATTCCTTATTTATTTGTATCATTAATTTATTTCTTTTAAAAAAGTCCGCTCTCCGGATGGAGACACAGACTACTTCGACATTGTAACAGGTGTGCTGCATGGAGACACATTAACCCCATACCAGTTTATCATCTGCCTAGAC
This sequence comes from Sepioteuthis lessoniana, assembly GCA_963585895.1. Lineage (NCBI taxonomy): Eukaryota > Metazoa > Mollusca > Cephalopoda > Myopsida > Loliginidae > Sepioteuthis > Sepioteuthis lessoniana. Next base: position 64,985,854 of record OY757927.1, on the reverse strand, counting down.
TACGTGCTTAGAACGTCTATAGATATAATGAAAGATAACGGTTTCAATCGGGCAAAGGAAAGAAGTTGAAGATACTCTGCACAAACAAAGATGGACGCCGACTACACCGATGACATAGCGCTTCTAGCAAATGCACCCGCTCTAGCCGAATCCCTGCTTCATAGTCTGGAACGAGCAGCTGCTGACATAGGCTTCTATGTCAGCGCAGACAAGACAGAATACATGTGCTTTAATCAAAGAGGCGAAATCTCCACATTAAATGGTAGTTCTCTGAAACTAGTGGACAAGTTCAACTACCTTGGAAGCAGTGTCTCATCAACCGAGAAAGACGTCAACACGTGACTAGCAAAGGCGTTGACAGCTATCGATAGGTTATATGGAAATCAGACCTATCCGATAGAAAAAAAAGCAGTTTTTTCCAAGTGGCAGTCGTGTCGATACTGCTGTATGGATGCACTACATAGACGCTAACTAAACGTATGGAGAAAAAGCTTGACGCAACAACACAAGAATGCTGCAAGCAATATTGAACAAGTCCTGAAAGCAAACTTCATAAAACAGAACATGTAAGGCCACCTACCCCCCATCACGAAAACTATCCAAGTTAGACGAACCAAATATGCGGGACACTGCTTGAGAAGTAAGGATGAACACATAAGAGATATACTACTGTGGACCCCTTCACATGGACGAGCAAAGGCAGGACGACCTACATACATCAGTTCTGTGCCGATACATGATGTAGCCTTGAAGACCTACCGGGAGCTATGAACGATAAAGACAGGTGGCAAGAGAGGGTCAGGTAAATCCGTGCTGGCAGCGTTACATGATGATGATGATTCTTTTCTTACTTTTTTTAAATTTTCTGACCACCCTATCAGTATCGGAGGTAAGGGTTCAAATGGGAACCTTTGCCTATCATAGAAAATAAATTTTAGGTTGGTTGCTTTGTTGGTTGGTCGATGAGTTTTATGGCACATCAACCATTCTAGGTTATTTGGTGCCAAATCCATTCTTATACATTTGAACAGTTCTATTTCAACCAATTCAGTTTAGCATAAGTACAATGTTTAGTTCTATTTAACTCATAGATAGGACCCTATCAGATGCTACCACACCGAGCGATAGCAATAAAGGGGTACTCTGCATTCCCCAAAGCTCCAGCTTTACATGAGCCTTCCCATTAGATTTTTAGTGTCATATCCAGGTCAGTAGTTGAAGGAGTTTTGCCCTTCTGCAATCGGTATATTCTGCAGCCCCAACCGACTGGGCCAAAGTTGGTTTTAATATCTGCATCTTTCGCATTTAATTGTAAAATGCGGTTATTATCTGCGTATGTGAACCGAGAGCCGGTCACATGATAAAACGGAGTGAAAAACCTGTTTTAGTGTATACGTCAGTATACACTGATGTTTATCATTTGCCATGCTTGTTTAAAAATACGAACCCAACAATGGTCAGCACTGCGGAACTTCAATATAAATGCTCTTTGATATTTGCCCATTTTTCGAAAAATAAAAGAATTGTGGTGAGTTTGAGGGTATCAAATTTATCCAAATCAAAAAAAAAAAAAGAAAAAAGAAGAAAATTTAACAATTTTCTCTTTTCAATTTCAAAGCTCAAATTTTATCGGTAAAATTTAGATAAAAGAATAGTCATTAATGAAATTTTTTATATTTTTTTTACAATTTATCATCTTTAGAATTATTTACAATTATGAGATAATAACTGGAAGACGAATTAAATATTATTTCCCTTGATCGTGGAATATAAACAACCATTTTTCATTTTGATTTGGTTTTCGACGAAACCAATTTTTCAAGACGTACATTTTTTTCATTTAAAAAAATATCACGGATCAAGAGCTTAAGCAAAAATGATTTGTTTTAAAACAAGTTTGGACGAAATACAACATTCATTTTACTTTATGAATTTTATCAGTAATTTATTCAAGTCTTCCCTGATCTTGACTATATTTTATGAGGAGGTGGAATCTCCATGGTGCAATGGCTAACAGGAGGAACTTTGACATTGTAGTTAACGGATTTGAACTCTAGTCATGCTATTACGTTCACTTTCGGACGAGTACCCTTAGAAAAGGTATGACCCAACTAATCACCCCCAGATGGATGCACTCCATGGACGCTAACTAAACGGCTGGAAAAGAAGCTAGACGGCAATTACACAAGAATGCTGCGAGCAATATTGAACAATTCCTGGCGGCAACACCTCACAAGACACCAACTATACGGCCACCTGCCTCCCATCACGAAAACTATCCAAGTTAGACGAACCAGATATGCAGGACACTGCTGGAGAAGCAGGGACGAGCTCATAAGTGATGTACTCCTATGGATCCCCACATATGGCCGGGCAAAAGCAGGACGACCAGCACGAACATACATTCAGCAGCTATGTGAGGATACGGGATGTAGCCCTGAAGACCTGACAGAGGCGATTAACGACAGGGAAAAGTGGCGAGAAAGGGCCAGAGATATCCGTGCTAGTGACACGACAAGATGATGATGACTGTTTATCTACAAATATGGCTTTAATGTTAAATAATCCATGATGGTTGGTATGCCATTAAAAAAGAAAACAATCCAACCCTACTAAAGTTCTTGTTTATTATTTGGTAGGTATATGTTTATAAAATATTTCGTACATCATCCATAAAGCTATAGTTGTGTAATATAATGGCCGAGGGTTTCGGTTCATGCCTTTGGGTTTAGTTAGGCTGAGAACCTTTCGGCTCAGTACATGGGTTAGTTAGGTGCAACCTTGATGCAGGTGGTAACGTGTGCGCGCACAGAGCGGACATGTCACTCGGAGATGTCACAATCGCCTGAGATGATGAAACGGGTGACAAAATGCGGGTGACGTCACGCACCGGAAGCGCGCAGAGGATTTGGGGGATTTCGAAGAAAGTTAACAGAGTTGAAGCTAGACGCCGAACGAGGAGGTTCGACTTTTGGTGCTCGCTGAGGCGAGACGAATTTGCACGCCATGGGTGCCGCACGAGATAGGAGCCAAATGAAGAAGCCGGCATAAAAAGATTGTGCCTCTCTCCTTATGTCGAAACATTTAACTCAAAAGTAATAAAAAAGGTTTCGTACCTGAACAAAGAAGCCGTTACGTGTTTTCGAATTTCGAGATCCCTATGTTCTATCGTTATTAACATTATATGTAAGTAAGTAAGTAAAGCTGGCGACCATAGTCGAGGGTTATCCGAAGGCTCCCTTTTCGATAGCTACTACACAAAGGTGTAGGGGAGGGCGCTACTCCTTTCCCTGAATTGCTCTGCTTTACCCTTGATCCGTACCTTACAATGCTGAGTGTTAAGCAAGGAGGCATCAAGTACCATTTTTTGAGTCTTTGGTATGACTCGACCTGGGATTGAACTCAGGTCTCCCGGGCCATTGGCGAACACTCTAACCGCTAGATGTACATTTCTCAAATAGCTGTATCTACCTATGGTACAGTTGATCTTTATTGTATTTTTAGGGCAGGAGTTACAGTAAGTCAGTGACTAACGTACTGGACAGCGACAACGTAGTAAGTAAGATTGAACTCGGATCCTATAATTATATTCCCTTTCAGACTAATACGCTCGGGAAAAGTTATGATTGCCCTTTACCTCTCCAGCTAGGGGTTAAATTGTAACCCTGCTTTTCTTCAACCATGGTGTCTTTGGTATTGAATAACCTGCAAAAGTTGATAGGCTATTAAAGAAAGAAATCAATCAATTTACTGTATTTTTTAAAACTTTACTTGTTATTCTAAAACCATGTCTGATTTGGTTTGGTTTTATGGCATATCGACCATTGTAGGTCATTTAATGCCAAATCCTATTTATACATATATTAGATATACATAAGATTTGTAAACACATTTTGTAGATAACATTCTTAAACGAGCCTGAGCTCCTTTTTGGCACACAGTTTAATGGTTTCAAGTATTGCCATATACGAGGATCATTTAATAAGTTTCCAAAATTTTTTCGTATGGGCACTTTTATTGATAGTACACACATGAAACTCTAGTCCCCTTCGAAGTAATCTCCTCTGGCTGCAATGCACTTGTTGTACCGTTCCAAAAACTTCTGGAAGGCCCCATAGAAGTCCTCTTGTGTCAGCGTGTCAATGACCTTCGTCACAGCTTCTTTCATCTCCTCAATTGTCTCATAACGACAGCCTCTGAGCTTAGGGAATAACCAAAAGTCACAGGGGGCAAGGTCTGGATTATAGAGAGGGTGAGGAAATGTCTTGATGCCAATCTTGGTCAAATAGTCAGTGACAAGGATGGAGTTGTGGACTGGTGCATTGTCCTGGTGGAAATGCCACTGACCCGATTAGAAGAGTGCGGGCCTCTTCCGACGGAATCTCTTCCTGAACTCTCTTAAAACCTCAACATAGTAACCCTAACCCTAACCCTTTGACCAATCAACTCTGGTGTATTGACTTCCATACCCCTCCCACACCTGTTATCATCCCTCAAGACTCCTTGCCTTCTTTGAATCTCTTATACCACTCAAAAACTGATGCTCGATTCATGCAAGATGGTCGAAAAGCAGTCTGAAGCATTCCATACGTTTCTGTGGCAATTTTTCCAAGTTTAAAACACAATTTTATTGCATATCGTTTACCAGCTGTGACAACCAGGCTTTAGTAAGATGTATTCCAAGTCCTGCTGTAGCTGTTCATTTGAACCTGAAATCATAAAAATTAGTCAGTCATCTCATAAGATGTATAACAATAACATAGTGAATTTTCAAGAGTCAACGATAATTTTAAATGCCTGTGCAAAAAAGTCTGGAAACTTATTGAATGCATCACGTAAGACTCGAAGGCTCCCTTTTCAATAGCTACTACACCGAGGTGTAGGGGAAGGTACTACACCTTCTCTTCGATCGCTCCACTTTACCCTTGATACGTACCTTATAATCCTGAGTGTTAAGCAAGAAGGTATCAAGTATCATTTTTAAGTCTTTGGTATGACTCGACCAGGAATTGAACCCTGGTCTCCCGGGCCATTGGCGAACACTCTACCTACTAGGGTAATGAGCCGGTTTATAACAGTCACGATTTAACATCAGTATTTGTTTGCACACACAGTTTGTTCAATTTTACCCATAGATAGGACCTTATCTGGTGCTATCACTCCAGCTCTGAGTGGGCCTGGGAGCAATGGCCATGGAGTACTTCATATTCTCCAAATCACCAAGGCTGAGGCCCCATTGGAGGAGGAGATCTTACCTTTCTGCAGAGGTGCAGTCAGTGTATTCTACAGTCCCAGCCAACTGGGCTGACCATGTCTAAGTCATCATCTGATAAAATCTTCGTTGGAGGCTCAGCTGAATTTTATTTCGTCTATAAAATAATACATATTTTTGCCTGTGATCCGTGTCAGTATTTTAATATATGTACGGTTTTGTGTATTTGGTTTGACGACACGTTAGTTCTTGTTAGTTTATTTAAGGCTGAAATCAGTTTGCTTCATCTGTTTTGCTTTATCAAACAAATCTATTGTTACAAGAAACTAAAGACAATTATCATTTATAAACAATTATAGCTTCAAGTAACTATGCTTAAAAGTAATGATTTGCATATAATTATATCTAATATAAAATATGGATCTTTTTCTAATAGACCTCTAAGTAAAGTTGGCGACTGGAGTCGAGGGCGACCCGATGGCTCTTTTTTTTAATAGCTACTACACCGAGGTGTAGGGGAGGACGCTACCCCTTTCACTGGATTGCTCTACTTTACCCATGATCTGTAACTTAGGATTCTGAGTGTTAAGTACCATTTTGGAGTTTTTGGTATGACTCGACCTGGGCCATTGGTGAACACTCTACCCACTAGACTAATGGCCCGGTGAAGGTACATAGTTAACCCATTAATGATATACTAATGGATACTATCATTCCAGGTCAGAGTAAACCTGGTAATAATAACAATAAAGAGAAGACTGCATTCGATCCAAATCCCCAATAGTTGAGCCTCTCCACCAGATTGAATTTACTCCAAAACTCAGATAATATATATATATATATATATATATATATATATAAGGGGGTTAATTGAAAAAAATGATCGGTTACGAAGATGCTCTCATGGGATTTGATCAAATATGGTTTATCTTTCAATATAGTCCATCCTCACACTTCTTCTATTGATGTTGAAGTGCTTGGATCTCATTGATGTAAAAAGTTATCAATACCAGATATGACGTCGTTATATGAATTTTTCAGCTTATGATCTTTTCAGCCCTCTCTCCTAAATATATATATATATATATATATATATATTAACGCCCAGTTGGCAGGGCCTGATATATATATTTATATACGTGTGTGTGTGTGTGTGTGTATTTGTTCTGATGAAGTCACCTGAATGGTCATCTATCTATATATTTGTTCATATCCGTCTCTCAGCCTTTTCATATTGATACATCTATCAATCTATTTATATATACATCTATTTAACCATATATCTTTGTCTATATATATATATATATATATATATATGTGTGTGTGTGTGTGTGTGTGTGTGTGTGTGTGTGTGTGTTATTTAACCCACTGGTATAGTTGATGGTCATCTGTCTTGCTATCAAACTGTTTGTTCATCTAAGTACTTATACATCCTTCTCTCAGTCTATATATACATATCTATATATATATATATATATATATATATATATATATATATATATATATATATATATACATTTATATTGTTTAACACACTGGTATAGTTGATGGTCATGTATTTTGCTATCAAACCGTTTGTTCATTTCTTAGTCTGATCATCAATATATCTACATGTATGTATATCTACCTGTTCGTATATTTGTATGTATGTATGTCCGTCTTTCTTTACGCATACGTATCACACATCAAGTTTATTTATAGGAAGAACAATACATATTTTCGCCTGTCGATGTCCTTGCTATTTCGGTAATTGCTTTCACCCATCTTCCGAGGTGTTCTTTTACCGACCATCCTACAGGAAAAACCCAATATCTTATTTGCCCCAAACCTAGTTAAAGGCATCGCGTGTTCACATGTCAAAATTAGCGTTTAGTTCCCAGAATATCACTTCTCGCCAACCCAGCCATCGGTACGATTCATCTAACGTCCGGAACTTCTAAAACTAGAAAGTGGCGACCATTATCGAGAAGACATCAGACAATTGAGTCCTGATTTTCAAAGATTTATCAAAAGTTTACTAACTTCATTTAGAAATTGCTAACTTATAAATTTAGGAGAAAAAATTATATAATTTAAAAGAGTTGGGGTTTTTTTGGGGGGGGGTTTGCTATCAATAAGTCTTATAACATATATATATATATATATATATATATATATATATATATATATATATATATATATTACAACAGTGTTGGTTGTCACTAAATCACTTAGTGGGTTTGTGACGAACCAAGTGCAATATATATATATATATGCATATATATATATATATATATATATATATATATAGAGAGAGAGAGAGAGAGAGATTGCGTGAGTATTCTTTTATTTTTATATAGTTCCTAGTGAGTTTTTCAAATTAACGTTAGCTGGTGGTTTTTTACTCGAGTCTATGTGACAGTTTTTCAGGTCGTTAGAACTGTTCTGAATATTCTAAACGATCTCAACTATGCAGTCATCGGGATTGTCTCGATTCTTCGTCTGATTTCCAGTCTTTTCATTATTCATTTGGTGGCTGTCCCAAGCGCACTAACTATAATTGCTAATATCCGTCATCGTTATGTTCCACGGCTATTTTTGTTTTCTGGCTAGGTCCCAGTATTTTTCTGTCTTTTCGCTTTCTTTTATTTTCACTCTGTGGTCGGTCGGAACCGCAAAACATAGAAGACGAAAAGTTTGTTTTTTTTCTTGTTAAGTCTACTGGCCGGAATTCGGTGTTCCGTTTGCATCTCAAAATCCCTGAGAATTTTATGGTTCTCATTCTCTAAGACTGATTCTGGTTTGCACATATACTCCTTGCTATTATTGTCAAATTCTTGCACAATTCCCTGTAGGTCACCTTCCCTACCCAATCGTGTCTAATCTTGTACTCCTTTTGTGCTAATTTGCTACATTCGCTTATTATATGATAAGTCGTTTCGTCTCTATCACCACATAATCTACGCTTGCTATTCTGTTGAGTCTGATCTATTTTCACTTTCATAGAGTTGGTCATTATGGCGTTGGTTTGTACTGCTATTTGAAGAGCTTCTGTTTCTGTCATAAAGTTTCCCCGTCTTAGCTATATAATGGACTTGTCATCTCGTAGGTTTGTCGCTTGAAATATCCATACAGTTGTTTTTCTTCCAATATTATCATTATAATGATTATTATTATTTTACTCCTTACGAGTTTTTCCCACAAGCATTAGTTGGTGGTCTTTCACTAAAATCTGAACAACGGCAAATCTTCTCGGGTCTCCAGGACTTTTCTGAGTATTCTAGCCGATCTTAAAAATATAGTCCGTGTGGTTTCGATCCTTTCTCCGATCTTCAATTCCGCCAGGCTCTTTTCTAAGCCTTTTGAAACTGTTCCAAGCGCTCCAACTATGACTAGTATCACCGTCACCTTCATGTTCCCCAGCCTTTTCAGCTTTCAAGCAAGATTCAAGTATTTTTCTATCTTTTCGATTTCTTTGATTTTTACTCAGAAGCCGGTTGCAACATATTCGCTATATGAGAAGTTCTTTTTCTTCTTGTTAATTAACACTAGGTCTAGTTTTCTGGTCGAGATTCGTTGATCCGTTTGTATCTTAAAATCTGAAGGTGCCCGTGGTGTAATGGTTACCGTCGCAGGATAGGGACACGGCGACACGAGTTCAAATCCTGGACCTGACTGATTGCATTTCACATAGCACTAATACCCTTGGGAAAGGTATGAATCCAAATATTCTCCCTCAAGCTATGGGTAAATAGTAGGGCAGACTAGATTCTTCAGCCTTGGTGAGGCGACTAGTGTAGGAGAAGGCAAACTCTGAATTGAAACCTGTTAAACTCCGCTTAAAAATTGACCTTGTGTCATATCCTGCCCGAGCGGAGTGGTTGGCAAATATGATCTTAAAATCTGAATAACACAGAAGAAAAATGATAAATTTTTGTAAGATGGATCTGTGTTTGTTATTGACAACTAAAAAAAAATATTTTCTTTCATTCTGTCAGGGAGATTTCAAAACCTTTATTGTGGAAATTTCACATTGAATTCAATAGATTTTAAATATTACAAAAATTATTAACTGTAGCTGATATTTGAACCTGTAGTACAATTCAAATCCTGACTGACTGGTTCTTAGGAATTTTGATCGGTACATTTTCTCTTTCTTTGATATTTAGTGCAACACAAATTCTCTACTCTGACTACAAGTACAGTATGAGGATAAATAGACCATTGAAGAAATATTAGCAGCTACTCTCAGAATAGAATTCTTTTTTTCTTTTTCAAAGAGAATAATTTAATCAAGTTTCCTCTTTTTGAAATTCTAATTTTACTGATGTAATCTTCAGAAAAAATATTAAAATTTTTCATTTTGGTGAAAAATTCTGTCACATGCTTTTTCATGTGATTTGATAAAAACTGTTGATATTAAAAAGCAGTCTTTTCCACAGCTGACAGAACTCAAGTTTATTGTTTCTCAAAATCTGAAAGAATTTTATGCGTCTCATTCTTTGTGATAGATTCCGGTTCGTGTATATTCTATTTAGTAATATGGTAAAATTTTAATCTCTTGCAAAGTTCCCATTGGATTTCTCTAGCCCTTCCAATTGTACCAAGTTTTATACTCCTTTTGTACCAGTTTGATGCAATCGCTTATTATTATTATTATTTACTCATTAGAGTTTTTCACATCAGCGAAAGCTGATGGTATTTCACTGGATATTCAGTAACAGCAAGTCTCCAAAAGTCTCCTGGACTCTTCTCAGTATTCTGGACGTTTTCAATAATGTTGACTTTTGGATGGTCTCCACTCGGTCACCAACTTCTAAATCTTCCAGGCCCTTTAATAATCCTTTAGTTACCGTGCCAAAGGCACCAATCACAATTGGTATAATTGTCACCTTCATGTTCCATAGTTTTTTCAATTCTCTAGCAAGGTCAACGTACTTATCTCTCTTTTCACATTCTTTCAGTTTTATTCTGTGGTCTGCCGGGACAGCAAAGTCGACAATTTTGCAGGGGTTTTTTTATTGAATATTATTATTATTATTATTATTATTATTATTATTTACTCCTCTAGAGTTTTTCACATCAGTATTAGCTGATGGTTTTTCACTGGAGTTTGAGTGACAGCAAGTCTCCAGGACTCGTCTCAGTATTCTGGCCGTCCTCAGCAATGCTGTCGTTTGGATAGTCTCTACCCGTCCGCTAACTTCCAAGTCCTCCAGGCTCTTTAATAACCCTTTAGTTACTGTGCCTAACGCACCAATCACAATTGGCACAATCGTTACTTTCATGTCCCACATTTTTTTTCAATTCTCTAGCAAGGTCGAGGTACTTATCCTTCTTTTCACTTTCCTTCAGATTTATTCTGTGGTCCGCCGGGACAGCAAAGTCAACAATTTTGCAGATTCTCTTTCTTTTGTTAATTATTATGAGGTCTGGTCTTCTGGCCGGGATTAGGTGATCCGTTTGTATGTTAAAGTCCCTTAGAAGTTTATGCGAGTCATTTTCTAGGACAGGCGCCGGGTTGTGCATATACCATTTGTTCGTATGGTCGAATTGAAATTTCCTGCACATTTCCCAGTTGATTACCTTGCCGACCCAGTCGTATCTCGCCTTGTACTTCTTCTATGCTAATTTGCTACATTCGCTTATAATGTGATTGATCCTTATTATTATTATTATTATTATTATTATTATTATTATTATTATTATTATTTCATCCCTTTCACCACATACACTAAACTTACTATTATAGAAGTAAATAATGGATTGTAATCCGACAATATGTAGAGAAAAATTGATAACAAGGTAATCCAAGTGGGAGGAGAGATTTCTTGAGAAGTCGACACAATAGCGTTTCGGTTCTACTGAACCATCATCAGGTCCATGAGGGGCGATATTAGCGATGTTAAGTCAACAATGGATGTTTAAAAATGCAAAATACAAAAACTTACTATTATGTTGTGTATAATCATTTTTTGCTTTAATATTATGGGTCCTTATGACATTGTTATGATCTACTTTTAAAAGAGATTCAGTTTCTCTTTTGAGATTTCTTTTTCGTAACCATGTCCAGGTCTTCTCGCATTCAATCTCCATATTTACCAACCCCTCCGCTCGGGCAGGATATGACACAAGGTCAATTTTTAAGCGAAGTTTAACAGGTTTCAATTCAGAGTTTTCCTTCTCCTAGACTAGTTGTCTCACCAAGGCTGAATAACCTAGTCTGTCCTACTATTTACCCATAGCTGGAGGGAGAATAATTGGATTCATACCTTTCCCAAGGGTATTAGTACTATGTGAAATGCAATCAGCCTCGTCCAGGGTTTGAACTCGTGTCCATTTCCAACGACGATAGCCATTACACCGCGGGAATCTCGTATTCAATCTCACTATTATCATTATTGTTGTTGTTGTTGTTGTTGTTATCAAATAATAATGGCTACTTGAAACCGCTTAATTGCTTGCAAAGTATTCGTATCAGATAGGAATACTTGAAACTGTAGAGCTGGGTTGAAATTATTAGTATTAAGAATAGGTACTTGAAGCTCAATTTGTTTACAAATGATAATATTTTACTCTTTTTAGAGTTTTTCACATCAGCGTTAGTCGATGGTTTTTCACTGGAATTTGAGTGACAACAAGTCACCTCAAGTCTCCAGGACTCTTCGCAGTATTCAGGCTGATCTAAATAAAACTCTCCTTTGGGCAGTCTCTACTTGTGCTCTTATTTTCAACTTCTCCAGTTCCTGTACTAAACCTTTGATGACTGTACTGAGAGCATCAATTACAATTGGTATCACCGTCACTTTTTTGTTCCACAGTTTTCTTTCAGTTCCCAGACAAGGTCCAGGTATTTATCCTTCTTTTCGCTTTTGATTTTACTTTGTGGTCTGCCAGGACAGCAATGTCCACAACTCAGCAAGTTCTATTTTTCTTTTATTGATTATCACTAAGTCTGGTCGTCTGGCCTAGATTAGGGGATCAGTTTGTATCTCAAAATTCTAGTGGAGTTTGTGCGTCTCATTCTCCAGAACGGATTCTGGCTTGTGCATATACCATTTGTTCGCATGTTCAAACTAAAATGTCTTGTACAATTCCCAGTGGATCACCTTCTCCACCCAGTCATGTCTTGTTTGATACTCTTTCTGAGCTAACTTGTTGCATTCGCTTCCCCAGTCATTGTGTATGAGTGTACGAGAGTGATTGGGAGAGAACATGCGTTATTATTATCATAATTTTTATTATTATCATTATAATTGTTGTGTTGTTGTTATCATCATTATTTTACTCCTTGAGAGTTGTTCACATCAGCGTTAACCATTTTTGCCATTATTATTATTATTGTTATTTACTCCTTTAGAGTTTTTCACATAAGTGTTAGCTGATGTTTTTTCACTGGAGTTTGAGTGACAGCAAGTCTCCTCAAGTCTCCAGGACTCGTCTCAGGATTCTGGCCGTTCTCAGCAATGCTGTCGTTTTGATAGTCTCTACCCGTCCGCCAACTTCCAAGTCCTTCAGGCCTTTTAATAATCCTTTAGTTATTGTGCCTAATGCACCAATCACAATTGGCACAATCGTTACTTTCATGTTCCACAGCTTTTACAATTCCCTAGCAAGGTCGAGGTATTTATCCTTCTTTTCACTTTCCTTCAGATTTATTCTGTGGTCCGCCGGGACAGCAAAGTCAACAATTTTGCAGATTCTCTTTTCTTTTTCCTTTCTTTTTTTTTTTTTTTTTTTTTTTTTTGTTAATTATTATGAGGTCTGGTCTTCTGGCCGGGATTTGGTGATCAGTTTGTATGTTAAAGTCCCATATGAGTTTATGCGATTCATTATAATTATTATCATTATTATTAACTTGAAACTTGATAATTGCTTGAAAAAATGACTTCAACATGATATAACCCAACAAGTTAAAACATACCATAAAACTGACCAAACAAATCAATTCCTCAAATATTTTCTCAAGACTCTTTGAGGTTATTCCAAACGCGATGATAATGATTGCCATTTAATGAGCTTGTGCTAGTTTGGTACGAGGCTAGATTAATTGGGCGTTCAATTAGAGTCAAACTCACGAGAAATGACTTAATAGCCGAGATTACTCATTCACTGCATGAACCGCCCGGCTCATCCACAAAACTGTTATCTTTTTCAGTTGGAACTTTGATTTAATCAAATCCTTATCATTTACACAATTCTCAATAGTCCAATGTTACCACACAGTCGTATTCGAATTCTTTCATTGTTAATATGCTATATTTACTAATTATGTAATTGTTTTTAACTGTTTCTAACATTCTATTGCATCTTCTGTTAGTTTTGATATTGTTTACTCGACTATACTTTTTCTGAGCTACTATTGAGAAGCATCCAGTCTCTATTTTCATATGTCCTTCGTTTATCAGGTCCTGGTTGTTTCTTCCACAATTTCTTTTGTTAACGAATAGAAATCCCTTTTTCCTTTCAGGATTATTTATTTATTTATTTATTTATTTATTAGAACTATCTAGTATTTTTCTTTTATAATATCCGGACAATGCAAGTGATATTTTTCGCGATTCTTTACATGGATGGTTTGAATTCAAAGTTTTCCTTCTTGACTGGTTGCCTTACCAAGGCTCAAGAACCCAGTCTGCCCTATCCTTCAGAAATAGGCGATTTAACTGATAGAAGATATTTCAAGGCTGCTGAATGAGAACAGTCTATTACTGTTAAGTTTGTTTCGTAATTACCTCTAGTTGACCGGCTACGACAAAAGACACCTGAAGTACGTGGGAGAATTCACCGACCGAAACGTTGTGTGTATAACAATCATAAAACGAATGCGTATACAGATTATGTAAAGAATATAAATTGTATATTCACTCTAATGCCTTTCTGTTTGTATCTCGCCAAACTTCTGCGACGAGCAAGAATGCGATACAAGGTCAATTTTAAGCAAAGTAGAACTGGTTTGAATTCAAAGATTTCCTTCTCCAATATTGGTTGTCATACGAAAGTTAAAAGCCCAGTTTGATCTATGTATCAATTGCGAATGTGTGCGTTTGAGACCAAATTTTGAACGTTCATCTGTGATGAATTAATTGGATCCATATCTTTCCCATGGGTATTAGAGCAAAGTGAAATACAAACAGCCTCATCCAGAATTTGAGCTCAGGTCACTGAGTCCATTTTCTACGATGATAACCGTTGCATTTAGAGCGCCTAGTGTGATACAATGGATATTGGTTGATTGTGTTTTATGGCATATCAACCCTTGATGATTATTTAATGCCAATTCGTATTTATACATATACATATTGAATATACAGGTGATTCGTAAACGAATAGTTTGTAGGCAACGTTATTTTCAAATGAACCAGAGCTCATTTATTTGCACACGGTTTAATGGTTCCAGGACTTGCTATATAATACTAATAATTCAGTTTTATATCAGTCTTCTTTTTTTGCACACAGACAATATCAAGTTTAAAAAATGATCACATATTTTTTGACCCATGAAACTCTAATAAGTACTATCCGAGGAGTAATGGCAATGAAGGGGTTATCCACATTCAATAAAGCTCCAGGGCTGTAGCCTCATTATCAGATGACTTTGTGTCATATCCAGGACACTCATAACCCAGTTGGCTGGGGTTATAGACAACACCGACTGCATCTCTGCAGAGGGGTAAGATCCCCCCCAACCACAACGAGTGTCTGAGATATGATATTAAGCAATCTGATGGCAATTCCCAAGCCCTGAAGCTTAAGGCAATATAGAGAACCCCTTCATTGCCATTGCTCACAGGTTCACTCTGATCCGGAGTGGTAGCATCTAATAGGGTCCTATCTATGGGTCAAATAGAACTGTTTTTGACATTTAAACTGTATGCAAACAAATAACTTATAATAAATTGAATGGTTAGAAATAGAACTGTTTGATTATGTATCTGTATGTAAACAAATGATTCTATGATTGAATTGTTACTGATACGAGGAACATTCAATAAGTATCCAGACTTTTTTGTAGAGGCATTTACAATTGTTGTAGACTCTTGAAGATTCACTATGTTATTGCTATACATCTTATGAGATTACTGACCAATTTTTAGGATTCCAGGTTCAAATGAACAGCTACAGCAGCAATTGGAATACACCCTACTAAAACCTGATTGTCACAGCTGGTAAATTTCAAAAATGCATTATGGAAGTGAGGTCACTTTAGAAGAACGATATGCAATAAATTTCTGTTTTAAACTTGGAAAAATGCCACAAAAACGTATGGAATGCTTCAGACTGCTTTTTCGACCATCTTCCATGAATCGAGCATCAGTTTTTGAGTGGCATACGAGATTCAAGGAAGGCAGGGAATATGTAACGGATGATGGGAGGCGTGGGAGGAGTAAGGAAGTCAATACACCAGAGTTGATTGCCCAAATGGTTAGGGTTAGGGTTACTATGTTGACGTTTTAAGGGAGTTCAGGAAGAGATTCCGTCGGAAGAGGCCAGTACTCTTCAAATCGGGTCAGTGGCATTTCCACCAGGACAATGCACCAGTCCACAACTCCATCCTTGTCACTGACTATTTGACCAAGATGGGCATCAAGACAGTTCCTCAGCCTCCCTATAGTCCAGACCTTGCTTTCTGTGAGTTTTGGTTATTCCCTAAGCTCAGAGGCTATCGTTATGAGAAAATTGAGGAGATTAAAGAGGCTGTGGCGATGGTCATTAAAACGCTCACACAAGAGGACTTCCATGGGGCCTTCCAGAAGTAGTAGGAACGGTACAAAAAGTGCATTGCAGCCGGAGGAGATTACTTCGAAGTAGACTAGAGTTTCATGTGTGTACTATCAATAAAAGTGCCCATACGAAAAAAGTCTGGAAACTTATTTAGTGGTCCTCGTACTTAGCACTACTTGAAACCATTTAACTGGGTGCCTAAATTGAATTATTGGTATTAAATTGCCAATCTTGAACCACTTCACTGTGTACATACAAAGGATTGATATTGAATCAAAATATTTGTGTTAGATCGGAGTAATTGAAACCATCTGTGTTGAAACAATATCAATACTTGTCTGCAAAGAAAATTGTTCTAAATCATTTAAAAAATAAAATTACCAACAAACTTCTCACTCACAAATATATATGTATAACCATTTAAATGTGTGTAAACAAATGACAGGTGTTAAATTAAAATGTTAGTGTTACATGGCAATACTTGAAATTTTTTAAAAACTAATTAGTGTTGGATAGAATGCTTGAATCCATGTGCAAACAAATTGTAACATATAATGGGTCCACGAGATCGACCAAGATATGAATACGTGAAATATACATATACATACAACGTTCGTAATGTTCATACGCATATTCATAGGAATCCGAAAACATTCGAAATTGGTTCAGGTACGAAAATTTTTTTTCCCTTTTTGAGCTTAAGGTTTTTCGACATGAGGAGAGAGAGACACAATTTCTTCAACAAACGCGCGGCACATTTCGTAGACCCCAACTGGTCCCGCCTCGGTGAGACCAAAAACCAACTACCTCTAGACTCGAATCTCAACTGTCTCGTTCGGAGTTTTAATCTCAACTAACTGTTGTTTTTTTTCAAACTCCAAAATCCTCAGCGCTTCCGGGCATGACGTCATTCACGTCTCTGGTCTCATATCCTATCTGGGGTTTTTATTGTGACATCTCTGATTGTCACATCCGCCCCGTGCGCGCATAAACACCTGCACTCAATGTGTGCACCTAACTAACCCATTCACTAAGCGAAAGGTTCTCAGCCTAACAAAACCGAAAGGCAAGATATATAAAACGAAATCCCTCCGCAATTATATTACAAAATGACATCTAGCATGTTTAAAATGTTACCGATAAACTATTTGCTCACAAATCATATCTACTTAATATATATTTATAAAGACGATCTGGCATTTAATAACCTACAAGAGTTGATATGCCATAAAACCAAACCAAAACAAGCCAGGACACTTATTGGTAGGAGATTGTACCCCTCGTCAGAGATACAGTCGGCGTATTCTACAGTCTCAGCCAACTTAGTTGATGTTATGGTTAATGAACCAAGCTATTTTGAGAGAATTCGATTCTTTCTCGATGCTTTATAATCCTGGCCTTGAGCTAAACTAAGCTATGCTTGCTAAACTAAATGACGCTAAAAACATCAGTTCCAAGTAGATTATCAAAGTTAAGCAATGATGAGATTGTTCAAAGTTTAATTGAGTGACTACTTATTAATAGTATGTACTGTAATCAATTTGTAACCAGTGCACCAGATAAAGCAAAGCTTATAGATAACAAGAAAAAGATATTAAGACGTTAAGCAGTGATGAGCCAGTCTAGTGCTTAGATGGGTGACCGCTTGGTGACAGCATATGATCTAAGTAACCGGTGGCCTGTGTGACCGGCTAAGCAAAGCTTAATGAATAAAAGGAAAAGAATGGAAGAAGGTAAGCAGGGATGAGCCTGTTCAGTTCTTAGATAGGTGACTACTTGGTGACAGCATATAATCTAAGCAACCGTGGACCTGTGTGACAGGCTAGTTGGTGGCGACTGTAGTCGAGGGCGACCAGAAGGCTCCCTTTTCAATAGCTACCACACCAATGTGTAGGGGAGGGCGCAACTCCTTTCCCTGGATTGCTCCACTTTACCCTTAATACGTACCCTATATTGCTGAGTGTTAAGCAAGGAGGTATCAAGTGGCATTTTTAAAGTCTTTGGTATGACGTGACCTGGGATTGAACCCAGGTCTCCCGAACCATTGGGGAACACTCTACCCACTAGACCAATTAGCCGAGGAAGAGAATAGAAGTGGGTAAGCAGAGATGAGCCAGTTCAGTGCTTAGATGGGTAACCACATAGTAACAGCAAGTACTGTAAACGATGTGATGTCTTCGCACCTGACTAAGAAAAGCTTGATAAATAACAAGAAAAAGAAGTTAAGCGGAGATTAATCTGTTCAATACTTAAATGGGGGACATCTAAGTAAGCAGATTATATATGCTTTCCGATGCCTGTCAATCAGCCTAAACAAAGCTTAGCAAATAACAAGAAAAAGAAAGGAAAAGGTTAAGCGGTGATGATCCTGGTCAGTATTCAAATGAGTGACCACTCAGTAATAGCAGATACTATAAGAAACCAAAGACCTATGTGCCAGATAAATTAAAGCTTAGTAAATAACAATAAGGAAAAAATAAGTAAAGCAGCGATGACCCTGTTCAGTGCTTAGATGGGTGACCACTTTGCAATAGAAGTTACTGTACTTAGACGAATCAATGATTGATAAATAAGAAAAAGGAAGAAGTTAGGTTGTTGTGAATGGGTTCGAATCTCACTGTATGCTTAATATTGTTTTGTACTTAGATTAGTGATCACTTTGCAATAGAAGGTATGGTAAGCAATCTGAGGCTTGTGTACCAGACTAAGCAAAGCGTAATAAAGAAAAACAAGTAAATTGTATTTGAGTAAAGTTAATCTAACTCGACAAATTACAATAGGTAGATTGTCGTGCGCTTGGGAACGACTTTGGATTAAGTAATAAACAGGTTTGAAAATAGCCAGAAACTATGTGTACAGAAGGTTTACAATGGACCCCACTCCTGTAAAAGCGCGAATCTTAAAATTGCCCCACCTCCAATCCCTTACTGCTGTGCTCTTCCACCATAACATGTCAGCTGTTCATTGCACATCAGTGGACTTTCCTGTAGATAATAATAAGTCTACTTTTCGAACTGTGGTCTTTTTTTAATATTTCTATTTCTGCTTCCATCTGCCTTGTTTCTTGCAAACGCGAGGAAGTAAATTAAGAAGGCAATAATGGTTCGTTGGGATGTTCGACAGTTGGGAGCGGTGGCGCGAAGACAGTTGGAAATCTGTTTGATTTGGTGGTTGTTAGCTGATCTGGGGTGGTCGGAAGAAGAAGAAGAAGAAGAAGAAGAAGAAGAAGAAGAAGAAGAAGAAGAAGAAGAAGAAGAATGGTGAGAGAAAATCTAAACAAAAAAAGAAAAGAAACAGAAAAAATTGGGTAGAAGAAACGGGGAAAGATCAAGAGACAGGAGGAAAAGGACAGAAATTAAGAGGATTAAATTTTGGGATTGAGGAAGAAATAAAAGCTATGAGAAAAAAGGCAAGAACGAGAGACGTAGAGGGGAAGAGAGAAGGAGAGAGAGAAAGGGAGTCAGAGAGAGAGAGAGAGAGATTCAGATAAGAAAAAAAAGTTAAAGAGGTTAACGAGAGAGGTAAGAGAGAGAAAGAGAGAGAGAGATGTATTTAGATAAGAGGAGAAAAAGTTAAAGAGGTTAATGAGGGAGGTAAGAGAGAGAGAGAAAGAGAGAGAGAGATTTAGATAAGAGGAGAAAAAGATACAGAGATTAACGAGAGCCGTAAGAGAGAGAGAGAGTGAGAGAGAGAGATAAGAGGAAAAAAAGTTAAAGAGGTTAACGAGAGAGAAGAGAGAGAAAGAGAGAGAGAGGAGAGAGAAAGAGATTTAGATGAGGGGAAGAAGTTAAAGAGGTTAACGAGAGAGGTAAGAGAGAGAGAGAGAGAAAGAGAGAGAGAGAGAGATTTAGATAAGAGGGGAAGAAGTTAAAGAGGTTGACGAGAGAGGTAAGAGAGAGAGAGAGAAAGAGAGAGAGAGAGATTTAAATAAGAGGAGAAAAAGATAAAGAGGTTAACGAGAGAGGTTAGAGAGAGAGAGAAAGAGAGAGAGAGATTTAGATAAGAGAAGAAAAGGATAAAGAGGTTAACAAGAGAGGTTAGAGAGAGAGAGAGAAAGAGAGAGAGAGGAGAGAGAAAGAGATTTAGATAAGAGGGGAAAAAGTTAAAGAGGTTAACAAGAGAGGTTAGAGAGAGAGAGAGAGAAAGAGAGAGAGAGGAGAGAGAAAGAGATTTAGATAAGAGGGGAAAAGTTAAAGAGGTTAACAAGAGAGGTTAGAGAGAGAGAGAGAGAAAGAGAGGGAGAGAGGAGAGAGAAAGAGATTTAAATAAGAGGAGAAAAAGTTAACGAGAGAGGTTAGAGAGAGAGAGAGAGATTTAGATAAGAGAAGAAAAGGATAAAGAGGTTAACAAGAGAGGTTAGAGAGAGAGAGAGAGAGAGAGAGAGAGAGAAAGAGAGAGAGAGATTTAGATAAGAGAAGAAAATGATAAAGAGGTTAACAAGAGAGGTTAGAGAGAGAGAGAGAAAGAGAGAGAGAGGAGAGAGAAAGAGATTTAGATAAGAGGGGAAAAAGTTAAAGAGGTTAACAAGAGAGGTTAGAGAGAGAGAGAGAGAGAAAGAGAGAGAGAGGAGAGAGAAAGAGATTTAAATAAGAGGAGAAAAAGATAAAGAGGTTAACGAGAGAGGTTAGAGAGAGAGAGAGAGAGATTTAGATAAGAGAAGAAAAGGATAAAGAGGTTAACAAGAGAGGTTAGAGAGAGAGAGAGAGAGAGAAAGAGAGAGAGAGAGGAGAGAGAAAGAGATTTAGATAAGAGGGGAAAAAGTTAAAGAGGTTAACGAGAGAGGTTAGAGAGAGAGAGAGAGAAAGAGAGAGAGAGATTTAGATAAGAGAAGAAAAGGATAAAGAGGTTAACAAGAGAGGCTAGAGAGAGAGAGAAAGAGAGAGAGAGGAGAGAGAAAGAGATTTAGTTAAGAGGGGAAGAAGTTAAAGAGGTTAACAAGAGAGGTTAGAGAGAGAGAGAGAGAGGGAGAAAGAGAGAGAGAGAGGAGAGAGAAAGAGATTTAGATAAGAGGGGAAGAAGTTAAAGAGGTTAACGAGAGGAGCAGATAGAAAAAGAATAGATATGATGTTAAAGAGAAAGAGGATTGGGTTGATTTTCTTTACTTAATGGTATATCAACATTCGAGGGTTATTTAATGCCAGAGCCTTCCTACTAGAAAGAAAGCAGTGGTACTTGGGAAGTAGTGGCTTAAGTCTGGGACTGCAGTCTAAAAGTAAGCGAGTTCGAGCTCCAATCGTTCTGTTACATTCGCTTTTGGATTATTACCCTTCGGGAAGGCATAAAACCATTTATTCCCCAGCTATGAGTTAAACAGTATTACTGCTGTTATTCTACAAAGATTTCGTTGACGTTAAATTACCCTCAAAGGTTGATATGCCATTAAAAAAAAGAAAAGTAGCGGTAATATTTAACCCCTTAGGTTAAGTTTATACCTAACCCAAGTATCGTGAATTGAATTACCAGAAAATCCGGCAAACACTTCTGCTCGACATACAGAAACACTGGAGAGCTGTTTCGAAATTATTAGTTCTCTTCAGCAGTGTATACCGTGATCTTCCACATGGAGATCGAACCAGCGACCACAGAGCCGAAACTCTACCACGAAGCCATCGGTTCTCATGGCAAACAAGCGATGCCAAATTAACTAGTCATAACAATAGCGCGGCCAATTAACCTCAATGTTTCTTGTAAGTTACATCCGTAATCTTTACAGAGGACGCAGTTACCTTCAGGGTCACGTCTTCCCAAAAGGATTGGAAATACGCATCCGTGTAAAAAAAAGTAAATGTACATCTCACTAAAGTATATTGAAAAGAAAAACGTGGTGTAAAACCACAATTACCGTGCAACTTTACAGCTACTACAAATTGTATGTTTTATTTGATTGATTTTAACAGCATATCAACCTGATCTGTGTTACTTGATTTCTTGAGGTTAGAGAATTGTGTTCATTGTACGTTTATATTCATATTTTTGTGTTGTTAATTTGTTTTTGTTTTGTTTTTGTTTTTGGAGGGGGTGCCCATGACTATATGATACCTAGTATTCCTATTTAATTCAAATAATTTGCACACAGTCACATGGTTTCAAGTATTCCTATATAATACAAATAATTTTCACACAATTCTATGGTTTCAAGTATTCTTATCTAATTCAAATAATTTTCACACAGTTCTATGGTTTCAAGTATTCTTATCTAATACAGATAATTAGAATACAGTTGTATGGTTTTAAGTATTTCTATCTAATGCAAATGATTATAAGATTTAAGGTCATTATTTCGATTTAATAATTGTTTGCACACAGTCATATTATCATTATAAACATGTCATGCCGATAGCACGGATTTTCCTGGCTCACATTATCCATTTGTCTCTATCGTCCATCGCACCCGGCAGGTCTTCTAGACTACATCCTGTGTCTGTACAAAGCTGCTGTAGATAAGTTCTAGCTGGTCGTCTAGTACCTGCTCGTTTTTGTAGAGGAGTCCACAGGGGAACGTTGCTTTTGAGCTCGCCCTTACGTACAGTGTCTTGTTCGTCTGATTTGAATGGTTTTAGAGATGGAAGGAGGGTGGACATACAGCTACTGTTTTGTTGGATGTTACTTTCAAGATTTGTTCAATATAGCACGTAGCATTCTGGTGGAATTGCTGTCAAGCGTTTTGTCCATCCGCTTAGTCAGCGTCTATGTGGTGCATCCATATTGTAGTATGGACACGGCTACTGTCTGGAAAAAAATGTGTTTTATTTTGTTGTATAGCCACATACATATACAAATATATGGGGAACATAATCAAACATAATGACGAACTTCAATGAACAGACGAACACACTTCTTTATAAAAAATATATCTCTCACACTTTATTCTCGAAAGGGTTGATGTTGGTTGTGTTTGAGAGGTTAGTTGGAGACGGGGACAGACTGCTACATATTGACCCAAAGTTCTTCCGACCATAGCAGCACATCTTTCTCATCTTGGCTGGGTTGCTCAACCGTGGGTCACTGAGGGCCTAAAGTCCTCTGTCTGCCGCTGGCTCTCAATTCGGCATCTTGTCTCCAACTAACTCCATCTCCAACTGACTCAAGCCGTCTGTGTCCTGGTTATATTTTTGTTTGACGCCTACCTGCTTCCGCTGTTCCCCCGTTTATTTACACAGGTGCATCTATTGATTGACGGCTCGGTCGAGGGTCAATATATAACAATTTCATCGGACTGGTGTGACTTCCATATGACCGATAACTTATCGATAGCTGTCCATACCTCCGCTAGTCGCGTATTGATGTCATCTTCCGTAGATGATACGCTGCTTCCGAGGTAGGTGAAGTTGTCCGCTTAATTTTGATTAAAAAAACAGTACATGTACTGTTTTGTCTACATTGACATGGAGGTCTATATCACCTGCTGCCTCCTCCAGACTGTACAGCAGATATTCAGCCTGGGCAGGTGTATTTTGCCAGAAGCGCTATATCATCAGCGTAGTCCGTGTCCATAATCGTTTGTGCGGGGTATCGTCTGCTTCTTGTCTTTTTCAGTGTAAAACCATTTTCTTTCATTAAATCTATCGACGTTTGAAGCCCGTGGTCTAGGCAGATGTCGAACAGATATGGGGCTAATGTGTCCCCTTGCAGAAAACCTGAAAACAATATTCCGGGCGATTGAAAAGTAACTACTATTTTACGATACTTATATTTTCATGTAAAAATTATTGCTAAGATGGCCTAGTCAGCTGAGGCTGTAGAATACACCAACTGCAGCTCTGCAGAGGGGTAAAAAAAACCTAACGAGTGTCCTGGATATGACAATAAACAATCTGATGGTAAGGTTCCAGTGATGCAGGAGCTTTGGGGAATGCGGAGTACCCCTTTATTGCCAGCGCTCCCAGTTCCACTCTGGCCCGGAGTGGTAACACCTGATATGGGTCCTATCTATGGGTTAAATAGAACTAAACCGTGCTTCTTTCACTCTACTGATTTTTGCATTTAAACTGCGTATTTATGCTAAACTGCATTGTTTCAAATAGAACTGTTTTAACATTTAAACTGTGTACTCATGCTAAACTGAATTGTTTTAAATAGAACTGATTATTTACATAAAAATGGATATGGCGTTAAATAACCTACAAAGGTTGATATGCCATAAAACCAAACCAAACCAAACAAAATTGTTATGAAATAGTTAATAAGATTTTAAAAATTGGATGTTACTTTCAAACACCCTGTAGGTTCAATTATTCTTATTATAAATAATTTGTAATTATATGTCCTCAAGTATTCCTACCAAATATTTGTTTTCAAGCCTATTAATTTGACCCATAGATGGGACCCTAACAGGTACTGCCACTCTTGTTCAGAGTAGACCAAGGAGTAATTGAAATAAAAGGTTACTCTACACTCCCTAGAGCTCCAGACATGGATCCTCACCACCAGATACATCTTAGTGGAGGTGCCCGTGGTGTAATGGTTATCATTGTAGGAAATAGACACGGCGACACGAGTTCAAATCCTGGACCAAGCTAATTGCATTTCACATAGCACTAATACCCTTGGGAAAGGTATCAATCCAATTATTCTCCCTCCAGCTATGACTAAATAGTAGGACAGACTGAGTTCTTCAGCCTTGGTGAGGCAATTAGTCTAGGAGAAGGAAAACTCTGATTTCAAACCTGTTAAACTCCGCATAAGAAATTGACCTTGTGTCATATCCTGCCCGAGCGGAGGGGTAGGTAAATAGGGATACAGCTTAGTGTCATAACCAGGACACCTCTTTTTTGATAGGATCTTGCCTCTTAGCAGGGTGTACAGTCGGTGTATTCTAATCTCCGAAGACTGGACGAAGTAAGAGAATTTTTTAGCTTAGTTAGATCTTTACTTGTGAGTTTGATACTAACTGAGTGACCAGTACTTCTGGACTCGTATCACAGCAGAACTAAGCTTACTAAATAATTACTCACGACAGTTTTACTATCTTTGAACGTGTACAAAGATATGTTTAACTTTGTTTCCTCGTCTGTACAAATATCTTTCCCAAATACGCTGTTAGAAAACTGACATTGGTAAGTTATACTAGAATCTGAAAACCTACAGATACTTCAATTACCTCCTCTCTCAAGTTGTGTTCTGGGTATAACATTAAATACATCTGATGGTGGAACAGTCCTTCATTACCATTATTTTCTTGCCCAGACGGCTGGGTCTATAGAATACACCAACTGCGTCACTGAAGAGGAGTAAGACTCCTCTACGAGTGTCCTGTTATATAACATTAAACAAACTGATGGCGGAGTTCCAATGATGCTGGAGCTTTGGGGAATGCAGAGTAATGATTAATTTTTAATAGAGTTGTTGGTGTTAGATGGGTGTATTTGAAACCATTTAACTGTGCGCAAATGAATGATAAATATCAAATAGAATTATTAGTGCTTGCTAGGAATTTAACTTTGTACAACCAAATGATAGATATAAGATAGAATTAACACAGTTAAAAAGTAATACCTGAAAGCACTTAACTGGGTGCAAAAAGAGCCCTTACTCTTTTAAAAACAAAGTTACCCACAAACTATTCGCTAACAAATTATATATATATATATAAAAAGTAAAAGTAAAAACCTTAGTCCCCGAAGGTTTCCTTCTCGACAGCTACTACACCAAGGTGTAGGGGAGAGCACTACTCCTTCCACTGGATTGGTTCACTTTACCCTTGATTCCTACCTTAAATTGCTGAGTGTTAAGCAAGGAGGCATCAAGTACCATTTTTTGAGTCTTTGGTATGACTCGACCTAGGATTGAACCAAGGTCTCCCGGGTCATTGGCGAAGACTCTAACCATCATGCCAATGTCCAATTATATATATATAGAAAGAAAAAAAGAAACCATATATACGTAAAGAAAGAAACCATATATATATATATATATATATATATATATATAGTTTCCTTCTTTCTTTGTCTTAATGGCATATCAAACTCCGTGGGTTATTTAATGCCAAAGACATCCATGTAGAAGGGCACCAATGATACCATTTGATCTCAAGCTGGTTATATATATATATATATATATATATATTACACCGGCTCATTGGCCTCGCAGGTAGAATGTTCGCCAATGGTCCGGGAGACCGGGGTTAAATCCAAGGTCGAATCATACCAAAGACAAATAACACTCAGTATTATATGGTACGTATCAAGGGTAAAGTGAAGCAATCCCAGATAAGGAGTAACGCCCTTCCCTACATCTCGGTGTAGTAACTAAGGAAAAAAAGAGCCTTCGGTTCGCCCTCGACTAAGGTCACCAACTTTACTTTAATATATATATATATATATATATATATATATATATATATATATATATATATATATATATATATATATCACAGGATTTAGTACAAGTGTTGAAATGTCATTAAACTAAATATCCTAACCAAACCAGCCTCAAGCTACAAACTGATTTGCGCTCATCTCTATTTGCAGCTGCTTATGTCTAACACCATTTACTGTACATTCACGCGTATGTGTGCACACAACATGGCTCTATTTCCGGATCGAATACAAAGACAGAAATAGTCTGACGAAATATCCCGAACTTCTTTCTCTGGCCCGTGCTCACCATTTCAACAGACTTCTCCATATCTATAGATATGGTCACGCTCTGCCGCTTTCAGCTCTCCTGGCACGCAATGCCATCTCGAAAAATCGTTAACGGGCCAACTTGCCAGAGCTTCGTTTTGCGTCCATGGCATAAGTGGTCACGTGAGGTTAGGTGAACTAGGCCCGCGAAGCAGTCATTTCCCCGACGGGAATGGGACACGCACTTCCGGTAAACTAAGTGACAGTGCGCCCATCTTTTTACCGGATCCTCTTCAACTCGTTCTCAGCATTCTGTAACCCACCTACTCTCTTCTTCTTCTTCTTCTTCTTCTTCTTCTTCTTCTTCTTCTTCTTCTTCTTCTTCTTCCTTTTTTAAAGATTTTTTACAACCTCTTACCCAGCTGATCATCAGTGTTTTTTTTCAATTTCTCTCCTCCGACTTTTTATCCCTTCATCTTTTCTTTTAGCTTATAGTCAGTATTATTATGTCTTCTTCTTCTTCTTCTCTTCTTGCTTCTGATTCTTTCTTTTCTCTTTTCTCTTTTTATTTTTATCTTATTTCTATTTGCTCCCTTCTTCATTATCTTCTTTCTTCAAAATTCTTCCGTTCTTCTTTTTCCTTTTTGAGCTGAAGTTTCTCCTTCTTCTTCATCTTCTTCTACTTCTTCTTTTTTCTTTTTTCTGATTCTTTCTTTTCTCTTTTCTCGTTTTATTTTCATCTTATTTCTTTTTCCTCCCTTCTTCATTATCTTCTTTCTTCAAAATTATTTTGTTCTTTTTCTTTTCGATCAGAAGTTTCTTCTTCTTCTTCTTCTTCTTCTTCTTCTTCTTCTTCTTCTTCTTCTAATGTTACATCAACTTTTCCTTCTTTTCGTTTTTTTCTTGAAAGTTCATTTTCCTTTTCAAAGCATTCTAATTTTTATATTTTTATACAGATAACTTTATTGAATTCCCTCAAAAGTGTGTGTGTGTGTGTGTGTGTGTGTGTGTGTGTGTGTGTGTGTATGTGTGAATATTAAATATGAAAAAAAAACAAGATATTCCGAGAATGTATTTATTTATGTATGAATATTATGCCACGTTTTACCTTCTGGGGTTTTTGTTAAACCATTTTCAGTACGATGTTTGTATGAAAAAAGGAAATAAAAAAGTAAGAAAATTCTCAGTGTTCTACTATCGTTAATAGAGTTCTGTTTCAAAATGTATGTGACATAATTAATGTTCGAGTTCCGATTGTTTGTTTGGGTTTTATGGCATATCAACCTTTGTAGGTTATTTAATGTCAAATCCATTTTTACACAAATAAACTATTCTATTTCAAACAATTCAGTTTAGCATAAGTACACAGATTGATTATAAAAAACATTTTTATTTCAAGCCATTCAGCTTAGTCAAACAGTTCTAATTAAACAATTCAGTTGAGAATAGTTTTTGTTTACACATAGTAAATGTCGAAAACAGTTCTATTTCAAACAATTCTGTTTGACATGAGTAAACAGTTTACATATCAAAACAATTCTATTTCAAGCAACTCAGTTTAGCATAAGTACGCGGTTTAGTTCTATTTGACCCATAGATAGGGCCCTGTCAGGTGCTACCACTACGGGCCAGAGTGGGACTGGGAGCGATGGCTATGGAGGGGTACTCCGCATTCACCAAAGCTCCATCATTACTGAAACCTCATTATCAGATTGTTTAGTATTATATCCAGAATACTCGTTGGGGAAGTCTTAACCCTCTGCAGAAATGTAGTTGGTGTATTCTACAGCCCCAGCCGACTGGGCAAGATTTCCAACAGATGTTTTTAAAAATTGTAGAATCGTTATAGAAATTAAGATTTTTTTTTCAATTTAGATTTCTTCTAACAATAGAGAATTTTTAAAATAATAGAATCCTTACAAGAGTTAAAGTTTTTTTAGAATCATTATAAAAAATTAAAACTTATCTTTAACTTAGATTTCGTCTAAGATCTTTTTTTTAATTTTTAGATTTCTTATAAGAATTTAGACATTTTTTTTAAATTTAGAATCCCTAAAAGAATTATGATTTTTAAGATTTTAAAATCCTCATTATAATTAGAATTTTTTTTAATTTTAGAATTCTCATAAGATTTTTTAACTTTTTAGAAAATTCTTGAATCCTAAAAAGAATTGAATTTTTTAAAAAATGTTTTCCAAAAATATGAACGTCTATGTGAGTTGTTTGGAATATTATATATATATACGAGGTGCATACGATAAGTTTCCAGACTTTTTTCGTATGGGCAGTTGAAACATGAAACTCTAGTCCCCTTCGAAGTAATCTCCTCCAGCAGCAATGCACTTGCTGTACCGTCCCAACAACTTCTGGAAGGCCCCATGGAAGTCTTCTTGTGTGAGCATGTCAATGACCTTCGTCACAGCCTCTTTCATCTCAATTGTCTCTAAGGTTTTACTTGAGAAAAGGTTCACACTCCTTTCCTTGGCAATGACGGCAGCGTTGTTATCGTTGGCCTGTTGATACTATCATATCGTTCGGATTGTTGACAGGCTGGGGTATGACATGGGTTGGGTGGTCGTGGACCTCTGTGGAACCTGTTTGGAAACCTGTCTTGAACTGCCAAAATATCGCTGCTTGATTTCTTTATATAGCGATTTGATGGATCAATTCGAAGGTTCCAGAAGGTTCGATGATCACCAGTGAGAACCGTAGAGCAAGACGTGAAAGTTCACTCGTGATTATTTTAAAATCACGCTTGAACTCTGTACGAGCGAGGTTCGTGCCATTTTTGATCGTCAGACCGATGTACCCAATGACTGATGACAGCTGATGTGCTCGAACGTTCTCCAACCTTGAGACCGCTGCAATTCAATGACGGCGCCCATCCGTGATATTACACGTATACGCGTTTGAATATACGCCAGCTTTAGATCTAATATGATTCTTGTTATTAACAATTATGTTCCTTATTACAATTGTCTGGAAACCAAGTTTGTTTAGATTTTTTTCGATGATGTGTGTAGTTGAATTACTGGGTAAAATAATAACATATCTACATATCTATGTAATAGATTATTTGTGGAAAAATTGTTATAGGAAATGTTTTGAAAAAATTTTCGTTTGTAAATTTTAAAAGCTTTTATAGATTATTTAGGATAGTGAGGTTGTGGAGACGAATTTTCTATATCACCATGGTATGTATTTACCCAACCCTCCGCACGAGCAGTATGAGACACAAGGTCAATTTTTAAGCCGATATTAACAGGTTTGAATTCTTAGTTCTTCTTCTCTTAGACTATTTGCCTAACCTAGGCTAAAGAACCCAGTCTGCTCTACTATTTACCCCTATCTGGAGGGAGATAATTGGATTCATACTTTCTGCAAAGGTGTTTGAGCTATGTGGAATGTAATCAGCCTCGTCCAGGCTTTGAACTCACTTCACTGTATCCACTTCCTACGACGATAACCATTTCACCACGGGTACCTCCAAATTACACTACCGGCACCACCAAATATATATAATCATCATCATCATCATCATGACTCGCCACCAGCACGGATCTCCCTGACCCTCTCACGCCACCCTCCTCTATCGTCCATCGATTCCGGTAAGTCTTCAAGGCTACATCCTGTAGCAGCACAGAGCTGTTGTATGTAGGTTCTAGCTGGTCGTCCTGCCTTTGCTCGTCTATGTGAAGGGGTCCACAGGAGCGTATTGCTCATGAGTTCGTCCCTACTTCTCCAGCACTGTCCCGCATGTCTGGTTCGTCTAACTTGGATAGTTTTCGTGATGGGTGGTTAGTGGCCGTACAGCTGCTGCCTTGTGGAGTGCTACCTCTAGGACTAGTTCAATATTGCTCGCAGCATTATTGTGTAGTTGCCGTCAAGCTTTTCTCCATACGATATAATCATGGTAATAATTTAAAAACTTGTGCCAGCAAATTCTAAGCGCTGTTAGGTAAAAAAATACAACCATTTTTTTTTTTTTAATTTTGGTATTATAATGTAAGTACTAATAGATATGTTTATTTATATCAGCGGATTCCTAATTCTAATTTATTGTTATTATTTGATTATAATATTTTTTTTACAAAAAAGGTAAGGAGTCGTTAGTTTCTAGTTCATAGATAAAATCTATGGTAAGCTTTCAACCCAGTCGGCTGGGACAATTGAATACACCGACTGCTTCTCTGCAGAGGGATAAGACACTCCCATGAGTGTTCTGGGGATGACACTAAACCAGCTGATGGTAAGGCTCAAGCCCCGGATCTTTGGCAAATGCAGAGTACTCGTTCATTTCCATTGGTCCAAGGTCAACTCTGGCCCGGAGTGATAACACCTGATAGGATCCTATCAATGAGTCGAATAGAACTGTTTCACATTTAAACTGTGGGCAAACAAATGACTAACATCAAATCTAATACTTCGAAATAGAACTGTTTGACCATTAAACTGTTGGTAAACAAACAACTGATGTTAAATTGAATTCTTACAGAGCAATATTTGAAACCATTTAACTGTGTAGAAACAATAGAAATACTCGTATGCAAGCAAATTAGTTCTCATTTGAAAATGAAATTACCTACAAACTATTCCCTTAAAAATCCTGTATGCATTTCTATTCAAATGTATGCAAACAAATGACTGATATTAAATTGATCCTGATACATAATCATACGTGAAACAATTTAACTGTAAGGAAACAAATGATTATAGAAAATAGTATTATTTGTATTAGATAGATATTTTGGAATCTATTAACCGTGTACGAAAACTGAGCACAGGCTTGTTTAAAAATGTAATCAAGAAAATATGTTTAAAAATGTTATCAAGGAAATATGTTTAAAAATCATATATATCAAATATACATGTATGAACAGGATTTGATTTTAAACAACCTGCAATAGTGGATATTCCATAAAGTCAAACTAAACCAAAGTATGTATATTTAATATATATGTATAAAGCCAACCAAACCAAATCCTTCAATTTATATGTACCCACAGAATTTGGCATTAAATAACCTATAATAGTTGATATTCCATAAAGTCAAACCAAACCAAAGTATATATATCTAATATACAAGGAGCACACAATAACTTTCCAGACTTTTTTCGTATGGGCACTTTTATTAATAGTACACGCTTGAGACTCTAGTCCCCTTCGAAGTAATCTCCTCCGGCTGCAATGCACTTGTTGTACCGTTCCAATAACTTCTGGAAGGCTCCATGGAAGTCTTCTTGTGTGAGCATGTGAATGACCTCCGTCACAGCCTCTTTTATCTCCTCAATTGTCTCATAATGATAGCCTCTAAGGTTTTCTTTGAGCTTAGGGAATAACCAAAAGTCACAGGGAGCAAGGTCTGGACTATAGGGACGCTGAGGAACTGTCTTGATGGCCATCTTGGTTAAATATTGTGACAAGGATGGAGTTGTGGACTAGTGCACTATCCTGCTGGAAGTGCCACTGACCCGTTTTGAAGAGTGCTGGCCTCTTCCGACGGAATCTCTTCCTGAACTCCCTTAAAACCTCAATATAGTATTCCTTGTTGATTGTCTGTTCAGTGGGAATCCAGTGCATGTAGATCATACCAATGCTGTCAAAAAAAAAGGATCATCAAAAGTTTGTGCGTGGATTTGTTCTGTCTGGCCTTCTTGGGTTTGGGAGAGCCAGCATGCTTCCACTGGGAACTCTGTCTCTTGGTCTCTGGGTCATAGCAGTAGATCCAGCTTTCATCGCAGGTCACCAGAGCATCAAGAACTGCGGGATCTAAATTGCTGTCATGACAACGTCTTTCTTTCTGATCTTCTCTGAGCACCCTTGGAACAAACTTTTTGCAAATCTTCCGCATCTTCGGTTCCTCGCGAATAATTGTGTTTGCAGTTCCCACACTGACATCAAACTTTGCACTTATTGTCTCTATAGACAGACGACGGTCCTTATCCATGAAATTCTTTATTTGGCCAATCAACTCTGGTGTTCTGACATCCTTACTCCTCCCACACCTCTCATCATCCCTCACAGACTCCCTGCCTTCCTTGAATCTCTTATGACACTCAAAAACTGATGCTCGATTTATGCAAGATGGTCGAAAAGCAGTCTGAAGCATTTCATACGTTTCTGTGGCATTTTTTCCAAGTCTAAACAGAATTTTATTGCATATCGTTCTTCTAAATTGTCCTCACGTCCAGGTTGCATTTTTGAAATTCACCAGCTGTGACAATCAGGCTTTAGTAGGGTGTATTCCAATTGCTGTTGTAGCTAATCATTTAAACCTGAAATTATAAAAGTTGGTCAGTCATCTCATAAGATGTTCGGCAATAACATAGGGAATTTTCAAGAGTCTACGAGAATGTTAGATGCCTAAAGAAATAATTCTGGGAACTTATTGAATATACCACGTATATGTATAAAGCCAACCAAACCAAATCCTTCAATATATATGTACGAACAGGATTCGGCATTAGATAACCTATAATATTTTATATGCCATAAAACCCAACCAAACCAAAATAAACCATATGGTAGGTTTTATTTTGTTTAATTTATCCATAATTTTTGTTAAGTCATTATCTCGTGGATATATAATAATATATAAATAACATATATATATATATATATATATATATATATATATATATATATATATATATATATATATATATATATATATACAAGCAAATAATACATCACCTATGTCGCGGAAATATCGAGAATATTTTGGTGCTATAAATTTAAAGGGATTTTATTCAAGAAGCAGATAAGCAAGGACACTATTAAGAGGCAAACACACAGGAAAACTGAACTTTTTTTTAAAAAAAAGATAACACTATATTGAAAATAACAAAGCAACGTTTAATGCATAATGTGAAAAATTTTATTATTTTGTTAACAAATAAAGACGGTGTTAGTTTTATTAAGAGAATTTTCCAAACATTTAATACATTTACTTATAGAAAAATTATTATATAATGATTTTATATCTAGACTGGCTAAAGATTTGTTTTTCATATTTATAATATTAATTTTGTGGAGTCAACCGCCAAAATTCTAAATACGTCAACTGATTATCATACCAAAAAGAGAGGTTTTGCCCAGTCGGCTGGGGCTGTAGAATACACCGACAGCTTCTCTGCAGAGGGGTAAGACCCTCCTCAACGAATATCCTAGATATGACACTAAACAATCTGATGGTGAGGTTCTAGTAATGATGGAGTTTTAGAGAATGCAGAACACCCCTTCATTGCCATCGTTCCCAGGGTCCACTCTGACTCGGAGTGGTAGCACCTGATAGGTTCTGAGGGTGTCCTCGTGGTGTAATGGTAAAAGTGATAGATTACTGAATCGTAGTACACGAGTTCGTACTCCAGTCGCGCTATTACGTTCACTTTCGGGCAAATACCCTTGGGAAAGGTATGAACCCCGTTATCCTCTCAGCTATGAGTTAAATAGTACCACCACTGTTCTTCTAGGAGAATAGCTTTGGCATTAAATAACCTACAAAGGTTGATATGCCATTAAACAATGAAACCAAAACTGATAGGTTCCTATCTATAGGTCAAATAGAACTAAAGTGTGTACTTATGCTAAACTGAATTGTTTAAAATAGAACTGTTTATATGTATAAAATGGATTTGGCATTAAATAACCTACAATGGTTGATATGCAATAAAAACAAACCAAACCAAACTAAAAGAGAGGTTGATATTTTGGCTAAAGACCTGGTGATCTTATAAAAGAAATAAACAGTCTTAAAAGAATGTCCAGTTTATGTCTTTTTGCAGGTCCTTACATTTTAAGTATCCTCAAGTCTTAACGGCATGTCAACTTTTGTAAGTTATTTAATGCTAATGCCATCGTTCTGGAAGAATATCAGCAATAGCGATTTAACCCGTGGATGGCAGGATAAAGGGCTTCATATCTTCCCAAGAGTATTTGCCCGAAAGCGAACTTAATAGCGCGACTGGGGTTCGAACTCGCTTACTACGATGCTGTAGTCCATCACTTTAACAATTACACCACGATGACACGGTGGGGGTTTAATCAATTAACTAAGACCAGAATTTATCTTCTTTTTAATTAACTTTTAAATGACTTATTAAAGATATCTATAGTGTCAGTAATGTTTTGTGTTATTAGTTCATACGTGTTTTAGTCATCTAGTAATACTGTAACTTGGTTGTGATATTGTATAGAATCCTTAATAAAAACACCTTCATCTTTACCTGGAGATGCTACGATAACATTGTAATTCTTTTAACAAACGTCCGAATGCAGCTATATGTCTTCTAAATAAAATGTGATCATTTGTATTAACATTTGTGGTGGCAATGATTAGGCCTGGAATTTTCCTAACATCAATAACTAAACTCAGAACAGTTGATACAAAAGACTTTCAGTAGGGTTTAAAATTCGCCTCTGGTTTAAAAAAAAGATTACAAAATGGTGAACCTTATAAACAAGAACAATGAAAACTTTGGTTTGGATTTCGTGGAAAAATGTATACAAAGACTAATAACTGCGATCACCAATGGTCACACTTTACATAGATGACATACAAAACTGCTGCATAAATGTGTCGAAAAAAAAGAAAGAAAAGAAAAGAAAAGAAAATATTTGAACTCTAAATACATCACATGCATTTTGAAACATGATGCTATTAACGATTATAGAACGCTAATGATATTCTCATATGTTCGTTTAGTTCTTTCATTTGAAAATAATTTAGATATTAGCATATCATTCATACACAAATAAATGTATCTTCTAAATAGCTTGTATTTCCATATTCCTTATTTACATATCGTCGAATTTGTATCTGTTTTTTTCTAATGTGTACATACGAGGATCATTAAATAAGTTTCCAGACTTTTTTCGCATGGACACTTTTATTGATAGTACACTCTTGAAACTCTAGTCCCTTTTGAAGTAATATCCTCCGGCTGCAATGCACTTGTTGTACCGTCCAAACAACTTCTGGAAGGCCCTATGGAAGTCATCTTGTGGGAGCGTGTCAATGACCTTCGTCACAGCCTCTTTTATCTCCTCAATTGTCTCATAACGATAGCCTCTGAGCTTAGGGAATAAACAAAAGTGACAGGGAGCAAGGTCTAGACTATAGGGAGGCTGAGGAACTGTCTTGATGCTCATCTGGCTCAAATAGTCTGTGGCAAGGATGGAGTTGTGGACTGGTGCATTGTCCTGGTGAAAATGCCACTGACCCGATTTGAAGAGTACTGGCCGCTTCCGACGGAATCTCTTCCTAAACTCCCTTAAAACCTCAACATAGTAACCCTAACATCAACCCTAACCCTTTGGACAATCAACTCTGGTGTATTGACTTCCTTACTTCTCCCACACCTCTCATCATCCCTCACAGACTCCCTGGTCAGTCATCTCATACGATGCATAGCAATAACATACTGAATTTTCAAGAGTCTGCGACAATTTTAAATGCCTGTACAAAAAAAGTCTGGAAACCTATTGAAGGCACCACGTATATATATATATATATATATTAGTTTTTATATACATATATCTAATAGCATGATGCTTATCTACGACTACTCGTTTCATGCCGTCTTTATACGGCAATGATCAGGCAGAAAAAGTATTTTTTCAGGCCTTTTCTATTTGATGATTGCCGCATAATGACAGTAGTTGCACATAAGAATCCAAGCTATTGAATATATATAAAAATTAATATATATTTATTTATTATTGTATTATATCATGGCTCTGTCACATATATTGAAAACACTCCAAATTATATCGCATTTGGTCTGCCACTAACCGTCCAAGTGAGATAGTGACAACCATATACTGCTGTAATATATATATATATATATATATATATACTGAATATTTTTTGAAAATGTATATGGTTTTTAATTTGGTCTTTATCTGAAATAAACTTGTACGAATTATGTGTATGAATATTTATGTTTCTTTGTTGTGAGGATAACAGGAAGTGTTCATACTTATATATATATATATATATATATATATATATATATATATATATATATATACAAGGACGCAGGCTTAGATAGATAGATAGATAGATAGATAGAATTTGTATGTCTTTTAAATGAAAATTTTTTTACCTTCTCTCTCTCTCTCTTTCTCTCAATATATATATATATATATATATATATATATATTTGGTCATATATCTAAGGCTTGTCGATAATGGTTACTTTTTTGGTCATATATATTTGTATTTTTACACAAGTGCGTGTGTGTGTGTGTTTCTGTGCTTCTATCTGTGCGTGCGCGCACGCGCATATATGTCTGTGTGTGTGTGTGTGTGTGTGTGTGTGTGTGTGTGTGTGTGTGTGTGTGTGTGCAATATAAAACTATTTTGAAAGCTATGCCTAGGGAAGCCTTATCGTTTGATTTTTGAGAGGTGGGGTTGACATATGTCCTCAATTGGCACGTACAGTTTCAAAATTGTCACGCACCTGTCGGCGAAAAAAAGAAAACATTTGTCTTTTGTTATTTCTGGTTGATTCTGCTATAAGAAATGTCAGAAATTATTTAGTTCCAGTTATTTCCACTTTTAGTTACAGGCGAGAAAAAAATTTTGGTCGGGAAGGGACTGACCAACAAAATCGACTTGTATTGTTTTCTATTCGATTAGCTATGATTTCCTATCCACCACATTTCTTCGTTCACTGTCTGATATCAATATATGCGTTGCCAAATTAGAATCAATCGAGAAATCAAATGTTTAAAGAAATGTTGGGCATCTAATCGATGATAGATAACTTTTTTTGATTGACATCAAACAATAACAGGCAATTATTTTCTTACATTTTTTTTGTTTCTTATTGTTGCTTTTTATTACAATTCTCAGGTCGATTTTAGACTCTACGACCGGTAAGTAAGCATGATCGATTGGAAATAAGCAATTAGATTTTAATTGATTAATTGATTTTAGTGACATTTCAACCTGCCCAGGGTAATTTTGTGCCTACAAATTAAAGATTGTACGTTCATATGTTCAGTTTTGTGGGGGTGTTCACATGGGCCAATAGAATGAGAATAATTTTCCAACATCTCTTTAACCAATAGATTTAACCCTAACAGGTACTAATACTCCACGTCAGAGTTGACCTGGGAGTAATGGCAATGAAGGGGGACTCCACACTACCCAGATCTATGGCCTGTAAGGATTTGTTTTCTATTCGTACTCGTTATGGTCATAGTCGTGCTTGTTGAGATCTATTTGCAGAGATCCAATTAAATCACTCTTCCCACCCTGCCATGTCTGTTCTTGTACTCTTTGGCCAATTTGTTAGATTTTCTTAAGGGGTAAGGAAGATTTATTAGTTGTAGTAGGTTGTTGATGTTTATTGTAATGATTATGAGTTTCGTATCTAACTCCTTTTATTCTTCTTTTCACCCTATTAACTTATTGGCTTTATTTTTCGAAGGCTGCAAGAGAATTAAGGAAGGAAGGAAAGACACAAGGATAACTTTTAACTCAAAACTTTATTCGGGGTTCACGACTATTCTGTGGCGTTGAACGTTTTCCTGGACCAGCAGAAGTAGTCAAATCTACCAGACAAGGCGTTGAAATTTATTAATTATTTTCGGTGGTAAAAGTTTAAAGTTTGTCGTTTGTCCAGTGAGTGTTTTCAATGAGGTATTTTTAACAGAGGCGGCTGCTAACAGGAGATAAAACCTGCCGCTAAGTCCAGAACTTTGTGTGCACGTTTGTTACCCTGCCAGCAGCCGAGAGAAGACATTTAAATCTCAGTGGCAACGGTTGAAGTTAGATAGAATTTCTCTTTGGTGTCAGAAAGTCTATCTTTCAGGCATATGCGGATTTCGGTTCCTGTCAAAGGGCTTCTGGGAACTGCGACATTTTTCTCTTTTTTTCTTTTTTATTAATCCCCACAGATCTCAAGAATTGGAGTCTCACCATTACTTGCAGTTTTTTGAAATACCCAGAGCATATTTCTTGGAGGCGGTCTTCCTCCACTCTTAGTGGATTCTAGCCCAACAGACAGGCGGAACTTAGCTGAATCCTCCAGATGTATCCTTGGTAGCCTGGATGACGTAAACGATGCTTTACCAACTAGGCAACCAGCTGATGGCGTTTGAACTTGGCCACATCAAGTAATAATTCATCCCTATACGATTATTTCCGTATCATTTGTTTGTTTACACATTGTAGTAGTAGTAGCAGTAGTAGGATCTTACATTGTTCGGATTTCCTGGAAGCACCATCCCACTAAATAGCTGTAGGGCTACTTACCTTCCATTATAAAAATCCATCCAAGTAAGACGAGCAAGACATGTGGGACACAGCTGGAGAAGTAAGAATAAAGTCTTAAGTAAGGTTCTCCGATGAACTCCAAGAACTTATTTACATCAGCTATGTGGATATGGTTTGTAAGACCAGCCAAGAACGATGGCAGGTTGGGATGGATGGAGACAGAAAAAGAGTTTGGGAAAAACATACTGTCAGTTCGACTTGATAATGATGATGATGATATTGCAATTATAAATTACCATATTTCCTGCCATGTAACACGCACATTTTTTACAAACAAAAAAAAACTTCTCCAAAAATCACCCAACGTCTAATTTATGTTTATTTGGTGGTATCTCATGTAATGTACTTGTTAACGAACTAAGCTAACGTTATCACTGAGTTCCCAATACGTCTGGCCGTGTGCCAGACTAAGATAAGCTTAGCGAATTACTACTTAGAGAGCATGGTCTGTAGTAACGTTTAGCTAGCTAGGATCATCATCAGCAGCAGCAGCAGCAGCACGATGGGCCGACATTACAGTTCCATATCTATCTATCTATCTATCAGTCCCTCTCGGCAGTCGCTCTTAATAAGTTCTCAAAACGGCAACTAGACCCTGAAGAGAGCGGGTGTATTTGCCAAACCCCTCCGCACGAGAAGGACTTGACGAAAGGTCAATTTTTAAGCAGAGTTTATCAGGTTTGAATTTTGGGTTTTCATTCTCCTAGACTAGTTGCCTAAAAAAAGCTAAAGAACCCAGTCTGCCCTACTATTTATCCATCGCTGGAGGGAAAATAATTGGATTCATAACTTTTCCAAGGGTATTAGTGCTATGTAAAATGCAATCAGCCTCGTCCAGGATTTGAACTCGTGTCGCTACCTCCATTTTCCACGACAGTAACTATTACACCATGGGGACCTCCTAAAACACAGAACAGCTGTAAGTATTTAATGGTCAGCGAACACTCGTGTATCCATGTGTAGGAGTCTATAAGAGAACGTTGCTTATGAGTTCGGCCTTACTTTTAGAGCAGAGTCCAACATGCTTGTTTCGTCTTACTTTGACGGTTTGTGAGATGGTAGGTAAGTGGCCGTACTGCTTTGTAGGATGTTGCTTCTAGGATTTGTTCAAAACAGAACGTAGCATCTTTGCCCATTTCCCATCTAGCTTATGAATAGACAATTTCTAGTGTGTCCAATCCTCACCGGGTGCTGCATACTTCTCACCACATATCAAAACTAAACTTTGTAAAATATGTCTACTTGAGCGTATTGGATAGTGAAAAAATTAGTTATCTAAGCTATAAGATCAATTCTAGTAAATTCGATGCTCCATTCTGGCCGTGTATTATAGATAGGTTTTTGTAGGTCTTGTGGGTATAGTTTAGCGATACTAGACAAGCGCCTAAACACCTTTGTTTGACTATTTTCCGAATGACCTCAGAATGAAATAAAGGATGTTTCAGAAAAAAATTATATTATTAAGTTATCTAATAAAGTGACGAATTCTCGTTCATATTACAACAGCATGTACGAAAACGATTCTAAATTCTGTTTTATATTGCTTTTCTTCTCTGGTATAAAAATGCTATTCACTGGAAGAGAATAGAAGTTTAAACATTAAACATGAAATTTTGAGTCGTTTCAACATATGCTGTTAAAATATGAGATCATTTGAATGAGGATTAGTCAAGTTATTAAATTACGAAATGATGTCTGGCCACGTCGCCTGGAGCTGCAGAAAACACCGACTGTATCTCTGCAGAGGGGTAAGACTCCCCTAACGAGTGGACCAGTTGCCTATGGCTGCAGAATACACTAACTGCATCTCTGCAGAGGGGTAAGACTCCCCTAACGAGTGGACCAGTCGCCTGTGGCTGCAGAATACACTAACTGCATCTCTGCAGAGGGGTAAGACTCCTACAACGAGTGGCCCAGTTTCCTGAGGCAGCAGAATACATCGACTGCATCTCTGCAGAGGGGGAAGACTCCCCTAACGAGTGGCCCAGTTGCCTATGGCTGCAGAATACATCAACTGCATCTCTGCAGAGGAGTAAAACTCCTCCAACGAGTGGCCCAGTCACCTGGGGGTTCAGAAAACACCGACTGTATCTCTGCAGAGGGACAAAACTCCCCTAACGACTGTCCTGGTATAACACTAAACAACCTGATGGTGAATTTCCAGTAATGATGGAGCTTTTGGGAATGCAGAATACCCCTTCATTGCCATTGCTCCCATGTTTACTCAGGACCGGAGTAGTAGCACTTGATAGGGCTCAATCCATGGGTCAAATAGAACTGTTTGACATTTGAACTGTGTACTTCTACTAAAATGAATTGTTTGAAATCGAACTGTTTTTATATTTAACATTGTATAAACAAACGACTGATAGATAAACGATTGTTGCTAAGCTGAATTGCTTAAAAGAGAGTTTTTTAATCATTTAACTGCATCTAAACAAATGACTGATGTTTAATTGAATTGTTAGTGATACATAGCAATACTTGAAGCTTTTTAACTTTATTGACACTGAATTGTTTGAAATAGAACTGTTTGATCTTTTAACTGTGAGTAAAGAAATTACTGATGTTTAATTGAGTTACTAGAAATACATAGCAATACTTGATAACATTTCAATTTGTGTGAACAAATAGAATAATTCGCATTACATAGAAATAAGTTAAACCATTCAACTGTGTGCAAAAAGATTGTTGCATATTGACCTCTGCCCCGGCCAAGCTGTCAAAAGAAGAAATGCACCTGTGTAAATAACAGGTGCATCCGGTCGAAGATATCAGGGGCGACCTTGACTGTCAAGGGGTTGAATTGAGTGCGAATTGTGACGCTCGCAGGAAGTAGGTGGACGTCAAATTATTATATATGGCGACAGAAAGTTCAAGTTAGTTGGAGAGAAGATACTGGAATGAGAACCATGTTCCAGCAGAGGCTGGGCCCCCCAAGCCCACGGTTGAGCAGCCCGGGAGGATGGGAAAGAAAGGCTGTGATAGCCAGAAGAGTTGGGGGTCAATATGTTGCAGTTCTATTC
The DNA here is from genome assembly GCA_963585895.1 of Sepioteuthis lessoniana. Taxonomy (NCBI): domain Eukaryota; kingdom Metazoa; phylum Mollusca; class Cephalopoda; order Myopsida; family Loliginidae; genus Sepioteuthis; species Sepioteuthis lessoniana. Next base: position 64,944,061 of record OY757927.1, on the reverse strand, counting down.
AGTCTCCAACTCCCACTCACACACAACCCTTTCAATAAAGTGAGAGGTATATTTTTCTACAGAACCGTGTTTGGTTTGGTTTGTTGGGTTTTATGGCATATCAACCTTTGTAGGTTATTTAACGCCAAATCTATTTTTATGTAAATAATCTGTTCTATTTAAAACAATTCAGTTTAGCATAAGTACACAGTTTAATTGTCAAAAACATTTCTATTTCAAACTATTCAAGCAGTTATATGTAACAATTCAGTTAAGTGTAAATACAGTTTTCATGTCGAAAAACAGTTTTATTTCAAATAATTCAGTCAAGAATAAGCATGCAGTTTAAATGTAAGTACGGTTTACTTGTCAAAAACATTTCTATTTCAAGCTATTCACTTTACTCAAACAATTCATTTTAGAATAAGTATGCTGTTAGTTCTATTTAACCCATAGATAGGGCCCTATCAGGTGCTACCACTCCGGGCCAGAGTGGACCTGGGAGCGATGGCAATGAAGGGGTACTCCGCATTCCCCAAAGCTCCAGCATTGCTGTAACCTCACCATCAGATTGTTTAGTGTCATAACAAGGACACTCGTTGTGGGGGGTCTTACCCCTCTGCAGAGAAGCAGTCGATGCAGAGAAGAAGCCGACTGGGCAAAAAGAACCGTATCCGCTCGTCTTTATTGTGTTGAATTTGTCTCTGCATGCATGTTGCATATGAGTATACAACACAATGAGTTCATGTTCGTTTGTAATATAATGGCCGAGGGATTTTGGTTTATGCTTTTGGGTTTAGTTAGGCTGAGAACCTTTCGGCTCAGCACATGGGTTAGTTAGGTGCAACATGAACACAGGTGTTCATGCGCGCGCGCGCAGAGCGGATGTGTCACTCAGAGATGTCACAATAGCCCGAGATGGGAAACGGAGGCTAGCGAGTGCGAATGACGTCACGCGCCGGAGGTGCGCGGAGGATTTTGGGAGATTTTGAAAAGTCAGTTAATGGAGTTGAGACCTGCCTCGGGAGAAGACGGTTGTCTTTCGCTTGCTCGAGAACACCTTTGTGGCGGGTGCCACACGCGTTAGGGGGGTCAGATGAAAAAGCCAGAATAGAAAGATTGTGTCTCTCTCTCTCTCCTTATGTCGAAGAACCTTTAAACTCAAAGGTGATAAAAAGTTTCGTACCTGAACAAAAATCTCGTAGGAGGTGTCCTCGTGGTGTAATGGTTAAAGCGATGGACTGCGGAAGTACGCGAGTTCGTACTCCAGTCACTCTATTACGTTCACTTTCGGGCAAATACCTTTGGGAAAGGTATGAACCCCCTTATCCTCCCAGCTATGGGTTAAATAGTACCATTACTGTTCTTCTAGGAGAATAGATTTGGCATTAAGTAACCTACAAAGGTTGATATGCCATTAAACAAAGAAACCAAACCAAACCAAAAAAGTCGTCACGTGTTTTTCGAATTTCGAGATTCCTATGTTCTATCTTTATGGACATTCGATGTACATTTCACACATAGCCACATCATGGCTATGGTACACGTTTAAAAATGTTTATCTACAAAATGTGTTTAGAAATCATATATATTTGATATATATCTATAAAAAGTATTTAAGTATTTGGCATTAAATAACCTACAATGGATGATACGTCATAAAATCAAACCAAACCAAACCAAATGATATTAACATTTTTTTTTTGTCTGAATTAACCTGTACGCCTCAAATAATATCAAATTTTTGAAAGGTGTTCGCAAATGGTTTGAATGGCCGGGACCACCTCCAGGCTGAGTTATATCACTGATTCAAAAAATAGTACTTGGTGACTCCTTGCTTCACACATAGCATTATAAGTACGGATCAAGGGTAAGTGGAGCAATCCCAGAAAAGGAGTGACACCCTCCCCTATAGCAACCTTTGAATCACCCTCTACTACGTTCGGCCAACTTACTTATGTGCATCTTAAATGATATGAAAATGTTTGATACACTTTGAAAATCCTAGTTGATTTTAGATTTTTTAATCACTATATCTAAAATATCAAATTTTTTTAAACACTCTGTATATCTAAAATGATATCAAACTTTTTGAAACAATATGTACATTTCAAATGATATCCATTTTTTTTTAATACACTCTGTATATCTCAATTGGTATTACATTTTTGGAAGCACTATGTCTATCAAAAATGATATCAAAGTTTAGAAAACACTATGTACATCTCAAATGATATCCAATTTTTTGAAAACTGTATATATAATTAAATATCAAAATAACATTAATGTTGAAATATTGAAAACCAATAACCAGAATCAAGAAGCAAATTTTTTGATAGCCTTACATTATTTGTTTTCAGATGTTTAGTCATATATAGTATTAACAATATATTGCGCAGCATTTTGTTATTTACTGTCGAGTATGGATGAAGGATCAGTTTAATAGTGCAATAAAACTAAAAGCCAACGTGAAATCTGTTAAAACATAACGCTGCCTTCATGTCATGTAAATGACGGAGTTAGCCACTGTTGATATGGTCTATAGTTCAGAGGCTTAGCCTTTATAACAGTCCCTCTTAAACACGCCAAACATGGTGTCATTGAGAACTTCATTTGGATTCATTTCTTCAACAGCAAACAGTAAAACTTATTAATTTATTTCCTTGTATGTTTATTTTTATGCCTCCTTAGGTATCTTCGTTTTTTACTATATTCTCAGATCAGCATTAATAAAAAAAAGAATCTTAGCAGAAGACATATACAATAACTACATACAATATAAGTAAAGTTGGCGACTGTCGTCGAGGGTGACCAGAAGGCTCCCCTTTTCAATAGCTACTACACCGAGATGTAGGGAAGGGCGCTACTCCTTTCCCTGGATTGCTCCACTTTACCCTTGATAGATACCTTATATTGCTGAGTGTTAAGCAAGGAAGTGCCATTTTTAATGACGCGACCTGGGATTGAACCCAGGTCTCCCGGCACATAGGTGAACACTCTACCCACTAGGCCAATGAGTCGGTATCAATATACAGATCAAATTCTGTTTAGTACGTCATCCGGTAATTCTCAAATATGATCTATATAATTATTTTTCTCTTTTTTTTTAAATTATCCAAATTGATCATAAAATTCTCAATACTATTGCTGTTTTTGATCTGATTGTTTCAAAAATATATTACTCTACAACCACAAAATCCAGTTGTTTATTTGAAATAGTTTTTGAAATCTGTTTTGACAGAAAATTTCCATTTCGAGGAGAAATATTGAAAAAAAAATGTGAACCATAATTACAAATTCCATCGATCGTTTAGAAAGTTTCAATGGGATCACCTCTTGTACTTCTTTCAAGTAAAATCCTTATTTATGATTTTTATAATCTCTCCCAATTACTGTAATCTTTTACTATTTCATAATTTTTGTCTCACTTGTACGCCCTCCAATTTCGATATTACACTCCAATTTCCATGTCTCGACTCTGGGACTCAGACTTGAGTACAATATTCTATAGCCCAGTTGGGTGGCGCTGTAAAATACACCGACTGCTTGTATGCACAGCAGTATAGTTGGCGACCGTAGTCGAGGGCGACCAGAAGGCTCCCTTTTCAATAACTACAACACCGAGGTGTATGGGAGGGCGTTACTCCTTTCCCTGGGTTGCTCCACTTTACCCTCGATACGTACCTTATATTGCTGAGTGGAGGGGTTGGTAAATAGGATATTGCTGAGTGTTAAGCAAGGAGGTATCAAGTACCATTTTTAAAGTCTTTGGTATGACGCGACCTGGGATTGAACCCAGGTCTCCCGGGTCATTGGTGAACACTCTACATAATGACGATGATCTCAATAACAACAGTAATACAATACTTATACAAATGCAATACAAATACTGGCGACTCTGTCGTTCCAGACGCGAACGGTCTATTAATTTCTTGACTTCGGCCCATTGCGACACGAGGAGAGCGACACAATTCTTACTATGCTGACCATACTATGCTGACCCCACACCAATGCGCAGTGCATCTTGTGATGTTTAAGATCTCTGTCAGTAGAGATGCAAAAATCCCAACTACATCTTTCAACGGTCAAAATCCAACTCTACGCCTCAATGGCAGAAACTCAACTCTCGGCCTCCCTGGTCCAGTCTCAACTCTCAACTGACACTTTTTTTAAATCCTCAAATTCTCAGGACTATCCTTTCCGGGCATGATGTCATCCACACTCCAGCCTCATTTCCTGTCTGGGGGTTTATTATGACAAAGTTAATTGTCATATCCTTTGCGCGCGAGCGTAAACTGCACCAATAGACTATAAACCTGGGCTCTTAACCCGAATAGTTCAAAGCACAACCAAATTGAATGATAAAATATAATTAACGAAAAATGATTAATATTAAAAAGTCATTCCTTAATTATATAACAGTAAGAACCCCCCCCAAACGAGTGTCCTGATATGACACAAAACGATCTAATGGAGAGGCTTCAGTAATCCGGGAGTATGGGGAATGCGGAGTACCCCTTCATTACCACTGCTCCCATGCCCATTCTGACGAGAAGTAATAGCATCTGATAGGGTCATATCTATGGGTCAAATAGAACTGTTTGACATTTAAATTGAGTGCAAATAAATGACTTATAATAAATTGAATTGTTTGAAATTATCAGTTCATTGGCCGATTGGGTAGAGTGTTCGCCAGTGGCCCGGAAGACAGGGTTTCAATTCCAGGTCGAGTCATATCAAAGACTTAAAAATGGTACCTCCTTGCTTAACACTCAGCATTATAAGGTACGTATCAAGGGTAAAGTGGAGTAATCCAGAGAATGGAGTAGCGCCCTCCCCTACACCTCGGTGTAGTAGCTATTAAAAAGGGAGCCTTCTGGTTGCCCACGACTACGGTCGCCAACTTTACTTATTTTTTTATAAACAAATGATTAAATAGTAAATAGAATTATTTGTATAAATTAGAAATACTTCAAACCATTTATATGTGTGCAAAAATGAGCTTAGGCTCGTTTAAAGATGTTATCAACAATTGAATTGTTGGCGATACATAGCAATACTTGGAACCATTTAACTGTGTGCAAACAAATGATTAAATAGTAAATAGAATTATTTGCATTAATTAGAAATAATTCAAGCCATTAAGCAAAAAAAAGAGCTTATGCTCGTTTACAAATGTTATCAATAAAATGTTTACAAATCATAAAGATTTAAAAATATGTATTATCTGGATTTGGTAGTAAATAACCTACAATGTTTGATATGCCATAAATTAAGCCAAACCAAAAAAATATTTTATATGAGATCTTATTAGAGTTTATATATTTTTAAAACTACGTTTGCCACCCTGAAATAAAAATTCTAACAGCCTAGTCAATCATTCAATTGGCTCTCGGTGCAATACTTACTTACTTAGATCGGCTTTCACCCTGGTCGGGTTGAACCGGCTTCCTTCCAAGTAAGTCGCTCATTGAAGAAGATACTTTGGAATTTAACTGAGGGAAGAGTCCCAAGTCCTACCCGGAAAAACGCCCTGTTTGCCGCAGATTTTCCCCAGACGCATTGACAAAGCGACCAGAGGTCGCCGGTTACCGGAACAGACACCTCCTGGATTTTCACAAGAGCCCCTTTAGCCGGGTTGCAACCCTAATACTGCTGGGTGCCAGACCAATCTGCTTTGGGTGGCCCTACCAGGTACCGAAGTTCCCGACGGCATAGCTCTGGCACTACCCGTTGCCACCGCCCTGCCACGTTGAGGAGGGGTTAGACTTTAGGGTAATCTCGGTGCAATAGACAAAGTTTGATTATCAGTTTTAAATGCATCATCAAATCCAACACCCCATTTACGTTTTTGATTTCCCTGTTGCTTAATCAGTAATGATTAGGATCCAATTTAGAGTATTTTACATTTTTCAATCTTAAATCTTAATATCTAAATAGCTTCCCAATATGAAATTTATTTAGATTATTCTGTGTTGTTTCTTCTAAAAATCGTCTAGACAATAGTTTGACATCAACAAATAGTTAATGGTGAAGTTTTCTTTGTTTAAAACAATATCAACCGTCGTGGTTTATTTAAGATCAAAGCTATCCTTGTGGATGTTGGTTGGTTGGTTGGTTGGTTGGTTTTTATGGCATATCAACTTTTGTAATGCCAAATACATTTTATACTCATAATCAATTCAGTTTAGCATGAGTACATAGTTTAATTGTCAAAAACATTTCTGTTTCAAGCTATTCAATTTAGTCAAACAGTTCTTATTCAAACAAATCAGTTCAACATAAGTACGCAGTTTAAATATCAAAACAGTTCTATTTTAAACAATTCTGTTTAGCATAAATACGCAGTTTAAATGTAAAAAAAACAAGAAACTCAAGAAACCACGGCTTATGACTAATTAACCCATAGATAGGACCTTTATCAGGTGCTACCACTCCGGGCTAGACTGGACCTGGGAGCAATGGCAATGAAGGGGTACTCTGCATTCCCTAAAACTCCAGCATTATTGGAACGTCACCATCAGATTGTTTAGTCTTATATCTAGGACACTCGTTGTGGGGAGGTCTTACCCCTCTGCAGAGAAGCAGACGGTATATTCTACAGCTCCAGCCGACTGGACAACATTCTTGTGGAAGATCAATTGTGGTGCTATTCAAAAAAGTGCATCCATACCTTTCCCAACTGTATTAGACAAAAAGTGAACGTAAAAATGCAACTGGAAATCGAACTCACTTGCTACGATGTCGAAGCCCTGCACGTTAGCCACGATGCTATGGACACTCAACCCTATTAATTTTAGATTGGAATTTTTGAAAAAAAGAAAATGAAACATTTGAAATAAATTTCTGATTACAATTATGAACAAAGGAATCACAGTTTATCAGTATATAGTTCACAAGGAATTGATTTGCTTTTAAACTGATAAACTAAACCAATCAGCTTCAATCTCGATACTTTGTGAACACCTCCTTGTATATTAATTGTAATTTAATAGCAACCGAAATAAGTTTTGAAAAGATGCTCAATCTTGCAATAGATTTCAAAATTGCATTTAAATATTATACACTCAATGTAACAGTGATTATTGAACAAAGATATTGTTTTTAAAATTTTTTGTCATAAACTTGATCTAATCAATAGAGTTTTTTTTTGTGGGGGTGCAGATATCGACAACAATTAATTTTTTTATATTTCGTCACCAACATATGTTTGTCCGTGTGAAGGGGCCCATAAGAGATAAGTTCTAGCTGGTCGTCCAACACTTGCTCGTCCGTATGAAGAGGTCCATAACAGATATGTTTTAGCTAGTCGTCCAACACTTGCTCGTCCGTATGAAGAGGTCCATAACAGATATGTTTTAGCTAGTCGTCCAACATCTGCTCGTCCGTATGAAGGGGTACATAACAGATAAGTTCTAGCTGGTCGTCCAACACATGTTTTTCCGTATGAAGGGGTCCATAAGAGATAAGTTCTAGCTGGTCGTCCAACACTTGCTCGTCCGAGTGAAGGGGTTCATAACAGATAAGCTCTAGCTGGTCATCCAACACGTTTTTCCGTATGAAGGGGTCCATAACAGATAACTTCTAGCTGGTTGTCCAACACTTGCTCGTCCGTGTGAAGGGGTCCATAATAGTTAAGTTATAGCTGGTCGTCCAACATATATTTGTCCGTGTGAGGGAGTTCGCATCAGATATCATTGTAGTGAAGTAAACGTTCATCACCATAATCATCATTATTATTTTCACTCTTAGCGAGTTTTTCACAACAGTTCTAAATGATGTTTTTTTTACTGAAAACTGATTGACAACAAATCTCCTCAGGCTTCCAGGAGTCTCCTCAGTATTCTAGCAGATCTTAAAAGTGTTATGGTCTATATGGTCTAGATTCTTTCTCTGATTTCCAATTCCTATAGTCTCTTTTCCAGGACTTTAGTGCCTTTTCAAGGTTTGCAAGTGAAATTAGTATCATTATCACCAAGTTCCACAACTTTTTCAGCTCTCTAGCAAGATCCAGGTATGTGTCTATCTTTGCGCTTTCTTTTATTTTATTCTATCGTCAGCTGGAACGGCAAAATCCTCAAGATGACAAATTCTTTTCTTCTTTTTAAATCAATACTTGTTCTGGTCTTCTGGACGAGATTTGGGGATCAGTTTGTATTTCAAAATCTCAGAGAATTTAATGCTTCTCATTTTTAAGAAATATTCTGGTGTGTCCATATACCATATGCCAGTATGGTCAAATTTCAGTCTCTTGCACAATTTCAAGTAGATCACTTTTCCCCTCTCAGTCAGGCCAAGTCTTTTTGTGCTGGTTTGCTGCTTTTTCTATTTGCGGTTAACTGTTTCATCTCTCTTACCACATAACCTACACTTACAATTCTTCTACGTATTATCAATGCATATTTACCAACACCTCCGCTCGGCAGGATATGACACAAGGCCAATTTCTAAGCGGAGTTTAAAGGGTTTCAATTCAGAGTTTTCCTTCTCCTAGACTAGATGCCTCACCAAGTCTGCCCTACTATTTACCCATAGCTGGAGGGAGAATAATTAGATTCATACCTTTCCCAAGGGTATTAGTGCTATGTGAAATGCAATTAGCCTGGTCCAGGATTTGAACTCGTGTCGTCGTGTCCATTTCCTACGACGATAGCTATTACACCACGGGCACCTCCTACGTATTATCAATGTATCCTTTGTAATTATTGATTCTTACGGTATTGTTTTGTGCTGGCATTTAAAAAGCTTCAGTTTCTCAATCGTAGTTTCCCTTTCTATATTTTGTCAAGGTAATCCTGCGAGCAATTTCTTTAGTTTGTTGCTTGACTAATTCATACAATTATATTTTCATCCCTTTTTTGTTTTCTAGAATTTTAATTGTTATTTTTCTTTTATCCCTTATGTTATATCTTTTGATAATGTTTTTACTGGCTGCTGTAATAAGCCTTTCAATGCTCTTTTTTATATATCATTCTGGTATCTGAATTGTTTCATATAAATAGTTCTCATTGTTAGAGATTCCCTTTTTTCCTCCTTTTCTTGACACATAGAAACGGTCTATGAAAAACCTTGTGGAATGTCATTAATTTCCTTTTCCTTTTGTTTATATGTCTGATTTTCTTTCTTTTCCATTTTAAGAATGGTTCCAGAGTATCTTACAAGGGCGACTTTCTAGGTATTTATTCATTTTATGAGATTTCTGTAGAGTTTGTTTTCAAGAGGTTTCCTTGTTTTACTAAGATACTCTTTTCTTACTTTTTCTTCTAGCTCTGTTTATTCTAATATTCTAGGTATCTGTAGTCTCCTTTTTCTCCAAGTGTTCTGATGTTCTACTGATTGAACAGTTCTACTCCTTCCGTTAATGTTCTGTTTCCTTTTTTCCTAATAACAATGGCTCATTTTTTCAATCCCAAAGTCCATTCCTATATCTTGGCCATAGATTCTATAAGTCTTTTTAAAGGTTTCTCGTTTGTTTTTGTTTTGTTTTGTTTTGTTTGGGGTTTTTTTTTTTTTTTTTTTTTAGCAAATATCTTGATATAATCGAAATACATAAAAGATAGTTTATCTTTTCCTTTAACTCTGTAAATTTGTAACCTCCTTTTCAATTTCTTAGTATATAATTAAGTGGCATAATTGCTATTTCAAATAGCTGTGGCGTGAGTGAGTCTTCCAAGATGTCTCTTTAGATTTTAACTTCTACTTGGGTTTGTTCTCCAGCTGTTAATTCTACTTTCGAATTCTCTATAGCTTTCGTGATAAAATTTATGAATTGCTCTAATATTCTGAACATTTTCAGATATTCTATTATTCAAGTTTTGTAATAGGCCTTTTTGTAGTCTCTCCATGCCATGACTACATTTTCCACCATATTCTTATCTCCTTGAGGTTGTGCTGGTCTGTATATAATAAGTCTTCTGTTGCTCTTGTTTCCAGGCAACATCCTTTCTATTCTTCCTGTAATAGTCTGAGACACTGAAGCGAGTATCTGTGTAGTTAAAATATTCCTCATTATAAAGTAAACACGTTTTCTGTATGTAGTTTTTTGTGCTGGTTCCTTTTGGAGGGTCTTTCTGTATCAGGGTAGTTTTTCTCTTCTTTATTCATACAAGCATTTTTTGTCACTCGTGGGCATTTACTTGGTTGCTTTGATAATTTGTAGTGGACAGACATGAATTTTTAAACCCAGGATCCATATAGCTCCTTCTGGTCTGGTGTCTCCCGATTCAGTACTTTCTTAGGTATTGTTCTTATTACACCTGGTGTTTTTCAGCCTCTGGGTTTTCTTTTTTTCATCTTATTTACCCATTCGGCATTTGTGCTGTTTCTGTTTCCATTAGTTGCTTCAGAATTTTTTTGGTTTTTTTGCTTCCTGTGACTCATTTTTTTATCCTTTAAGTTCTGTCCACCGGCTTCTTCGTAGAATTTTTTTCAATATTATAGAAGTCCTGTTTTTCTTAGAATTACGATAAACAATGATCTGCAAAATGCATTGCATCAGCCACACTTCAAAAGGCTATTTTTTTTTCCTTTAAGCTTTTTTAACCGGCTTTTCCGTAGAAGTTTCTTTCAGTATTGTGGAAGGTCCTGTTTTTCTAAGACTTACTATAAACAATCGTCTGCGAGATGCATTGAATTAGCCACACCTCAAAAGACTCATTTTTTATCATGTAAGCTTTGTTCACCGGCTTTTTCGTAGAAGTTTCTTTCAGTATTGTGGAAGGTCCTGTTTTTCTAAGACTTACTATAAACAATCGTCTGCGAGATGCATTGGATTAGCCACACCTCAAAAGACTCATTTTTTATCATGTAAGCTTTGTTCGCTGGCTTTTTCGTAGTAGTTTCTTTCGGTATTGTGGAAGGTCCTGTTTTTCTAAGACTTACTATAAACAATCGTCTGCGAGATGCATTGTATTAGCCACACTTCATAAGGCTCATTCTTTAAAAGAGAAGCCTGTTTACCAATCTTCTGATATGGTGGTGCCGGAATCGATAGAAATTCAGCGCTTTTTCTTTTGTTATTGTCATAAAAGAAATAAGAGAAAAACGAAGAAAAGAAAATTAATCAATAAATTAATTTCAACTGAGTTCCTAAACCTGTTATCAACGAATCACAGGTGTATGAACAAATACCTTTTGAATAGAACTCTGTTGACATTTAAAAGTCAATCTCGACTTTGTTTATTTCTTATGAAATATTTATTATGCACTTGTTAAAAGCCGCCTTCAATGTCCATTAAGTTCAATGTCAAATAAAATTTCCATAATAATTTATTACAACTAAACTAATAAGAGAATGCAACCTATAATGAGTAATTAATAATTACAGTATCGCCCATAAATAAGTGACCCGGTGCCAGACTAATCTTTGTTAATAAAATATGACTAATTAGTAAGTGCACCTCTACTAATTCTTAATAAAAACTTAATTTTCTTCTCAGTCAAAGAAATTCAGATCGAATTAACTCAAGTGGAACAATCTAAATTATTATTATTTGGTAATGTTTATTACCAAACTCTTAAGCACTGAAATTGTGTAACCAAAAATTAATTTGAAACACCTCTGTAAGCAAAAATAAGACTACATGAATAGATATAAAGGACTGTACTTATTTTGGATTGCTCTATATGTAAAATAATTGCGGGGAGGGTTTCGTTTTATATATCTTGCCTTTCCGTTTAGTTAGGCTGAGAACCTTTCGCTTAGTGCATGGGTTAGTTAGGTGCAGACATCAGCGCAGGTGTGCACGCGCGCGAGGAGGAGGATGTGTCATTCAGAGATGTCAAAATAAAAATCCCAGATAGGAAATGAGAGCAGGAAATGTGAATGAAGTCATGCCCAGAAGCGCTGAGGATTTGGGGGATTTGAGAAAAGTCAGTTAGTTGAGTTCCTGCCACCGAACGGGAGAGTTAAGTTTTAGCGTCCGAAGAAGACGGTTGACTTTCGGAGCTTGCCGAGGCCTTGCGGTGGGTGCCGCACGTGGTATGGGGGGGGGGCAGGTGGAAAAGTCGTCATAGAAAGATTGTGCTTCTCTCTTCCTCATGTCGAAAAACCTTTTAACTCAAAGGTAATAAAAAGTTTCGTACCTGAACTAAGAATCGTAAAGTTTTTCGTGTTTCGGGATTCCTATGTTATCTATATATGAGTTATGAAAATTTCTATGTACATTTCACATATTCATGTATGGCTATGTAACATATTTTCATATTTTTTTATAGCAGAGTTTCAATGCTTTTAATCGATAATACCTAATAATACCCGTTTTGATTGTATAATGATCCACTAAAAATAATATCATCCCGATATATTCTATTTAGAAGAAAGTAAGTTTTTTACTTAAAAAAAAACATTGTTTGGGTTTACTTATTTATGGGTGATACCATATCTCCCTTAAGAAATTTTACCCAGTTGAATGGGGCTATAGAATACACCGACTGCACCTCTGCAGAGGGGTAAGACCCCCCCAATGAAAGTCCTGCATATGACACTAAACGATATGATGGAGAGGCTCCAGTGATGCTGGAGTTTTGGGGAACGCGGAGTACCCTTTCATTGCCATTGTTCCCTGGTCCACGCTGGTAGTACCTGATAGAGCTCTATCTATGGGTTAAATAGAACTAACTGCAAACTTATGCTGAACTGAATTGTTTGAATTAGAACTGTTTGACTAAACTGAATAGCTTGAAATAGAAATGCTTTTAACAATTAAACAGTGTACTTACATTTAAACTGCGTACTTATGAATTGTTTGAAATGGAACTGTTTTTGACATTGAAACTGTACTTATGCTAAACTGAAATGTTTAATATAGAACTGTTTTTCATTTAACTGTGTGTATAGAAAATCTATATTCATACTAAACTGAATTAGCTGAATTAAAACTGTTTGAATAAACTGAATAGGTTGAAACAGAAATGTTTTTGGCAATTGAAATGTGTACTCATGTTAAACTGAATTGTTTGAAATGGAACTGACTTTTTTGCATAAAAATAGATTTGGCGTTAAATGACCTACAAAAGTTGATATGCCATAAAACCCAAACAACCCACTCCTTGAGAAATTATAATGATCGGCCCGTGTGCAAACAATGAGCCCACTTTATTATCATGAGTATTTACTCCTTTGAGAGTTTTTTTTTTTCCCCAGCGAGGAGTCTGAGTGACAGTAAGTCTCCTCAGTTTTATTCTGTGGTCTCCCGGGGCAGCAAGACCACAATTTTGTAATTTCTCTTTTTTTTGTTGTTGTAGATTATTTGGCCTATTGAGTAGAGTGTTCGCCAATGGTCCGGGAGACCGAGGTTCAATCCCAGGTCGAGTCATACCAAAGACTCTAAAAATGGTATTTGATGCCGCCTTGCTTAACACTCAGCACTATAAAGTAAGGATCAAGGGTAAAGTGGAGTAATCCAGCGAAAGGAGAAGCGCCCTCCCTTACACCTTGGTGTAGTAGCTATTGAAAAGGGAGTTTTCGGGTCACCCTCGACTAAGGTCGTCAACTTTACTTATTATAAGGTCTGGTCTTCCGACCGAGATTAGGTGATCCGTTTGTACGTCAAAGTCCCTATCATTATTGATGTGGACCCAAAGTGGGTACACAGAACAGAAACACGGAACTCGGTTTAGAGGTAAGAAAGATATATTAACAAAAGTTACAAAGGATAGTGTCCAATATTGGTAGTCGTACTTCTACTACTGCTACCACTACTACCACTGCTCTGTTTATTTGTCGCTGCCTCCCACCAGACACGACTTGACACATGGTCAAAAGCCCAAAGGCCGATTAAAGTGGGGGTAAAGGGGAGGGGAAGGTCGGGAACGAGCCGAGACTCGAACCCTGCTGGTCTATGCTGCACATCGGCTCACTTGGTGCAATGTGAGTCTGATAAAGCAAGCAGTTTCACGAACCCAAATCTGGGTCCGGGCACGTATGCCGGGTTATGGCTTGAACTAGACACCAAGGTCTAGCGCCATACATAGGTTTCGAGAAATTCCGCAGGGTACCTCTCAACTACCACTGCTCTGTTTATTTGTCGCTGCCTCCCACCAGACACGACTTGACACATGGTCAAAAGCCCGAAGGCCGATTAAAGTGGGGATAAAGGGGAGGGGAAGGTCGGGAACGAGCCGAGACTCGAACCCTGCTGCTCTATGCTGCACATCGGCTCACTTGGTGCAATGTGAGCCTGATAAGGCAAGCAGTTTCACGAACCCAAATCTGGGTCCGGGCACGTATGCCGGGTTATGGCTTGAACTAGACACCAAGGTCTAGTGCCATACATAGGTTTCGAGAAAGTCCGCAGGGTAAGTATTTGTCGCTGCCTCCCACCAGACAGGACTTGACACAAGGTCAAAAGCCCGAAGGCTGATTAAAGTGGGGATAAAGGGGAGGGGAAGGTCGGGAACGAGCCGAGACTCGAACCCTGCTGGTCTATGTTGCTCATCGGCTCACTTGGTGCAATGTGAGCCTGATGAGGCAAGCAGTTTCAAGAACCCAAATCTGGGTCCGGGCACGTATGCCGGGTTATGGCTTGAACTAGACATCAAGGTCTAGTGCCATACATAGGTTTCGAGAAATTCCACCGGGTACCTCTCAACTACCACTGCTCTGGTATTAGGATATTACTACGCTAGTAATATAGTGCTGGAAGAGTCCATGATGCAGGTAAGTTTCGATCTCACTACAATTATTTAACTCCTTGTGAGGTTTTCACACCAGTTTTAACACGTTGTCTTTACTGGAATTTGGGTGATATTAAATCTCTTCAGGTCTCAAGGACTCTACTGTGTACTTAGCTGATCTCACCAATATTATGGTCGGTATGATCTCGATTCTTTAGCTTATTTTCAGTCACTCCAGTTTCTTTTCCAATCATTAGTGGAATGTTCCAAGCCCGCCAACTACAACTAGTATCGCTATCTCCTTCATGTTCTACTGCTTTATTTTTGAGTTTTTCACACACTGCGTAAACTGGTGGTTTTTCACTGGAGTCTGAATGATAGCAAATCTCCTCAGGTTTTCAGGACTCGTCTAAATATTCTAGCCGATCTTAAAACTGTGGATGGATGATCTCGATTCTTCTTCTTATCTCTGAGAATCTTATCTTTGAAAATACTGCTCTTTTCGGCTAAGCATTCTTATGGCTATCAGTATACCTTTCCTTTATATATACAGTCAATGCTTTAATTTTAAGTTTTTCACATCAATGTTAGCTGATGGTCACCAGAGTGTAAGAGACAGCAAGTCTCCTCAATTCTCCAGGACTCTTCTCAGTATTCTGGCAGTTCTCAATAATTTGGTAGTTTTGATGGTCTCCACTCGTCCTCCTATTTCCAAGTCCTCCAGACCCTTTAATAATCCTTTGGTGACTGTACCAAAAGCACTAATCATGATTAGTAA
The DNA here is from genome assembly GCA_963585895.1 of Sepioteuthis lessoniana. NCBI lineage: Eukaryota > Metazoa > Mollusca > Cephalopoda > Myopsida > Loliginidae > Sepioteuthis > Sepioteuthis lessoniana. The sequence continues at coordinate 64,928,688 of OY757927.1, read as the reverse complement.
AATTGTCACCTTCTATTATTATTATTATTATACTCATTTGAAAGTTCTTCACACCAGCTTTAGCAGATGGTTTTCCACTGGAGTCGGAGTGACAGCAAGTCTCCTCAAGTCTCCGGGACACTTATTGTTATAGTGGCTGATTTCAACAATCATTTGTTGACCGCAGTCTTCCACTGGAGTCTGAGTGACAGCAAGTCTCACGTCTTCTGGATTCTTCATACAATTCTGGCTGATCTTAACAATCATTTGGTGACTGTGGTCTTTCACTGGAGTCAGAGTGATTATAAGTCTCCCCAGGTCTCCTGGATTCTTTCTGTTCTGGCTGATCTCGACAATCCTTTGGTAACTGGGGTCTTTTACTGGAGTTACTCTTCGGAGAGTTTTTCACACCAGCCTTAGCTTATGGTTTTCCACTGGAGTCTGATTGATAGCAAGTCTCTTCAAGTCTTCAGGACTATTCGCAGTATTCTGGCTAATCAAAACAATGCTGTAGTGCGGATGGTCTCCATACATCCTCTTATTTTCAAGTCCTCCAGTCCCTGTTTCAATCTTTTGGTAACTGTACCGAGCGCGCCAATTACAATTTGTATCACTGCGACTTTCAAGTTCCATTTTTTTTTTTCAGTTCACTGGCAAGGTACTTATCTCTCTTTTCGCTCTCTTTCCGTTTTAACCTGTGCTCAACAAAATGACAAAGCCCTCCATCATTATTATTATTATTATTATAAAATTTCAGATTGGATTTGAAAATACCTTTGTGGCCTAATCGTATGTGTGGAATAAAAGTAAGAATCGGAACGTAACGAATCACTTAAAAAGTTTGAAAAGGTAATATAACTTTTTTGCTTTGTTGGCTTAGAGCTACTTTTGCTGCCACTTGATCCCGCGCAGGACACATCTTTTTTTTTTTTTTTTGTTAGTTTTTTTTTTTATTCTTCTCTTTTTTTGTTTTTATTTTGTTTTATTTTATATTTTTGCTGTTTTTTTTTTTTCATTGTTTTCTTTTTTTGTTGTTGTTGTTGTTGCTGCTGTTTTTTTTTTTGTTTGTTTTTTTTCGGCTGATATAGAAAAGTGATAAACACTTATTTAAGTTTAATATTCCCACTTTATTGTGTTTTCTTGTTTAAGCCGATTCTCTATGGATATGTCTTCAAGCCGTCGCTTCAGCCAGAAGAAAACTCTTTATCAAATTGTCATAATTTTATTATGTCGCCTCCAGGCCAGAGACCCGGATGGCAGCCGAAGCCCCGCTCTGCACAACGCCTGAAAACCAACTGTCTAAAAATCAAAGTTAATTTTTTCTTCGTCTTCTGACATGTGACATCACATGACATTTCATACTGCGGTCCACAAGAAGCTTGAAGTTCCCTATCTGGCACATTTTTTTTAATCATTTTATTCTAATTTTTTAAGTGAGGCATTGTCAACCAATCTTATTATTAATAATACTGACTAATATCTTATTTTTAATATTTTTTATAATCATCTTATCAAATTTTTTATCACAATTCAGACAGAGTCGTTTTTTTTTTCTTGGCAAGGAGAAACAGGAAGCATTGAAAACTATTAAAAAAATGACGAAAAGAAAAATACTAGTCCAAAACGAGTAAAAAAAAAACTCACACAGATTACTATGATAAAGAGAAAAAGGCGAATTGTGGACTTTACCGTCCCTTCAGACCACAGAGTAGCGAGACCTTGCTTGAAAACAAAAAAAAGTATGGAATGTGAAGGTGACGGTGATACCAGTTGTAATTGGTGCACTCAGTACAGTCACCAAGGGATTGGTAAAAGGACTGGAAGACTTGGAAATAAAAGGGCAAGTGGAGACCATCAAGACTACAGCATTATTAAGATCGTCCAGAATACTGAGAAGAGTCCTGGAGACTTGAGATGTCTTACTGTCACACAAACTTCAGTGGAAAACCATCAGCTAACGCTGGTGTGAAAAAGTTACAAAAGAGTATAATAATAATAATAATAATAAAAATAATAATAATAAGAAGAAGAAGAAGAAGAAGAAGAAGAAGAAGAAGAAGAACAACAACAACAACAACAACAACAACAACAGCAACATGTCCGCTTCGATTTTACCATTCCAGTTGACAATAGAGTTAAAATAAAAGAAAGTGAAAAAAATTGACAAATATACAGACCTTGCTAGAGAGCAGAAAAAAGCCGTGTAATGTGAAGTTAACAGTTCTAGTTGGTACCATTGGAGCAGTCCCTATTGACCTAAAATATAAAGGAGACTGGGAAAATTGGTGATCCGAGAAAGAATCGAGACTATCCAGACAACATCACTGTTAACTTAGAACACTTAGAAGAGTCCTGGAGACCTGGGGTAACCTGCTGTCACTTAGTCTTCAGTGAAAACCACCAGTTAAAACATGAAGGTAACTATCATATAGAAATAAAGTGAGACGCTATCGTTTGAAACACAATCACCAACAGGCGGAAGTGGCGAGCATCCAAATGGTATAAATGGATATAAGTAAGTAAAGTTGACAACTGTAGTCGAGGGTGACTCGAAGGCTCCCTTTTCAATAGCTACTACACCGAAGTGTAGGGGAGGGGGCGACTCCTTTCCCTGGATTGCTCCACTTTACCCTTGAAACATACGTTACGTTGCTGAGTGTTAAGCAAGGAGGTATCAAGTACCATTTTTTAAGTCTTTGGTATTACTCGACCTGGGATTGAACCCCGGTCTTCCAGACCATTGGCAAACACTCTACTCACGAGTCCAAATGGATGTACCGAGCTGTTAAATAGGACATTAGTCGAATGAACAAATATTCGAGTGGACTTCTTTGAGTGACGGACTTCAGCGATAGAAAGACTTAGAAAAATCCTAGATACCTGAAGTAACTTGCAGTGAAAACCACCAGTTAAAACAGTAGTGAAAACATGAAGGTAACTGTCATATAGAAATAAAGTGAGACACTGGCGTTTGAAATCCAATCACTAACAGTCGGAAGTGGCAGGCCTCCAATGGTGATACCGAGCTATTAGAGAGGACATTAGTCGAAAGAACTAATAATCGAGTGGACTTCTTTGAGTGATTCGCCCGGTCTTCTGGGGCTGTAGAATATGCTGACTACACCTCTGCAGAGCAGTAAGACTTCCCCAATGAGGCTACAAGTTGGCCGTGGGTGGCGTCTCGTAAGGCGCTAGGACGGGATCCTGGTGGTTGAGCAGTCATTGGTCCGGTGACAGAGTGGTCAATGTCTTGCAACACACCACTTTGGCTCTTACTTAGTCTGACGGGCGGTAGGATAGGCCCCATCCGATCAATCGGCTGGTCATGTCAATCCCAAGTACCTATATGTTTTATCCCGACTGTACTTTTAAATCTGCATTTTCAGCAAATTCCCAACCCTTATCTGTTAGGTGCTAGAAGGCGGTGGCTGAATGTCAATTGTGTTGAGAGAATAGGAATTTGACCAGTACTGAGAACCTGAAATTGGTAACGCCTCGGAAACCAACCCTTAACTCGAGTATACTGGTCGCGTATCCCCGTCTCAACCAAGGCGAATGGGTTAACCCCTTGATTCATTCATTCCCAACACAAGTTGGACTCAGTGGTGAGTGGTGGAGTGCGGGACCAGCAAAAAATACACTGCATATATGTCATCTTCAAATAAAAACCAAACGAAACCTCTCAGAATCAGACTCGGAAAATGAGGCAGCAGACTTCCCCAGATTCATTGTTATTGAATCTTTGGAGGAGGTTTGCCTAGCCAAATTCACGCCTTTCCTCAATGAAAAAGTAATCTCTACAAGGGCTAGTCCAAAAACTGTTAAGTAAACAAGGAATGGCAACTTGCTTGTCGAGGTGGACAGCCAGAGGTAGGCAGAGAACACATTAAGAATAAAAACTTTTCATTCGACGAAATGCAGAGCCTACCCGCATGAGAAACTCAACACTTCCAAGGGAGTTATCAGGAGTAGAGAGTTGGCATTGGCTAAAGAAGAGAAGATAGCATCAGTCCTGGGAAAACAGGGAGTTGCGAACATGAGAAAAAGCGAACAAACGAATCCTGACCAAAATTTACATCCTACTCCCAAGGAGGTGAAGATTGGCTATTGTCTTGAGAGAGTTGAGCAGTACGTCCCAGCTCCCCTGAAGTGTTTCAAATGCCAAAAATATGGACGCCACAAGGAAGCCTGAATTGTTCGAAATAGAACTGTTTTTGCATTTTACTGAGTGTAAACGGAAACTGCACTTATGCTAAACAGTACTGTTTGAAATAGAACTGTTTATATGTATAAAATTGATTTGGCATTAAATAACCAAAAATGGTTGATATACCATAAATCCAAACAAAACAAAACCAACCTTCTTGCGAGAGAGAGGGCTGTACCAAAAATATGATGAATTGAAACCGGTTAATAATGTGCAAACAAATGAAAACCTGCTCAGCCAAAAAATTTATCTAAGTATTCATTTAGAAATCTTAAATTGAACTTATACATATATAAACGGAATTTGGCATCAAATGACCTACAAAGGTTGATATGCTATGTAAAAAAAGTTCTTTTAGTGCCAGACTTCAGCGAGAGAAAGATTTCAGTAACAGCTTAGCCGGAACACTTTTGTTTCAAGCGATTCTTTTATTGTTTCCTGACAAGACTATAATGCTACAAATAGTAACAGTCTTTTACTTCGGCTTTTGTTAAATTGTCAATTTATTCATTTTTTTTTTCTGCGCATGTTAGCGTTACAAAAGTAAAGACGTGGCGTAAAAGGAATACAAGAGTAGACACGACTGGGTCGGAAAGGTGATCTTCTTGGAATTGGGCAAGTGATCAAAATTTGATCATACAGACACATGGTAGGCAGAAACTAGTATCTGCCCTAGAAAACCAAACACATGAAATTCTCGGGAATTTGGGGATACAAGCGGATCGCCAAATCTCGACCAAGAAACCAGATGTAATCTTAATTAACGAGACAAAAAGAATTTGTCATCTAGTGAATTTTTGCCGTTTCAGGAGACCACACAGTAAAAATAAAAGAAAGCGAAAAGGTACACAAAGTTGTGAACTTTGTCAAAGAGCTGAAAAATTTGTAGAACGTGAAATAGTTATACTAATTGTTATTGATGCCGTTGGAACAGCCCATAACGGCATGGAAAAATAGTTGGAAAGAAAAGAGTTTGATTTATGTCTTTTCCAATGATATGACCTAAACAGCCTCTTCGTGGTTTTATACTCGGCTGTGGAATCCATTTCCTACAATGTTAACCATTACGCCACGAGCAACTCTACGCCCAGTCGGCTGGGGCTGTAAAATACACCGACTGCACCTCTGCAGAGGGGTAAGACACTCCCCATGAGTGTCCTGATATGACACTAATGCAATTAAACAAAGAAAACAAAAAAAAATTATTATTTTTATTGATTTCTCGTTTTTATAAACAATTTTATCACAAATAAACTTTATCTAAAACAAGGAAGCAAAAAAAAAAACAACAAAATAACTCTAACATTCGGTAACAAAGCTGGAAATCTTCAACTGACACTGCTTTCAGTTTTGCTTTCGTTTCCTTCTGGTTTTGTTTTTTGTTATTTTTTTTATTTGCTTTTGTTTTTTAAGGGATGAGGGGTTGCTTTGTTATTTTTGTATTTTTGTTTGCTTTTTTTTTTTGTTTTTCGTCATAACTTGTTGGTTTGATTTGGTTTGGTTTTATGGCATATCAGCCATTGTAGGTTATTTTTGCTAATTCCATTTTTATATATATAAACAGTTCTGTTTCAAACAATTCAGTTTAACATAAGAAAAGTAAAGTTGGCGACCGTAGTCGAGGGTTGCCCTGTCAGCTGGGGCTGTAGAATACCCTGACTGCACCTTTGCAGAGGGGTAAGACCCCCCCTAACGAGTGTCCTGGATATGACACTAAACAATCTGATGGTGGGGTTCCAGTAATGCTGGAGCTTTGGAGAATGCGGAGTACCCTTTCGTTGCCATCGCTCCCAGGTCCACTCTGGCCCAGAGTCCAATCTATGGATCAAACAGAAGTAAACTTGGCACTTATACTAAACTGAATTGCTTGAAGTAGAACTGTTTTGCTATTTAAACTGCATACTTATGCGAAACTGAATTGTTTGCAATGGAAGTGTTTTTGTATGCTAAACAGAATTGTTTGAAATAAAACTGTTTTTGATATTTAACTGTGTGAAAACAAAAACTATACTTATAGTAAACTGAATTGTTTATATTAGAACTGTTTAACTAAACTGAATAGCTTGAAATAGAAATGTTTTGTTTTTTTTACAATTAAACTGTGTACTTATGCTAAACTGAATTGTTTGAAATAAAACTATTTATTTTCATAAAAATGGATTGGGCATTAAATAGCCTACAAAGATTGATATGCTATAAATAGAACCTTGCCCTTTCTTTGGAGAACATCGATGTCGTAGAGAAGCGAAACCTACTGCTTGAGCAACTGACGATCCTACATACAACCTTACCTTTCTGAGGTGCAAAAGTAGATCTATAATCTCGTGATAATTACGAATATTATAACATTTTCATAATAAGGAATAAAAATGTAATTATCCATTTACTCTATTTCTTTATAACAATTCATTCTCTTTGATGTCTGCATCAGATTTTAACAAAGTTTTTCTTGTGTATTAATTTTAGAATGTGTGTGACCACACGTTTATGATTGATTTTAAAGGTATGTCAACCTGTCTAGGGTTATCTTATGCCAAGAGAAAAGAGAATCGCGTACATTGAATGTTTTTGTTTACATATTTGTGCTGTTGTTCAAGAGATCTTTGTTGGGGTGTGGTGTAGTAATATTTTGTTTTATGTCGACATCCTTAGGGAAAGATTTTTAACAATTTTTTTGAATGGGACTGAATATGTTTACGTACATAATTTTAGGTATAATTTCATTTCTAGAAAGAAGGACAAAAACTCATTCATATCGACACTTTCAAATAGATCCTTCATATTGTTTACGTTGTCAAATGAGAGTTAAATCTCTACATTTTATGAGAAAATATTTAACAGTGTTGGATGTTTGACTTGCTTTACATTGCTGGTGTTCCTCTTGTTTGAACGTAAAGTGGGGTGTAAGTCTTGGGTGACGAATGCCCAATCGGGATATAGTGAACTGTTCCTTTTTGGATTTTCTGAATGAGGTTTCCTTTCTCCTTGTATGTGTTTTATTAGGAAGAGTTTAATGTGTATCTTGTTGTTTCATCGTTGTTGCTATTTTGTTTTGCAGAAGTTGTTGATTTTTGGTTTAAAATCAGCGAAACCAAAAATCAACTAATTTTAGGCCGATTCATTTTGCGGTAAAAAAAAATTGCATCACTTTATTTTCAGTTGAATTCACATTTCATATTTCGGCGGTTTTAATTTATTTTGGTGAAAATCAGACGTCAAGAATCAATGCGAAGCTTTGATCAAAAATAGTTTATTTTATTATTGGTTCCTTTGAACTATTTCGAAGAAAATTGGTTGAATATGAAAGAAAATAATAATAGAAGCAGAAGGAACGGAGGGAATAGAAAAGATGTTTAAGATGTAAAGAAATCTGTAAAAAGAAAAGGGGAATAGAAGATAATAAAGAACGAAAACTTGACTGAGACAATGAAGAAGAGTTCTAACGAGAGAAAAAAAGAAAAGAAAAAAGATGTCGAAGATAAAGAAAAAAGATGTTAGAATCAAAAAAATAAAAAAAGGTGGGGAAAAGATTTCGAAGATAAGAAATAGAAAATATGTCGAAGATAAGGAAAAGAAAAACGATATCGAAGATATGAAAAGAAAAAGATGAGAAAAAAGATGTCAGTAATACAAAAAAGAAAAGACATCGAAGATAGGAAAGTAAAAAGATGTCCAAGATACAAAAAAAGAAAAAAAATAAGGGAAAACAGATGTCGAGAACCGAGAAAAGAATAAAGATATTGAAGATAAAAAAAATAAAGAAGACGGAGATAGGATACAATTGAGCTCAAAATAAGGCTTCTAACATTAGGAAGAGAAAATAAGTTTGAGAACATGAAAAAAGAAAAAGATATCAAAGATTTGAAAAAGAAGCAAGATATCGAATAGAGAAAAAAGGAAGTCTGATCAAGACACAGAAAAGAAAAAAGATAACGAAAATAAGAAAAAGAAAACGATGTCGAAGATACGAAAAGAAAAGTTAAGAAAAAAGATATCGAAAATGCAAAAAAGAAAAAACTCACAAAAATAAGAAAAAGAAAAAATGTCGGAAGATATGAAAAAAAAGAAAAATAAAGAAAAGAAAAAATGATGTCGAAGATTTTTAAAAAAAGTATAAACGAAAAAAAAAAAGGACGAAGAAGACAAAAGATATTAGAAATTAAAAAATAAAGAAAAAGTACTAAATATAGGAAAAACGTCGAAGATACGAAAAAAACAGATGACGAAAAAAAAAACAATGTCAAAGATACGGAAAAGAACAAAGATATCCAATTTACGAAAAAGAAAAAAGATATCGAAGATACGAAAAGAAAAAGATGTCAAAATAAGAAAAAAAAAGTCTAAGGAAGATACAAAGATGTCGAAAATAGGAAAAAAACGAAAAGGGGTCGAAAATGTGAAAAAGAAAAAATGTTGAAATGGAAAAAAGAATAAATATGTTGAAGATACAGAAAAGAAAATGGTAGAGGATAGAAAAAAGAAAATATGTCAAAAACACGAAAAAGAAAAGAAGTTGAAAAGAAGAAAAATGTCGAAAGAAACGAAAAAAATCAGAAAAAGAAAAACGATGAAAAAATAGGGAAGTGAAAAAGATATCAAAGATGGGAAAAAAGGCGTCGAAAATGGGGAAAAAAGAGATGTTGGAAATAAGGGGGGCAAAAAGTCAAAGATACAAAAAAGGAAAGAGATGTCAAAGTTGGGAATCAGAAAAAAGAGATCGAAAATACAGAAAGGAAAAAAAATTCAAAAATATGAAAAGAAAAAAAATGTCGAAAATAAGAAAAAAATATGGTCAGAATGTAGAAAAAAATAAATGTCGAAAATGAGAAAAAGAAAAGAGGGTCGAAAGTGACAAAAACAAAAAAAATGTCAAAAATAGGAAAACGAAAAAATATATCGAAGATACGAAAAAGAAAAAAGAAATCGTAATCGTAAAAAAAAAGGTGTTGAAAATGAGAAAAAGATGTCGAAAATACGATAACGAAAAGATACGTCGAAGATACGAATAAGAAAAAAGATGTTGAAGATGAGAAAAAGATGTTGAAAACATGAAAAAGAAAAATGATGTTGAAAATGAGAAAAAGATGTCGAAAATACAAAAAAGGAAAAAGATGTCAAAGATACGAAAAAGAAAAAATGGTTTAAGAAAAAAGAAAAAAGTTGAAATAAAAAAAAATGAAAACAGAAAATGAAATAAAAAATGGAAAATAAATGATGTCTTAAAAGAATTAACAAAAATATACGAGTGATTGATTGATTGATTTGATTACTTGATTGATTAATTGTTTAAATGATTTGATCAATTTATTGATTTGATCGATTTATTGATTTGATAGATGGATTGATTGTTTGATTGATTTGAATGATTTCATTGTTTATCGTCGTAGGAAATGGACACGGTGACACGAGTTCAAATCCTAGACGAGACTGATCGCATTTCACATAACACTAATACCCTTGGGAAAGGTATGAATCCAATTATTCGCCCTCCAGCTATTGGTAAATAGTAGGCCAGCCAGCTTAAACTCCCCAGATCTCGAGAAGTGGGCCACAACATAAGGAGCTGTTTAGTGTCATATCGTGGTGTAATGGTTAAAGCGATGGACTGTGGAATCGTAGTACGCAAGTTCGTACACCAGTCACGCTATTACGTTCACTTTCGAGCAAATACCCTTGGGAAAGGTATGAACCCCCTTATCCTCCCAGCTATGGGTTAAATAGTACCACCACTGTTCTTCTAGGAGAATGGCTTTGGCATTAAATAACCTAAAAAGAGTTGATATGCCATTAAACAAAGAAACCAAACCTAATCACTCTTCACAATTTTTCTCTCTTTTTTAAATTTTTTATGGAATTCTATTTTTACTTCAATATCATAATGTAGTTTTTACATGACATATGCAAATTAATCTGAGGGTGAATGGTACAAGAATGATTTATACAGATATTGCATATATATATACATATATATATATGGAAATAAATAAGTAAATAAATCCGATACCATGAAGAGAATTTGAAAACCAGAATAATCCAAAATTCAATGAATTTATTATGAAAGTCAATGTTGAACGTGTCGGTCGTAATAACCTTCTTCAGGACTTTAAATTCATGAAAAGTGTCGTTAAAATCGCGATGGATGTCAGATAGAATTTATTTTATTAATGTTATTTCATCAACCATCCATAGCTATTTTAATAACACGAAAACTGAACTGAAACGTTCAACGTCAACTTTCATGATAAATTCATCAAATTTTGGATTATTTTGTTTTTCAACTTTTCTTCTTATATATATATATATGTGTGTGTGTGTGTGTGTGTGACACATAACTCAATAAATCCCGGGATTGACATATAGATGGTGTCTCTAATAAAAAAAATCCATATTTTTATGAAGTACTAACCTTCAAATGGCACGTGTCAAAATTTAAGCCAAATCGGATTATTCGTTTACAAATTACAGTTATTTGTGTGAAGCTACTGTTGTAAATTTTCAAAACAATGAAAAAACTCTGAATTTTGTGTGTTGATAAATCATTGCTTTCTGATGGGAAAAATACTGTTCAAGCAAAGCAATGGCTCGATAAGTGTTATTTGGACTCTGATCCGTCGTAAACAACGGTTAGGAAGTGGTATGCTGATTTTCAACTTTGCTGTACAGATATAAATGTTACTGAACGCTCAGGTCACCCAAATTTGGCAGTTGTCCCGGAAAACACCAAAACACTCCTCAAATTCGTTTTGGCCGATCGTAAATTGGAGTTGCGTGGGATAGTACAGGAGTTAAAGATATCAGAAGGAATGTGTATTCACCATTTTGCAAGAAGATTTGTCAATGAGAAAGCTGCGTTCAAAGTGGGTGCCGCGTTTGCTCACAGTCGATCGAAAACAACAAAGCGTCGACGGTTCAGGGCGTGTTTGCAACTGTTTCAACTAAACGAAAAGGAGTTTTTGTGTAAATTTGTGACAATGGATAAAACATAGATCCACCACTTCACTCCGGAGTCAAATCAGCTATCAGCTGAGTGGACAGCAGCAGGTGAAAGCTGTCCAAAGCGACCAAAAACACAAACATCAACAGGCAAGGTTTTAGGCTCGATATTTTGGGATGCGTAAGCTATTTTGTTCATCAATTACCTTGAGAAAGAAAGAACCATCTATAATGAATATTATATAACATTATTAGTGCGTTTGAAGAAAGAAATCGCCAAAAAACAGGCACAAATGAAGAAGAAAAAGTGCTCTTTCACCAAGACAATGCACCATGTCACAAGTCGATCGCAACGATGGCAAAACTACTTACTGGATGATGTGTTATATATATATATATATATATATATATATATATGTGTGTGTGTGTGTGTGTGTGTGTGTGTGTATTTCTACAGATAGTGTTATGTTTATCGCCATAGTAAATGGATACGGTTACTCGAGTTCAAATACTGGGTGTGGGAATGGTATGAATCCAACAATTTTCCCTCCAGCTTCTGGCAAAGAGTAGAGCAGACTGAGCTCTTTAACCATGGTATGGCAACCGGTTTAGGGAAAGAAAAACTCTGAATTAAAACCTGTTAAACTCCACTAAAAAATTGACCTCGTGTCGCATACTGTTCATGCTGAGGGTTTGAGCACACAAATACAAACACACACACACAGACAGACAGTCAGACACACACACACGCGCGCGCACGCACATATATATATATATATATTTATATACAGCATAAAAAAACAACTCTGAGTTTGACACAGCCAAATCCTCAGGTGAGCCTCTTTTTCCCCCAGCTTGAGGTTAAATGATATCCCTACTTTTTTTCTACAAGGGTGGCTTTGGCCTTTAATTACCCACGAGAGTTGATATACCATTAATCAAAGAAACCAAACCTAGCCCTCAGAAAGTATTGAAACTTTAGTGATAATCCATTTCAAACTGACACTGGCTAACGTCTTTATATATATATATATATATATATATATATATATATATATATATGTGTGTGTGTGTGTGTGTGTGTTTATTCAAACAGGCTTTGTTAAAGACTACGGAATATTTCTTTTTCGTGATTTTCAAGTGTAGATGTTTAAGTCTTCTTATTTTTCGTGCATCGGGGTCAAGATGATAGAGAAACATATTTAATAACTAATACACTAACCTTAGCAACCCTCCTACTTAAATGGGTCTACTATTGAAAAAAAACCTTCTAAATATAAAAAAAACTCACAGCAAAACAAACAATCACCACAATCAATAATTTCTCTGAGGACAACCAGTGACATGGTTGAAAGCGGTTGGGTAAAAAATAAGGGACAGTTTCTCTATCCTCTCGATCCCGATGTACGAAAAATAACCAAAAGACTTGAACGCCTACACTTGAAAATTATAAACAAGAAATATTCCGAGGTCTTTAACAAAGCCAGTTTGAATAATTAACTTGCTGCCAAAATACACAATATATATATATATATATATATATATATATATATAAACAGGTTTGGTTGAATTTGACGGATTGTTTCTTTTTTAAAATCTTCCCGTGAAGACATTCCTGTCTTCTCACCGGTCTTCTCATATCTTGCTGAAGTTGGTAAAGAAAGAACTCTATATTAACCCAAGCTATATTATCTCTATTATATACACAAAAATTCCAATAACAACAACAATAATGATACTAATAGAATAAACTTATTACAAGAATTAAATGCATGAAAACTACAAATTAGACAAGCAAGTATAACCAATATTATGCACAGACACATTAAACCCACTGAACCTCAAAAACGAATAAAACTAATTATCTACAACACTAAATTAAAAACATCAAACCTCATCGTTATGAATAACACAAACTCACCTAAAACTCCCCTAAATCAATCTAATGTAGAGTATCAATTTACATGCCCATTTCGAGAGTGTCTCTCTGAAAATAACTTAACACCTACATTGGTGATACAACAACCACACTCTCTCGTCTCCTTACCTACCATCTTTCCGACTGAAGTGCCATAAAACAGCACCTAATGACAAAGCATAACAAAGACACCGACAAACTCAAATCCCCAGATATAAGAAAGATCCTAATTAACATTACAAAAATTGTATATAAAAATGACAATAAAACCGTTTACAAATCCTCGAAGCAATGAATATAAAAAACAAAAAAACCTACAATGAATAAAATAGCATTCACCACAAGTATAAACATATTAAGTGTATTCAATACCTAACAGAATGAACGATAATTTATTTTAAAAAAAAAGAAAGAAAAAATAACACTCTAATTAAATATAAGCCACTCCAATAAATATAAATCTCACTGCAACAAACGATCTAACACAACCTTCGAAGATGACCCGTGAAATGGTCGAAAGCGCTTGGGTTAATATAGGGTTCTTTCTTTACCAACTTGACCAAGACATAAAAAGACTGGTGAGAAGACTTGAATGTCTTCACTTGAATATTTCAAAAAAGAAACAATCCGAGGTATTCAACTAAACCTGTTTAGATAATGATTTGCTGCCAAGGTATACAATATATACATATATTAGAAGTCTGTTACTTGATGTTTCATGCGATATGCAAAATCATCGGACGGAAATGTGAGAAAAGTGGCAGATCAATCAAATAATAGTGTGGTGTATAGTCACGGGTCAAGATGGAAGTAAACGAGACACTCACATCCGGAAATATATATATATATGTGTGTGTGTGTGTGTGTGTACGTGCGTGTGTGTCAGAGAGAGAGAGAGAGAGTGTGTGTGTGTGTGTGTGTGTGTGTGTATGAATATACCTATATAGTATTAAGGTAGTCCAAATGGCAACGAATAAATCTAGAATTAGATTATAAATGACCCATGTGGAGTTTATTAACATGTCTACACATGGATATCAATACGCGTCTTTTGCTCAACAATTTGTTACTTGTATTTACCCAACTCCTCAGAAAGAACAGGATGGGATACGACGTCAATTTTTAAGCTGCATTTAACAGGTTTGAATTCATAACTCTTCTTCTCCTTGATCAATTGCCATACCAAGGTTAAAGGGCCCAGTCTACCCAAGTATTTACTCATAGATGTAGAACAATTGTTGCATACCTTTCTCCAGTGTATTAGCAATATGTGAAATGCGGTCCGTCTAGTCCAGGATTTGAGCGCAGGTCGCTCCGTCCGATAACCGTTACACCACGAGCACATTTTTATCATATTTACCAACCCCTCCTCTCGGGCAGGATATGACACAAGGTCAATTTTTAAGCGGAGTTTAACAGGTTTAAATTCAGAGTTTTCCTTCTCCTAGACTAGTTGCCTCACCAAGGCTGAAAAACCTAGTCTGCCCTACTATTTACCCATAGCTGGAGGGAGAGTAATTGGATTCATACCTTTCCCAAGGGTATTAGTGCTATGTGAAATGTCATCAGTCTCGTCCAGGATTTGAACTCGTGTCGTCGTGTCCATTTCCTACAACGATAACCATTACACCACGAGCACCACGAATAATAACGATTGATTGGCCACTTTTCTCACATTTCACGCTGATGATTGTACACACCACGTGAAACTATAAGATTGTTAATGGTCATAATTATAATATTTAACAGATTTTTATATAGACCGGCCCATCAGCATAATGGTTAAAGTGTTAAAAAATTGAACCCCGGAAGACCGGGGTTCAATCCTCGGTCGAGTCATACCAAAGACTCAAAAATAGTACTTGATGCCTCCTTGCTTAATAATCACCATTATAGGGTATGGATCAATGGTAAGTGGAGCAATCCAGGAAAAGAAGCAGCGCCCTCCCCTACATCTCAGTGAAGTAGCAATTGAAAAGCAAACTTTCGAGTCGCCCTCGACTAAAAACAACAATATCTGTTTTACAGCAGTAGCATCGAGCACCTTTTATGCAAAACTTTCTCATCTGCATCTGTCTTTTTTTTATTATTTAAATATATATATATATATATATATATATACTTGGGAGAGTCAAAAATTTGGGAATATTTTGGTAACGTTAAGTTCAATTTAAGAACTTCGGATATTTTTGCTGAGGTCGAGAAGATGACAAAGTACACTTTACTGTGATGCCCTATTCATATGGTCTTGTGCCACATCTAAGCAAAAATGCTTAGTTAATTACTACACTTGACTGTGGTGTGAAATGATGGACTGGTCTGATACTCTTCAAGTGTTTCTCGCCGAGTTGGCCTCTATGGCTAGGAGCACAGCCTCGGAATATTCGATTTTAGGCCTACCTAACATTGCCTGTCGAGGGTCTTGCAATCCGGGTGAAATTTCTTCAACTATCTGATTACTGTATGCTGTATAGTCACAATAATCTATACAAACACATAATACATATACATCTACATGTGCATGTAGAATCATAACGACGACACAATACAGACGAGCGACACAGTTCTTAGAAAAATATACCTCTCACTTTATTTGAAAGGGTTGTGTGTGAGAGGGAGTTGGAGACTGAACAGAACTGCAACATACTGACCTATTGGCCAAAACCGCGTTTCTTTCCCGTTTTCCTGGACTGGTCAACCGGAGGCCTGGGGGCCCACTCTGCTGGGTGCTGGCTTTCTTTACCGCATCTTGTCACCAACGGGTCTGATCTCTAAACTTCCTTACTTCCTGTCTTCACTGAGTTATATGATAGTTTCACGCCCACCTTCTTTTTGTGGGTGTCACAATTGCACTCATTCAACCCATCCACGGTCAAGGTTATAATTCTGATATTCCTCGACCGGATGCACCTGTTATTTACATAGGTGCATTTCCTATTTTGACTGCCCGGCCGGGTCGTAGGTCAATATACAACATGTATAGTGATTAACTGAGCTTTCACCTTTAGCACAACAAATGTTTTTGGTTGTTTCTACGGTGTAATAGCCCAGTTTATACTCGTAAAGAATAAGTTTTCGAATTAGAGATGTACGTTCATCTGTGAGACTTTCGTATCACTCAACATGTCAGCGCACGAACTACAGCGGGTAACTACAACGATTTGAATTGCGTCTGTCTCATGATATACATGTCACAACAAAGTAAAATGTAGCAAAATAATTTGAATTTTTTTACTCACCTCAGTTTATATATATATATATATATATATATATACAAAATAATATAAAGATAATCAGATGGGAATTTTAAGTGATTATAAAAATAAGAATATATATATATATATATATATATATATATATATATATATTAGATTATTAGAAATATTGTATTATAATTTTTCTTTAACAGAAAATATTCCAATAACACTATATTGTCGAGCTTGATATAGAAAGTGAAAAGCGAAATAGACAAATCAACACTGACTCAATGGGAAGTTATAAAAATGCCTGGGCATAAACAATTTGTAAAAACAATTGCTGGCTCTATCTCGAAGAAAAAAAAAGCTTTGCATATTGAAATACCCAGAAGTCAACAAATTGTTGAATAAGAAAACGAAATTTGTATCCACGTGTAGACACTTGAATAAATTTCTTTTATTCCATCTACGCCCAGATTAAACTCAAGGTGTAAAAGAAAAAAGAAATAGATAAATAAATGAATAAATAATTTCATCAAAAGAAACAAATCGAGTCAAGAGTTTTAAAGCAAGTAGTTGTAAGAAAACTAAACGAAGGAAAATCGAAAATGAAAAAGTACAACTGTGATCAAGACTGAGAAATAAAAAAAATGGCGGAATCAGTAGGAAAAATCCTTGTGCTTTTTGATAAGAAAGGAGAAAATAATATAAATATAATCAGATGGGAATTTTAAATGATTATAAAAATAAGAATAGAAACAAAAATACTTTTCTTTTAAAGACAGAGAAGAAAGTATAAATCAAAAAAAAAAAAAAGCTAATATGAGAAGAGTGAGATAAAATAAGCCAGAAAAACAGGTATGTGTACTGTCGAGATGATGGAATAGAAAAATGAAATGATGCAGGCGTCAATGTGAAATGAATAGAGATATTTTTGCAAACCTTTACTTTTTTTTATTCTATGGCTTAGTACCAAAAATACTTTATGCTTTTTTTAGTTTGTTTTGACTTTTGTTTACGTCGCAGACATCATAGTGAACTCTTGACTCGAGTCTTCTAAATGAAAAGGCTCATTGTGTCGTATAACAAACTATTGTTAGTGAGTTCGAATTTTATTGGGTGCCCTTCACCTTTAGCCTTATACCAAACTAAGCTAAAAATTAGTAAATCAAAGTCGAATCATGTTGTGTAAGAACCTAAAATAGCTGACAAGTTTTAATGAGTTCTCACTAAGCACTCCATCTTTTGGTTTGTGCCAAAATAAATTAAGCTTAGTAAATGAAAAAGCAGTATTCATCTCGGATATCATTGTGAGTTCTATTCTTACAGGAGACTCAATAATTCTGGTCTGATACCAAACTAAATGAAGCGTAGTAAATGTAGGTAGGTACCACTTATGAAGTAATCGTTAGCGACGTAGATTAGCACAACGAGTTTGAGTCTCACTGAATACACCATACTTCTAGTTTGGTACCAAGCTAAGCAGACTCTTATTAATGACGTCAGTTCTCACTGGGAGTCCCATACTTTTGCCTTTTGCCAAACTGAGATAAGCTTCGTATATGATGGTGCAATATTTGCCTAGACTATTGTGAGTTTGATTCTTCAAGGATGCTACATACTTTTTAACTTATACCAGACTAAGCAACGTTTAATGAATAAAGGGTATTTCGCGTAATATAACGGCTAGATTAGCAGGCCATTTTAATGAGTTAGAATCTCACTGGGTGTCACGTGCTTTAGGGCCTTCTAAGCAAAACTAAGTAAATAATGATGCAACTTTTGAGTCCTATTTACATCAGAGACTCCATATTTCAAGCCTTTTCATAAACTAGAGAAAGCTTTGTAAATCAAGGATGTCGCGTGTGATGGCACACTACATTAGCAGGCCATTGTTTGTGAGCTTGAGTTTCACTGGGTACCACATACTTCTAGCCTGGTGTGAAATTAAGCTTAGGAAATGACTAGATTACTTTCGGAATTTGAATGGAGAAAAGAATAGAAAAGTAGTAACTGGATTTGTTTGGTAGGGTTTTTGTCATATCCACTCTAGTAGGTTATTTAATGCCAATTCATCTTTATATATATATATATATATATATATATATATATATATATATATATATCATCATGTCGTGCCGCTA
Source organism: Sepioteuthis lessoniana (assembly GCA_963585895.1). Taxonomy (NCBI): domain Eukaryota; kingdom Metazoa; phylum Mollusca; class Cephalopoda; order Myopsida; family Loliginidae; genus Sepioteuthis; species Sepioteuthis lessoniana. The sequence continues at coordinate 64,910,310 of OY757927.1, read as the reverse complement.
GCACGGATATCCCTGACCCTCTCTCGCCACTTCTCCCTATCGTTCATCGCCTCTGGCAGGTCTTCAGGGCTACATCCTGTATCCTCACATAGCTGCTGAATGTATGTTCTAGCTGGTCGTCCTGTTTTGTCCGGCCATATGTGGGGGTTCATAGGAGTACATCACTTATGAGATCGTCCCTGCTTCTCCAGCAGTGTCCTGCATGTCTGGTTCGTCTAGCTTGGATAGTTTTCGTGATGGGAGGCAGGTGGCCGTATAGTTTGTGCCTTGTGGGGTGTTGCCGCCAGGACTTGTTCAAGATTGCTCGCAGCATTCTTGTGTAATTGCCGGCCAGCTTTTTCTCCAGCCGTTTAGTTAGCGTCCAAGGAGTGCATCCATACAGCAGTATCGATACGACCGCTGCCTGGAAGAAACTGCGTTTCATTTTATCGGTCAGGTATGATTTCCATATGATCGATAGCCTATCGATAGCTGTCCATACCTTCGTTAGCCGCGTGTCGATGTCCTTTTCGGTTGATGAGACGCTGCTTCCGCGGTAGGTGAATTTGTCTACTAGTTTCAGAAAGGTTCCGTCTTGTGTGGAGATGTCACCTGTTTGATTATAGCACATATATTCCGTTTTGTGTGCATTGACATGGAGACCAATGCCAGCGGTGGCTCGTTCCAAACTATGCAGTAGTGTTTCGGCATGGTTGGGTATATATATGTATTTAATGCCATGGAAGTTTGTCTGCGACATTTGGTTTCATGAAGTTTTTACAAACAACAATCTTCTGGCAGATAATGAAATGAAATTAATAACTCGAAAATCGAAAACCATCAAGACTACAGCGTTATTGAGATTGGCTAGAAAATTAAGAGTCCTACAGACTTGAGGAAACTTACTCTCACTCAAACTCCAGTGAAAGACCATCAGCAAGTCTGATGAAATAATAATAATAATAATAATAATAATAATAATAATAATAATAAGAAGAAGAAGAAGAAGAAGAAGAAGAAGAAGAAGAAGAAGAAGAAGAAGAAGAAGACATGGATTAATGTTTTGAAATTTTCTCAGCAATTGATTTAACGCTATCATGAAAATAAAAATACCTGAATGGATGACGAAGGAAAAACTACACTGATCTCTCAAAAAGGAATCATTCCTAGCAAGTATAGACCGATAACGTGTTTACCAATGATGTTAAAAATACTAACCGCTCAGATAAGAGAAGAAATTAGCTATTCGCATGAAGGACGCAATTATTGCCGGAAGAACAGAAAGGGTACCGCCGGGGAACAATTGGAACAGATGACCTACTATATAGAGATCAACACATCCTCAAGGCGAAAAGAAGAAAGTCATTGATTGAAAAAATGTGTATATATATATCTAAAATTTTAAAAGTATCCAACCAAGTCATAAACTTAATCACGAAAGCGATAAAAAAAATCTTGAGAATGGAATTGGTAACAAGATGACAAAACTGTTGTAAAAGATTTCAGTATTAAATAGTTTGTAAACATTCTATATAATTACTGACAAAAAGACTGACTTCGGCACTGAATAACCCAACAAAAGTTGACATGCCGAGAAACAAATACATCATTCTACCTATTCCTGTTTCTATTGCTCTTTTTTCTTTTTCTCTTTCTTTTTATCTTTTGTTTTCTCTTTTTCCCCTCCCTCTTTCTTTCTTTCTTTCTTTCTTATCTCTTTCTTTTTCTTATTATTTCTTTCTCTCTTCTTTCATTCTTTTCTCTCTCCTTCCATTCTTTATTTTCCCCCTTTCTTTTTCTTTTTTCTTTTTCTCTTTCTACCATGTTAACTTCTTTTTTTTTTCTTACATTCTCTCTCACGCTCCTTTCTTTCTCATTCTCTTTCTTTTCCTTTTTATCTTTTTTCCTTTTTATCTTTTTTCTTTTTTCTCGAGTTTCTTTTTCTCTTTCTTTCATCCTTTTTCTCTTTCTTTCATCCTTTTTCTCTTTCTCTTTCTCTTTCTCTTTTTCCTTTTCGTCTTTATTTCTTCTATATATATATTTTCGCTGCGTCTTTTTAATTTACCGGATAAAATCTAATTCAGAATTAATGCATTTTTATCGCTCAATACAATCGTATCTAATAATTCCTATTTGTAGAAGAATTCCCCATAGTGTAGTGGCTAACGATCTTGACTGCTACATCGTAAAAAGCAAGTGTGAAATCACGTCACGCTATTATATTCACTTTGGGACTAATATCATTGGAAAAGCTATGATTCACCTTACCCTCCCAAGTATGAGTTAAAATGCACCACCATTGTCATTCTATAAAAATAGCTTTGCCGATCGGTTCTTTGACTTAATGGCATATCAATCCATGATGGTCATTTAATGCCTGTGGAATTGTGGTAAGGATGAGATACTCGGTGAAATAGAGTTAATTATATATTAACTGAAGTGGTAGTTTTCAATAAATATCATAAGTCTCGCGCTGTGGGTGTTGCGTCCGAAGTTGGTCTTACAACTGACCGAGATCTTTCAGTACCTTAACGTTTCACGTTCTTAAGAAACACGACGTCTTTTTATTATACCTCCGAGATACCGGAAGTCACGTGGTACGAACCCCTTTACAACAATACTTACTCTCGTTTATTAGCATAATGATATTTACCAACCCCTCCGCTCGAGCGGTCAATTCTTTAAGCGGAGTTTAACAGGTTTGAATTTAGAGTTTTCCTTCTCCTAGACTAGTTGCCTTACCAAGGCTGAAAAACCTAGTCTACTATTTACCCATATAATAATAATTAGATTCATACCTTTCCCAAGGGTATTAGTGCGATGTGAAATACAACCAGTCTCGTCCAGGATTTGAACTCGTATCGCCGTGTCCATTTCCTACGACGATAGCCATTACTCCATGGGAACCTCGTTTATTAGCATAATGATTAGATTGTTCACCAATCCTAGGTCGATTAATGCTTCAGGTGTTTATCGAACTCGGACAGTTCAGAGTAAACTTTTGGGACTTATAAACTTAATGTTCTTACATCGCTATGATTACTACTAATAATAAAAATCTGAATATGAGCTCAGGTAAAAAATCATATATAGTTTTAGAAATCATGGTGATATAAGAACATTAAATTCGACAAACACCTTAAGAAGACCGAGGGACATATCGGACGAAACGTTGTGAATATAAAAATAAAGTTGTCAACAATAGTCCAAAAACCCTGAATTATAAAAATGGTTTCACGTATTGCTATGTAAACACTAACATGGTTAAAATGGAAAAAAGAGGAAAAAAGGTTCCCAATTGCCGTCATAATTAGACAGCTGTCTCATATAATTTATCATATTTCTTTAGTCGGTAAAACTCAGAATATTTCTTTTTCATGGTCTACTAAAAGTAGCTCATGAAAAAAGAATCTTTCAATAAACCAGTTGTTTTAAAAACTTCTAAAATTTCTTGATCAGTGTTTCAAGCGCTATTGATTTTTACTGCAAATTGTTAAAGTGAATTTATTTGTTATTTTTTGTTTTGTTTTGGTTTGGTGTTTTTTTTGGGGGGGGGGCTAGCGAGGCGGGGGGGGGGCATAAGATAAAAGAAATAAAAAAAGCTTTCCAGTTGCCGTTGTAATTTTAGTCAGTTGATTAGATCGATGCCTGATATAATTTTACTTTAGTTAATCGGAAAAAATTGGAATTTGTATACATGGGGATTTTGGTGGGGGTAGGGGAAACCAAAAAAACTCAGAAAACAGGCGCCCAGATCCGGTGAGAGCGGCGTACTGGACAGAAAGACAGGAGCTGTGCAAATGAATAATTATGAACAATCCATATGTTATAAGAGTGCTAATGTCCTCGTAGATAACTAAAATAGACAGTACTGCGCATGTGACTGTTTGCAACAACCAATCATATGCGCGGATAAGAGGCCAATAATCATCCAAATGAATAAATAGCCAAGAATTTTTTTCTTTTTTTTTTTTTTTCCTTTCCACTTTTGCGTAAACTGAAGGGTGTATCAGAGATTGATCATCTCTGATAGGGTCCGCTTGGTGAGGAGAGTATGATGTTGAAGAACCCAAAACTCTTCAATGACCCAAGCAAAACGCATCATTGACGACACCCTCCGGTGCCCAAATGTAGTAAGGCGTATATTTAATGTACTATTCAACATTAATCATTTATTTACACATAGTTAAATTGTTTTAAGTAAAGTAAATGATTGAATAGTTCTATTTGACCCATAGATGCGACCCGTACTACACATGTGGGTCACAGTGGTCCTGAAAGTAATGGAAATGAAGAGATACTCCCCATTCCCAAATGCTCCAGGATTGAAGCCTCACCATCAGATGGTTTAGTGTTATAACCCAGGACATTCTTAAGATGTGGGGGCTACCCTTCTATTGAAGAGTAATCGGTGTATTCTACACCCGCCGCTGATAAGATGGAGCGTTGGCATTGAATTATCCACAAAGTTGATATGCCATTAAACAAAGAAAACAAAAGAAATCGAATCGTATTCGTTGCGCGTATTTTCTCTTTTCTTCTTCTTCTTCTTATTCTTTGTCTTTCTAATTTTCTTCTTCTTCTCTCTCTCTCTCTCTCTCTTCCCCCTCTCTCTTTTTCTCTCTCACCCTCACTCCTTTTCTCCCTCACCCTCTCTCTTCTCTCTCTCTCTCTCCCTCCCTCTCTCTGTCGCTCTGTTTCTCTGTCTATCTATCAATTTATCAATCTATCATATTAAACTTTTCCTCTGATCGCGTCCTCTACTTTCAAATTCATGTCCTCAATCTTCCTCAAACATTTCTCTCTCTCTCTCTCTATATATATATATATATATATATATATATATATATATATATTTCTCTTTTTTCTTTCTCTCTCTCTCTCCCTTTAGGTATCAGTCTATCTATATATCTCACATTAAGCTTTTTCCTTAATCACGCCGCTTTCATGTTGTCCCTCTTCTTCCTTCACCTTCCCTAACCTTTACTTCATATATCTATATATATATAAATATATATCAAATGAAACTTTTTCTTTGATCTTGTCCTACTCTTTCTCACTCACTTCTTCCTCCATCTTTCCTTAACTTTTACTCTCAGTCTCTATCTATCTCACATTAAGCTTTTCCTTTGCTTGCGTTCTCCTCTTTTTACCTCCCTTTTTCTTCACTCTCTCTCTCTCTCTCTCTCTCTATCTATCTATCTATCTATCTATCTATCATCTCTTTCTCACACTCACACACATTAAGCTTTTCCTTTGATTACGTCTTCCTCTTTCTCTCTTTTTCCTCCAACTTTTCCCAAACTTTACTCCCCCCTCCCTCTCTATCTATCTATCTATCTATCTATTTCTTTATCTATCCATCTATATCTATCCACTCTCTCTGTCTTTCTCTTTCTTTGTATTTATCGATGTCTTTATCTATCTATATATATATATATATATATATATATATACCCATCTCTCTCTCTCTCTCTCTCTCTCTCTCTCTCTCTCTCTCTCTCGCTCTCTCTCCCTCTTTCACCAACACGCACACACACATATACATTGAGCTATTCCCTTGATCTCGAATTATATCAAACCTTCTCTCCTTTAGTTTGAATGTGTAAGATACTTTCTTTGTCCTCCTGCTTTCCTGACACTCATTTTTAATGATTGAGATAAGTTTTTTAAAAAATTCGAAATGATTTTTTTTTATCTTTTATCAACAGTGACTTCATTTCGCATCTAATTCCAGACAATGTATCAACTTTTATCAGACTAGGGGAAAAAACAGACACAAAAAAAATCTTACATCAAACAATGATATCTCCTTAATTGTATATTCATAATATTCCAGACAGTATTTTATATCATCATAACAACAAGAAAAAAATAATCGTCTGCCCTGGTTGAATATTCTAATATGTCCTCCACGAAAATTAGTTTTTTTTTTTGTTTTTTTTTTAATTTTTTTTTTTTCTACCGACCAAAGTATTCGGCCAAAATGAGATTCGAATTTTAGCAGACGAAATATTTATATCTTCTTGTTCTTACAGGTTTTAGACGGAAAGGCTGAAAACGAAAAACACGGCAGAAATTAATTAATTAAAAATTAAAAATGATGCAAACAAACAAACAAAATACAGTTATTCCCAGTTTTCATATACAATATCAGTTTATTTATCAGTGGTGGGAGTCTCCGAGTAGTAGTGGCTTACGTGCTGGGCTGCGACATCGTATTAGTAATTAATCAAACTTATTTTTAGTAACTGATTAGTACCAATCAGTATATAAAAATCAATTGATAAATAAATGAGATTTATTTTTATTGGCTACTGGTTAGCTGGGTCGGTTTTACGTTTATTAGACAGATTCTATTCATTTCTTTTTTCAAAAATAAAACTATTTAAAATAATACCTACCGTCAACAGTTTCACAAGATAGGGTATTTATTAAACATCCAATCAAGTCTAGATTCGGTTCAAGGCCATTTTAAAGTGCAGGTCGCGCACTGGTCGAAACCCATGCGAAGCAATGACAAAAATTCTTAGCCCCGACGACATTCCATCAATAGGGTGCCTCAGGCACCGAGCAATTAACTCAACCTTGCAAGCTGGTAAAGTATGTGGCGACCGTCCACAGAGAACAAAGATTTTCGGCAACTGGTAGCCCCCATCAAGTTCGTTTCTGCAGACAACGTAATTCGGTGTGAGAATTTCACAAGAGACACTGAATAATTTGGCGATGCTATTTATAGAAAATGACTTTGCAAAAACCATTGACTTTTAAATGATTTTGTTGGGTAGAGGACTCCACTAACAATTCTTTCGTTGGACTATGCACTCCCTTTACTGTAGGGTAGACGCCCGTTCAAACAATTTTCTAGATGGGCCCTGCATTTCCTTCTTTGTAGAGTATTTTCTAATTGAGATCCTTCCTTTTTGTAGAGTAGAAGACCCCACGGACAATTTTTATTTGGGCCCCACACTTTCTTTTTACTTGAGAAGAGGGCCCCACTGCCAATTTTCTAAGTGGACCCAGCACATTTATTTTATTGGGTATAGGGCCCCACTAATATTTTTAATTAGGTCACGCACTTCATTTTTTCTAAAGTATGGGGCCCATCAAACAGTTATCAAATTGGGTCCTGCACTCTTCTTTTTCTTAGGTAGAGGGCCCCACTAACAATTTTCTGAATAGACTCCACACTTTTTTTTAATAAGATAAAGGGCTCCACAAACATTTTTAATTAAGCTCTTTTTGTACGGTATAGGGCCCAACTGACAATTTTCTAATTCGGCCTGTCCTTCTCTTTTTCTTAGGTAGAGAGCCCCACTAACAATTTTCTAATTTGGCCTGGTACTTCCTTGTAAGTAAGTAAAGTTGGCGACCGTAGTCGAGGGCGACTAGAAGGCTCCCTTTTCAATAGCTACTACACTGAGGTGTAGGGGAGGGCGCTACTCCTTTCCCTGGATTGCTCCACTTCACCCTCGATAGGTACCTTATATCGCTGGGTGTTAAGCAAGTAGTTTTTAAGTCTTTGGTATGACACGACCTGGGATTGAACCCCGGTCTCCCAGACCATAGGCGAACACTCTACCCACTAGACCAATCCGGTGACGTCACTGCATGGATCTTCCCCGACACTGTAAATAGTGACTGACTCGATAAACGAGTCAAGCGAGTCTAGTCAGTTACAAGTAACCGTTACTGTCTGTATTTCCGTAAATTAATACATCTGTAAACTTTACATTTCTTTGTGTTATTAATTTCTGGCCTGTCAAAACCACAACACAGAGTCAATCTATTTATCAATGTGATTTATTTTTATTTGTCTGAATTTCCTTATCTTCCCACTGTGGGTTAAATAGTATCACTACTCTTCTTCTACAGAGATGGCCTTGACATTAAACAACTCAGAAAAGCTGATTTGCAATTAAACAAAGAAAACAAAAAAAAATTATTACTTTTATTAATTTCTCGTTTTTATAAACAATTTTATCACAAATAAACTTTATCTAAAACAAGGAAGCAAAAAAATAACTATAACATTTGGTAACAAAGCTGGAAATCTTCAACTGACACTGCTTTCAGTTTTGCTTTCATTTCCTTCTGGTTTTGTTTTTTGTTATTTTTTTATTTGCTTTTGTTTTTTTAAGGGATGAGGGGTTGCTTTGTTATTTTTGTATTTTTGTTTGCTTTTTTTTTTTTGTTTTTCGTCATAACTTGTTGGTTTGATTTGGTTTGGTTTTATGACATATCAGCCATTGTAGGTTATTTTTGCCAATTCCATTTTTATATATATAAATAGTTCTGTTTCAAACAAATCAGTTTAACATGAGTAAAGTAAAGTTGGTTACCGTAGTCGAGGGTTGCCCGGTCAGCCGGGGCTGTAGAATACACTGACTGCACCTTTGCAGAGGGGTAAGACCCCCCCCTAACGAGTGTCCTGGATATGACACTAAACAATCTGATGGTGAGGTTCCAGCAGTGCTGGAGCTTTGGGGAATGCGGAGTACCCCTTCATTGCCATTGCTCCCTGGTCCACTCTGATCCGGAGTGGTAGCACCTGATAGGGCCCTATCTATGGGTTAAATAGAACTAACAGCATACTTCTGCTAAACTGAATTGTTTGAGTAAACTGAATTGCTTGAAATAGAAAAGTTTTTGACAATTAAACCGTACTTTCACTTAAACTGCGTGCTTATGCTTAACTGAATTATTTCAAATAGAACTGTTTTTCGACATTACAACTGTATTTACACTTAACCGAATTATTACATATAACTGCTTGAATAGTTTGAAATGGAAATGTTTTTGACAATTAAACTGTGTACTTATGCTAAACTGAACTGTTTTCAATAGAACAGATTATTTACATAAAACTGGATTTGGCGTTAAATAACCAATATAGGTTGATATGCCATCAAACCAAATCAAACAATTAAACCGTACTTACACTTAAACTGCGTGCTTATGCTTAACTGAATTATTTGAATTGGAACTGTTTTTGACATTAAAACTGTATTTACACTTAACTGAATTGTTACATGTAGCTGCTTGAATAGTTTGAAATGGAAATGTTTTTGACAATTAAACTGTGTACTTATGCTAAACTGAATTGTTTTAAATAGAACAGATTATTTGCATAAAAATGGATTTGGCATTAGATAACCTACAATGGTTGATATGCCATAAAACCCAACCCAACCAACCAACGTAGTCGAGGGTGACCCGAAGGCTCTTTTTTGATAGCTACAACACCGAGGTGTAGGGGAGGGCGCTACCCCTTTCCCTGGATTGCTCCACTTTACCCTTGATCCTTTCCTTATAATGTTGAGCGTTAAGCAAGGTCGGATCAAATACCATTTTTGAGTCTTTGTTAGGATTTGACCTGGGATTGAACCCAGGTCTCTCGGGCCATTGGGGAACACTCCAACCATTATGCCAATGTCAAACAATTCAGTTTAGCTTACGTATACAATTTAGTTCTATTTGACCCATAGATAGGAGGCTATCAAGTGCTACCACTCCGGGTCAGAGTGGACATGGGAACGATGGCAATGAATGGTTGCTCCGGATTCCTTAAAGCTCCAGCAATACTGAAGCCTCACCATCATATTGTCTATACCTTTTCCAGTTCAAAATGGGAGTAGTTCAGTTCAAAATGGGAATAGTTCAGTTCAAACTGGGAATAGTTCAGTTCAAAATGGAAAAATTATTATAAGTATAAATATAAAAGATATTTCATAAATTATTTTAGCAATAAAATTGTTAACATTTTATAATATAAAGAAAAAATTCTTCAAGTCATTTATTAGAACACAACATCTTCTAATGCTACAGCTGCAGGAATTTTAGATTGAATTCCAGCTATGAAACGATTGCATACTTCTGGTGTAACCCTTCCCAATTCTTCCTCAATTAATGAAGTCAAAGCTCTTGCCCTTTGTTCAGTAATTGACTAGCCATCTCTTCTCTCCATTGCAAGAATACTCACAATTTTAGCAGCCAATTCCTGCTTGACGTAAGCTTTGATTAAAGACCATTCTTGTTCAATCGGATTAAACATTGGACTGTATGGTCCTAACCTAAGCACTTCACATCCTAGAAATTCTTCTTCACTGAAAACTTCTTCAATATTTGAGTGACATGGGGCATTGTCAACAACCATCACAACTAGACCCCCATATTGTCTCTTTGCACCTTTTTTTATATTTATACTTATAATAATTTTTCCATTTTGAACTGAACTATTCCCATTTTGAACTGAACTACTCCCATTTTGAACTGAACTACTCCCATTTTGAACTGGAAAAGGTATAGTGTCATATCAAAGACTAACGTTGAGGGAGTCTTACCCATCTGCAGAGATGCACTTGGTGTATTCTGCAGCCCCAGCCGATTGGGCCACATAACTTGTTACTTATTCTCAACGTATCCTAATTTTTTTTATTCAGAGTGCGAGGAAAGGAAATGGTCTTAACTGTGAACAAGAGAATAAAGGGAACTGAGGTACTCGAGGATTGATATTTATTGCAAATAGTTGCATTTACAATTGAACACAGGGCTTTGCTGTTTTATGAGAGGGGTGAAAAGAGGGAGGGTCTTCTATGCAGCTGATGCTATTCTATGATAATCTTAGCAAACCAGACTCATTGACCCATTTACTCAGGCAATATTGACAATCATCCCTCCCGTTCATTCTGCACCCACCAAAATACCTCAGCTAATCTATGCAAGAAAAAAGCACCTACTTAAAAAATATTACCCCAGTTAAAAGGATGAAATGGAACAGATGATGAAAAATGTTCAAAAGTTTATGATAATTGTCCTCATACTAAAGTGAATTTCTTTTCTTTTTTTGTGGGGGGGGTAGATTCAAGGGATGAAGATTACTTTGTCTTTATTTCTTGTTTGTTTGATTGATTGAACTTTTTTTTTACTGTGGTACTAGAGGATAATTTTTTTGTGATGAGGGGGGGGGGTCATAAAGTTGTTCAGAGATTAAATCTAGATAGTAACGAGAATGCATACATAAGTGTGTGTGTGTGTGCGCGTGCGCGCGCGCGTGCGTACGTACGTACGTACGTACGTGCGTGTTGAAAATGATGTTTATTTTATTCTACAGATAAGCTGCTGCGCAAAAATGGTTCTGACCGATTTCTTTTAGTTATTTATTCATTTATTTATTTATTCTGTTTCTCCCATTTTAGGATGATTGCTAATGTTGTTTTCATTTTAAAAAAAATCTTTTTTATTTATATTTTCGTCGCCAGCTGCTTTTAAGGGTATTTCATATATTGTGCTAATTCAAAGTTTCTGCTTTTACTTGAATTTACAGATAACCTGTAACACACTGATAATGAGACTTGTATAAAAAAAAAACAGTCAGTGGGTGGTTTGATGAAGCACTAGGAATTATTTGGCTTTATCTGGGGACTAAATTCCCCACATTCAGGAGTTACTAGTTTGGTCTGGTTTGGTTTATTCAACCGCACATAAACTCTTTATAGGTTATTTAATACCGAAATTTTGATTAATTTTGAATATTTGCTTGGAATTATAACTATTTGTATTTGGTTTAATTTGGTTTAATTTATTTATTTAACGGCATATCAATCCCGTATGGGTCATTTAATACCGAAATTTTGATAAATCTTAACAACTTGATTATGATCATAACTATATATATTTAGTTTAGTTTGGTTTATTTGTTTTGTGAGAATTGAATAAGAAATTTTTAAAAAAAGAAACAATGACATAAAAATAAAAACAAAATAAACACGAAATGAAATAAACAAATACAAAAATAACAATTTCCCCCGGGAACTCTGACAGGAAGCGTGATCTACACATACCCGAAAAAGATGGCCGCCCTGCCGCCAAAAAGAAACTCTCAAACATCTCTCTAGACCGTTCTATGGAGTAGACAGCTTTTTTTCGGGTTAGGGAAGAACGTTTCCCGCCAAGAAATAGTTGTTAATCTATGGAATAAAAATTGAGTCTTAAAGTATCCTGCCTTAGTGTTTTCCGCCTGAAATTTATTTACAGCTTCAACCAACAATAAAAAGATTTGTTATCTTCTCATTGCTGGTTGAAGTAAATGGTATAAGAAGAAAAATGAGTCAGACACAAACCTCAGAATCTCCCAACAATTCACTACAATCACAAAAAACCTTTCATGAGTCCCATAGTTTAACAACATATCAATTCCTTCATTTTGACCCGGAAGTAACAGCAGAGAAGTAATAGCACACTCCCCAGTGCTCCAGAACAGAAGCCTCACCATTAGATGCGGTTTAACACCACACTCATTTTTTAGGAAATGTGGGTTTTACTCCTCTGTATCAGTTAATGGTTTTGAAGACAAAGTCTTACTGACACTAAAGCAGAGTGCCCCTACAGTATCTTACAATAGCGCCTGACTTTATTAGGTTTCTACCACAATGTATAAAGGCCAAATCAAGATGCATCCTCTTTGTATTTTTTTTTTTTTTTTTTTTTTTGATGTATTCATATTTTCTAATAGCGAGATGTTTATGTAAAATTTGGATTAAATGACAAGATGGCACGTCTTACACTGAACTTGAACGAGAAGAGAATTTCAGTGAGATTCACGTTTACATATATATATATATATATATATATATATATATATCAGTAACATTCAGTAGGTGTCCAAAGACTATGAGTGTGGAATATTAGTATATAGAATATATGAGTGATTTCATATAAATCTATGGGAGCACTTAATCATAAGGCGAAGATAATATTTCTTCGTTGAAATAGATTTATATAGGAACTTTAACTGTGGTTGAGTTTTCTTCTAGTTACATTGGATATGTATTACTTACTGCGAGCGATAGCACATGCTATACTCTGTCCTCATCAATCACCAACGAGGGGTGGCACCAACGTTTCAGTGAGTAAGGCAGTACTTACATTCCTGACACCATCGGATGCTTTAGCCACCGAACAAAGTATGCGTAGGAATTAAGAAAAAAAAGAAAAAAAATTTAAATGTTGCAGTTCCCAGAAGCTTCTGACAGGAATCGAAATCCCCGCATGCGTGAAAGATAGACTTACTAGCACCAAAGAGAAATCCGCTCTCACTTCAGTTTTCAGCTCTTGTATTGGAAATACCCTCTTTCACTCGGCTGTTAACAAGGTAGCGCACCTGTTTGCCAAGTCCAGACGCTTCGCAGCAGGCAGTGTCTGCTGCTTGCAAGACGCCACTGAAAAACACCTACTGGATATAACCACCGACCTTAAATTCACCACCCACGAAAATGATTAATATATTTTAACGCCTTATCTGGGAGATGTGACTATATCTACTGGTTTCAAAGAGAATATCTACGTCCACAGAGTAGTCGTTAAACCCTAAAATAAAGTTTTCGACTTAAAAAATATCTTCGTCTCTTTCCTCCATTCCTTCCTTCCTTGAATACTCTTGCAGCCTTCCACAGACAAAGAAACCGACAAGGAAATGAGGTAAGAGGAACAATGACTTGAGTACTGCACTGTAAGTTCGGGAGTAAGTTTGAACTCCAATCGGTCTATTACATTCACTTTCGGACAAATAACCTTAGGGAAGGAATGACACCCACTCGGTCTATGGGTTAAAAAGTACCACTACTGCTCTTCTACAAGGATAGCTTAGGCAGTAAATAACCGACGAAGGTTGACATGCCATTAAATTAAGAAACCGATATAATCGATGAAGTTTTCGCTAATGGTCCACGAGACCAGGGTTCAATCCCATGCCGAGTCATACCAAAGACTCAAAATTGGTACTTGATGTCTCCTTGCTAAATACTCAGGATTATAATGTACGGATCAAGCGTAAGTCAGGCATTCCAGGGAATAGAGTAGCGCCCACCTCTACACCTCGGTAGGAGGTGCCCGTGGTGTAGTCGTTATCGTCGTAGGAAATGGACACGGCGACATGAGTTCAAATTCTGGACAAGACTGATTGCATTTCACATAGCACTAATACCCTTGGGAAAGGTATGAATCCAATCATTCTCCCTCCAGCTATGGGTAAATAGTAGGACAGACTAGGTTCTTCAGCCCTGGCTAGGCAACTAGTCTAGGAGAAGGAAAACTTTGAATTCAAACCTGTTAAACTCCGCTTAAAAATTGACCTTGTGTCATATCCGGCCCGAACGCAGGGGTTGGCAAATAGTACCTCTACATCTCGGTGTTGTAGCTATTAAAAAGGGAACCTTCGAATCACCCTCCACTACGGTCGGCCAACTGACTATATATATATATATATATATACACACCAGTCGGCACGTATTTCTTTCATAAGTATCTATTGCATGAATAAGTAACAAGTCCATTTGCAAGCTGAAAGGATTACTAATTAAAAATATGAACGAGAACACACACATACACACACACACACACACACACACACACACACATATATATATATATATATATATATATATATCCGCTCGTAGAGTAATGGTTATTGTCGTTAGAAATGGACATAGCGATCCGAATTGGATGTGCCCGTGGTGTAATGGTTATCGTCGTAGGAAATGGGCACGACGACACGAGTTCAAATCCTGGACCAGGCTAATTGCATTTCACATAGCACTAATACCCTTGGGAAAGGTATGAACCCAATTATTCTCCCTCCAGCAATGGGTAAATAGTAGGGTAGACTAGGTTCTACAGCCTTGGTGAGGCAACTACTCTAGGAGAAGTAAAACTCTGAATTCAAACCTGTTAAACTCTGCTTAAAAATTGACCTTGTGTCATATCCTGCCCGAGCGGAGGGGTTGGTAAATATGCATAGCGATCCGAATTCAAAGGCTGCTTGCATTTAGCATAGCACAAATTTTTTAGGAAAGGTATGAATCCAACTATTCTCTCACTAGCTATGGGTAAATAGCTGGACTGTCTATGTTATTCAACTTCGGAATGGCAATCAGTCTTGGAGAAGGAAAACTCTCAATTCAAATCTGTGAATCTCCTCTTAAAAATGACCTTGTGTGGCATCCTGCTCATACAGAGAAGTTTAATATATATATATATATATATATATATATATATATATATATTTGTGTACATGTGTGTATGTGTGCGTGAGTGCATATGAGATAATAAGTATATATCAGGATTTAAGATATTATGTAAGTTAGGTCGGTGTACGTTTATGTGAATAGTACATGAGTGTTTAACTCGGAGTATTTAGAATTGCATGTATGTATGTGTGTGCATATACGTGCGTAGAGAGATAAGACACATACAACTGAGTGGCTTTTATAATAGATTTGTACACACACACACACACAAACATACATACATACATACATACATAGATATATATATATATATATATGCATATATATGTATATATATATATATATATGTGTGTGTGTGTGTGTGTGTCTGAGCGTGTATTTGTGTGTGTGTGGCTTTTATCATATATTTGTACACACATACACATATATATATGCATATATATGTGGGTGTGGGTGTATGTTTGCGTGTGTGTGTGTGTGTGTGTGTGTGTGGCTTTTGTCATATATTTGCACCTTGGCTGTGTGTGTTGTCATATATTTGCACCTGGTGTGTGTGTGTGTGGCTTTTGTCATATATTTGCACCTTTGCGTGTGTGTGTGTGTGTGTGTGTGTGTGTGGCTTTTGTCATATATTTGCACACACACACACACACACACACGCACACACACACACACACACATATATATATATATATATATATATATATATATATATATATTATGAAAATAAAAAGAAAAAAATTCACTTCCTTGGTGTCATTATGAATTTATTTCTGGTTGTGAAACTATCATCAGATAATGCAAGGAGGACATCCAAAGAGTAGGAGTATCCGGTTGGAGAGTTCCATGCCAATGGCTATCGATGTATAGTTAATTATATATCAACACTCAATGGGCAGAGCTAAAAATCTTTTTATATAAGAATAAAAAGACAAAGTTCACTTACTTTGAGTCATGATAAACTTATTTCTGGTTGTGAAACTATCATTTTTCATCCGCTACCAGCAGGATATGACGCAAGGCCAATTTTCAAGACGAATAACGCTGCTTCGAATTCAGAGTTTTCGTTCTCCTATACTGGCTGCCTTACCAAGGCTAATGAAACCAGTTTTCCCTACCATGTACCCATAGCTAAGTGAGCCAAGTCGGTTGGGGCTGTAAAATACAGCGACCTAATCTCTGCAATGGGTTAAAATCACCTCAAAGAGTGTCCTGCATATGAATCTAAACTGAATCTGACAGTGAGGCATCAGTACTGGAGCTTTAGGGACATTGCCATTACTCCCAGGTCCACTCAGACCCAGAGTGATAGTAGTCATGAAGATCCCATTTATGTATTCAGAGCCCAGTCAGCTAGTCTGTAAAATAGGCTGACTGTATCTCGGCAGAGGAGTAAGACCAATTGTATACTCCTAACCCTTGGATTTCCTCCTCGGATAATATATATATATATATATATATATATAATTGACTTTGTGTCATATCCTGCACGAGTGAAGGGGTTGGGTATATATATATATATATGTGTGTGTGTGTGTGTGAAGCATTATATAAAGTATATGATAAAAGGAAAGTATTTCACAATGTTTATTTACGTTAATATATGTGTGCTTATTTATTTTTTCTCTGTAGAAGTATAAATTCATGCATATTGGTATGTATATAGAAATATTTCTGTAAATATAAATGTGTAGAAGCGTGCATGTATGTGTATACGATAATGTCTAATGATTTTTTTCCCCAGTGAATATTTTGTTAGGTGTCATATTTTTAAAAGTTTCTTATTTTTTTCTTTACCTTATCTTTTTTATTTTATTTCTTTCATTTAGTTTCTTTTTTTTTAATTTTTCTTTTTTTTTTTTTGTCTAAACTTTATTTCTTAATCCGTCCATTTATTTATTTATTTCATTATCAAGATTTATATATATTTAACTCCGTTGAAATCCAAGCGCATGTTTGTTTGTTTCTTTCTTTCTTTTCTTTTTTTTTTTTGGTTCTTCTGCACATATCTCTCTCTCTCTCTCTCTCTCTCTCTCTCTCTCTCTCTCTCTCTCTCTCTCTCTCTCTCTCTCTCTCTCTTACCTTACAAATTATTCTTCTTTATTTTTTTTACTTGTGTTTTATTTATTTGTTTACCACAGAAAGTATCAAATATTACTGAACTAGGAACGCAAAAACGAGCTAACCTACAAGAAGAACTATATTTCCGATAGATCTTAGGAAGCTAGAAAATCACGAAAATCATATTATTTTTTTTAACTTGTTCAACCAATACAAAGACTTTCACGGGAGAACTAGTGACAGTAAGTCACTTTAATAATTTTCTTAAGTACTTTCGTCTATTTTACCCTAGTCAGTTGGGGCTGCAGAAAACACCAAGTGCATCTCTGCATAGGAGTAAAGCCCCTCCCCCCCCATGAGTGTCCTCGATGTGGATATGACATTAAACTATCTGATGGTGAGGCTCCAGCCCTAATGTTTTGGGAAGGCCCCACCCCCAATGAGTGTCCTGGTTTGGGATATGACATTAAACAATCTATGGGTAAATAGTAGGGCAGACTAGGTTCTTCAGCCTTGGTGAGGCAACTAGTCTAGGAAAAGGAAAACTCTGAATTCAAACCTGTTAAACTCCGCTTAAAAAAATTGACCTTGTGTCATATCCTGCCCGAGTGGAGGGGTTGAGTAAATATGTTAAACTATCTGATGGGGGAATATGGAGTACCCCTTTATTACCATTGTTTCCAGGTCCACTCTGATCCAAAGTGGTAGCACCTGATAGGATCCTTTCTATGGGTCAAATTGAACTGTTTAATATTTAAACTGTGTGCAAACAGATATTTAACGTTTAATCGTACTGCTAGGAATAGAACTGTTTTACCATTTAACTGTGTATGAATAGAATCATTAGTGTCGATTAGCAATACTTGAAACTCTTTAACTGTGTGCCCAAATTGAATTGTTAGTGTTACCTCGCAATATTTGAAACCATTTAAGTGGGTGCAAAACAAATGATTAATACTAAATAGAACTAAATCGTGTTAGAATATCTGTAACCATTTAACTGTGAACAAACAATAGTAATACTTGTGTACAAACAAATTAGCTACCGACAAACTATTGACATACAAACCAAATATATAACCATTTAACTGTATGCAAACAAATGAGCTCTGTCTCGTTTATCTATAAACTATGCGTTTACAAATGATATATGATATGTATTAAGAGATAAAATTGTGTGCCCAGGCTCGTTTAAGAATGCTGTCAACAAAATGTGTTATCAAATTATATATATTTGATATGTATGTATAAACAGGATTTGGCATTAAATAACCTACAATGATTGATATCCCATGAAACCCAACCAATATTACGTTCACTTTCGAGCAAATACCCTAGGGGAAAGGTATGAATCACCTTATCCTCCCAGCTATGGGTTAAATAGTACGACTATTGTTCTTCTCGGAAAATGGCTTTGGCATTAAATAGCCTACAAAGTTTGATATGCCATTAAACAAAGAAACCAAACCAAACAAAACCCAACCCAACCAAACAAAATCATATATGTTTAGTATATATGTATAAAGAGGATTTTTACGTAAAAAACCTACAACGGTTGTTATGCCATAAAACCTAACCAAACCAAACCATATATATTTAATATATGTGTATAAAGAGGATTTGGTATTAAATAACCTACAATAGTTGATATGCCATAAACCCAATCAGACCATTTTATCGATTTTAGAATTGCTGATATGACGCACGCATGAGAGTAACTACTGATGGAGAATTATCTAGAGTACTTTTAAACCTTTCGCCAGCATATATTTTTCGTAAAATCCTTGTCGAGTGGAGGAATTATTTTTAGAAAATTTGAAAAATGGAACAAGTCAGCTGGGACTGTAGAATACACCGACAGCATCTCTAAAGAGGTCTAAGAGCCCCCTCCAGATCCAACGAGTGTTCCAGGTATGACACTAAAATGCATCTGATGTTGAGGCATCAGTCCGAAAGCTTTGGAGAATGGGGAATACCTTCTCAATGACATTATTTCCAAGTTCACTCTGATCCGGATTTCTGGTACCTGTTTAGGTCCCATCTACAGCTCAAGTAGAAGTGTTCAACTATTTACAAAAGATTATAAGTATAAGTGATTAGAAACCATACAATTGTGTGTAAATTATTTATATTACATAAGAATACTTGATAATCGTTGCTTAACTTGACATATTTAACAGACCCCAATGCTGTGAGGAAGATTGTCTTTTCAGAAAATTTAATTTTCTCTTCGATATCCAATTCTTCCACTTCACGTTTACATTACCACCCGTGTTGTTTTGGTTTGTTTTTATGGCATATCAACTCTTGTAGGTTACTTAATGCCAAATCCATATATCTCAAATATATTTGTATGCACATTTTTTGAAGACATTTTTAAACAAGCCAGAGATCATTTTTGCACACAGTTTAATGGTTTCATATATTTAACACTTATCTGTTGAGTGGAAATCATTAGTTTGCCGACAGTTAAGTGATTACAAGTACTGTTATTTAACACTAATTATTCTATTCTATTCTATTCAATTCAATTCATTCACTTTAACTGAATCAAATAATTCCAAGTATTGTTATATAATACAGATAACTCAATTCTGGCTCATAGTTTAAGAGATTCAAAAATTGCTAATCAACACTAATAATTCTATTCAAGTTGTTTGGTTGGTTGTTTTGTTTTACTGCGTATCAACCCTTTCCGGTTCATTTAAAGCCGAATTAAATTTTTGCCCAGTCGGCTGGGGCTGTAGAATAAACCAACTGCTTCCCTGCAGAGGGGTTAGACCCACACCACAACGAGTGTACTGCTTATGACACTAAATAATCTGATGGCGATGTTCCAGTAATACTGGAGCTTTGGGGAACGAGGAGTACCTCTTCATGGCATCGCAGCCAGGTCCACTCTGGCCCGGAGTGGTAGCACCTGATAAGGGTTAAACAGAACTAAACGGTGGTCTCTTGAGGTTGTTTTTTTTTTGCATTTAAACTGAGTATTTATGCCTACCTGAATTGCTCAAAATAGAACTGTTCTAACATCTAAGCTGTGTACTAAACTGAATTATCTGAAATAAAACTGCTTTGATATTAACTCTGTGTATTGCCCAGTCGACTGGGACTGTAGAATACACTGACAGCGCCTCTGTAGAGTGGTAAGACCCCCGCCACAATGAGTGTCTTGGATATGAGACTAAACAATCTGATGGTGAGGTTCCAGTTATGCTGGAGCGATGGGGAATGCGGAGAATCCCTGTCTATGGGTGAAATAGAATTAAGGAGGATTTTAGGTATTTAAAAGAAGATATAACAAATGAGATTAAGAAAGAAAATAATAATTACGATCAAAAAAATGAAAATAGAAAAAGGAAAATTATATGGTTTAACCCCCCCCCTTTTTGTAATCTAGCAAATATAGATGTAGGTAAATATTTTTTAAGACTGATAGATAAACATTTTAAACAAGATAATATATTACATAAGATATTTAATAGAAAAACCTTGAAAATAAGTTATTCTTGCACTAAAAATATTTCTCAAATAATAAATAGTCATAATAATGAAATAATTAATGAATTTCATAACCGAGTAAATGATAATAATATTAATATTAAAAAAATAGAATGAAATTGTAAATCTCGAAGTGATTGTCCTATGAATGGTTTGTGTAATTTAGATAATGTAGTATATCAAGCTATTATTTATCCAAAAGAGAACATAAATGATAGGAAATCTTATATTGGCGTTTCGTCTACTAATTGGAAAATTAGGTATGGAAATCATAAATTCTCCTAATCCCATGAGCATAAAAAAATCAAACTGCTCTATCTAAACATTATTGGGGATTAGAAAATAAAGGGTTAACCCCTGAAATTCAATGGTCCATAATAAAAAGATCTAATACCCCAAAGTCTTTCGATAGTAGGTGCAATCTGTGTCTTGAGGAAAAAATCCACATTTTACTTTTTCCAGAGCCAAAAAAATCATTAAATAAGAGAAGTGAATTAATAGCTAGGTGTAGACATAGGGCTAAATTTAAACTATAGATAATTAACAAATTTTTTTTTTTAAAGCATAGAGTTAAATTATGAATTAATGTAAATGAATAAATAAAATAAAATGTTAGATAGAAAATTGTGAAAAAGCATATAATACATACGTACTACTTTGTTTTAGTTTAATATATCTATTACTGTATCATTACGTAAGGTTATTAATTAAAGTTTAAATCTAATTCAATATAAAATCTGTAATTTAGGTCAAAATGTAATTAAAAGATAAAAAAAAATTCTTTTTAATAAATTTACTACATTTCTAATCGAAATTAAAATTTAAAACGGAAGTGGGCTTAATGAGGAGATAACTCTTCACCCCTCTTCAATCCCCTCCCACTTTTCTGTGTCTATTCTAGTTTTTTATATCTAAAAGATCTGAAGAAGTCCTGTTAATTTTTTTTTTTCGTGTTTTTGGAAATTTCAAAAATGCGTAACAGGATGGAAATAAATTTATAATCCTATGTGACCGGTTTTGTTGTTTTCTTAAAGAATTTATTGCTCTGTATTATTGTTACATTGAGCTCTTTACCAGGAAAATTTAAATATTCACTCATGAATAATTTCTTGTCCTGGTGGAATTACTCCCAACTCTGGTTTAACTGGACCAAAGAATACTTATATATATATATATATATATATATATATATATATATATATATATATATATATATATATTGAAAATAATCAACCAGAACCGCAATATCATTGCTGTGCTAGTTGTAATTTACTAAGCTTTTTTGCTTAGATGTGGCACAAGGCAGTATGAATGGAGCAGCCAATGAGACAAGAATTCATTCGCGTAGGTTTGTAAGTCTAGCTTAAAAAGCATTACACCACCGGAGGCGCCCACCGTGCAGGTTTATTATTTTAAAGAAGCACGCATGATCTTAGTCTTTGTTTTTTTTATTAATATTTTTCCCTGATATCAGTTTGTGTCATTTATTTTTCAATTAACAAACTAAAGGTTGAAACGATAAAATTGTCGCCCTAGAAAAGACGACATGATTCCATTTCCGTTTAATGAAAACCGGTTTTCTTTTCTTTTCTTTTTTTTCCTTTTTTTTTTTTTTTTTGTTGCAGACCATCTACTAGTTGGCCGGTTGTGTACAAATCCCGAGAGCGATAGGAGCCTTCTATCATGTCTGAAAGTGACACAATGTTCAACGAGCGAGATCGGAGATGCACCGCTGTAAAACTCATGCTCTCTACCGATCCAAGTTATGACAACAGGACCATTGCCAGCACCCTCAAAATGCATCGCTGGATTGCCACGAATAACAGGCACGTACCCAGGGTGATGAAAACAAAGTTTCCGGTTACGGTTATGGTCTTTGGTGTGGTTTCAAATGAGGGCCACATCATGCCACCTCACATCTTCGAAGTCGGCCTGAAAGTCAACACCAAAGTGTACCTGGATGTGCTGAAGAGTGTGGTGATCCCCTGGTGCAATCAGCTGGCAGACCCGTGGTGTGGCAGCTGGACTCGGTGCCGGCCTACAAATCCAAAGAGACCCAAACTTGGCTTCAGAAGGAGTGCTACGACTTTATACCCTTCTCTCACTGGCCCCCCTCCAACCCCGACCTGAACCCGCTGGACTACTTCGTTTTGTCATACGTCGAGAATATCACCAACATGACCTCCCACAACACCAAAGCCAGCCTGATCGCCGTCATCCGCCGAGTATTCGCCGAGCTCCCGCCGGCGCTTGTGGAAAAGGCATTTTCCCAGTTCCGGATCCATATCGAGGTGGTGATTGAGGCTGAAGGCGGCTACATTGAATAGATGTCAGCTCTACTATATAATCAAGTTACATGAATTGATTTTTTCAATAAAAGTTTTAAAATAAAGCTGTAGTATTGTTTTCTTTAGGAAAACAATTTTATCGTTCCACCCTGTATATCATGTTTTTTGTTTTTTTTTGTTTGTTTTTTTCACTCCGTCAGAGTTATAGAAATAGAAGAAAATTATATATATATATATATATATATGTGTGTGTGTGTGTGTGTGTGTGTGTGTGTGTGTGTGTGTGTTGTGGTTTGGACTAATTAGACCCACAAACTCACCAAAACCTTTTTTTATTTCTCGAAAAATATATTATTTTACATTTTGTGGAAGGAGGTCATTTTCACATTTTAAATCATTGTGGAATGATAATCCATTTTCGGAATAGTTAATGTTGATTGGTTGGGTTGGGTTTTATGGCATATCAACCATTGTTGGTTATTTAATGCCAAATCCTGTTTTTACATATATATTTAATGTATGATTTGTAAATAAATTTTGTAGATACACGTAGTTAAATGATGAAACTGTTCTATCTCTAACAATTCTGCTTAGCATAAGCCAACAAAGTTTAATGTTTTCAAGTATGCTTATGTATCACAAACAATTCAATTAAACATCAATCATTTATTTACACACAGTTAAATGATCAAATTCTTTTGTTTCTTACTATTCAATTTAGCATAAGTCAAAAAAGTTAAATGTCTCCAATATTACTATGTATTACTAACAATTCAATTAAACATCAGTCATTTCTTTATACACAATTAAATGATCAAACAGTTCTATTTCAAACAATTCAATTTAGCATGTTATTTGTTTGCACTAAAGTGAAATGTCAAACAGTTCTATTGGACCCATAGATAGGACCCTATCAGATGCTGCCACTCGGAACGATGGCAATGAAGTAGTACTCTGCATTCCCCAGAGCTCCAGCATTACTGGATTGTTTAGTATTCTATCCTGGACACATTGGGAGGAGGGTATCACTCATCTGCCGAGAGGTGATACCCACCTCCCAATGTTTTACAGTCTCAGCCGACTTGGCTAAGTTAATGTTGAAAAAGACAAATAACCAAACAAGACGAATTATATATATATTCTTCAAGGAGGGTTTTTTTTTATACTCGTTGTAAAAACAATTTCGTTTTGTTACAGTGAGAAGAAAATACAAGGTGCCATTCAGGGAAACATTTATTGACAGAATATACACACGTTGATATCTATCTGAAAGGAGGTAAGAAATTGAGTATTAGTTCCAATGCACTGGACGAGTTTAAAATAAAAGTCCATGTAGGTAAGAACAGGTCAGTACTTCTCCACTTGACAATATATCTGCTATTAGATTATTTATTGCCTAATAATAAAAAAAGATTGAAAACATCCGCTAAGATTGCTAATTTCATAATTTTTTCCAGAGGTAGTATAGTATATTTTCCTCGCTAAGCGTGACGCTCGCCAAATGAGGGGTACTAGTGTGTGTATGTAGTTACAGTGGTATTAAAGCTCTTCTCATGAATTGAGCACTTTGGGAGCTGATAATCGTATATAAATATATACCTTAAAACTCCTTCGCTTAATCTTTAATGACGATAGTTTCAGGGTAAGATGTCCGACTCACGAAAAGTCAGCAAGGTTTCGATTCCAGCTTGAGTCATTAAGTAGGCTTTACAACACTAAAGAGTTGTGGTACAACGAAACAGTTTCTCTGTAGACAACAAAGATTATATGTATAATGTAAGTATATATCAATAAAGGGTGCGCAAGTAAAATATGGAATAATTTTTAAAACGTTTTTTTAGGTTGATTAATCCGATAAAAAAACGCGATAAATCTAAATTTTCATGAATAGCTCTATTATTCAAGCTCTTTTTTTTTTTAATATGAGTGAGCAAGCAAAGGAGCGACAAACGACAAAGAATCTATGGTTTGCATAACGCCGAAACCAAGCCAAAGATTTTTAAGGAAAAGTGGGGTGGAGGATTGAATGAAATAAGAAGAGAAGGCTTTTTAACTGCTCTCGCAATGGTGATTAAGAAAGACTCCACAACGACAATAAGAAAGCACACAAATGAATTAAACGTCCGCGAGAAAACTGTGAGAACAGCAATTAAACAAGATTTAAGCCCAGTCATATAATATCAAGCGTTCTCATCTGATACAAATAATTTGTACACCGTTATAGGATATCAAGTATTAATATCTAATACAAATAATTTGCTCACAGTTATAGGATATCAAGTATTAATATCTAATACAAATAATTTGCTCACAGTTATAGGATATCAAGTATTAATATCTAATACAAATAATTTGCTCACAGTTATAGGATATCAACCATTAATATCTAATACAAATAATTTGCTCACAGTTATATGATATCAAGTATTAATATCTAATACAAATAATTTGCACACAGTTATATGATATCAAGTATTAATATCTAATACAAATAATTTGCTCACAGTTATATGATATCAAGTATTGATATCTAATACAAATAATTTGCACACAGTTATATGATATCAAGTATTATGCGTTCCTATCTAATACTGATAATCATTTCACAATATGGTCTCCAATAACTATCAAAATTTATAGGATATCAACCATTAATATCTAATACAAATTATTTGCTCACCGTTATAGGATATCAAGGATTAATATCTAATACAAATAATTTGCTCACAGTTATATGATATCAAGCATTGATATCTGATACAAATAATTTACTCACAGTTATATGATATCAAGCATTGATATCTAATACAAATAATTTACTCACAGTTATATGATATCAAGCATTGATATCTAATACAAATAATTTACTCACAGTTATATGATATCAAGCATTGATATCTAATACAAATAATTTACTCACAGTTATATGATATCAAGCATTGATATCTAATACAAATAATTTGCTCACAGTTATATGATATCAAGTATTATGCGTTCCTATCTAATACTGATAATCATTTCACAATATGGTCTCCAGTAACTATCAAAATTTAATGATCAATTTTTGCAATCAATTTTTTTCACACTGTTATATGGTTTAAGCATGTGGACATGCTTTTGATGTAATAGCCATCGTCGTTGAAAATAAACACAGGGAGTCGAGTTCAAATCATGGACGAGATTGTTTGCATTTCATAGAGCGCTAATACCCTTGGGGGTGGTTGGTATGCGACAACTCTCTATCTGTCTGTCTGTCTGTCTCTTCAGCTATAAGTAAATAATAGGATAGACTATGCTCTTTAAAGTTGATATGATAACCAGTTTGGAAGAAGTAAAGCGCTTAAAAATTGACCTTATGTCACATCCTACTCATGTGGAGGGGTTTGGTAAGTACATATATGGTTTAGGCACTCCTATCCAATATTACCAATTCGCATACTAATCTATTTGATTCGTATATCGGACCCTAACAGGTATCCGCCCTGTCAACGGGGCTAAGAATACGATGATTGTATCCCCTGCAATGCAATGAGGCCGCACAATAAAGCGGCGTTCAGAGTATGACACGAAACTGTATTGATGTTAAGGTGTAGTACACCACTGCTGGGCCTTAATAACAACGAGAAACACGTATATATAAAATTATAGTATTACATCTTTATTCGTCGATGTTGATGCATGTGTAGAGCAGTAGAATGACCGGTGAGAGTTTGCTCGCACGGAGGACCGTCGGGAATCAAAACTGCCAGCTGGGTCTAGTTCAACCCAGAATTCTCGACCTTATATAATCTTATAACTCCCACGAGACCACACACAACGTTTGTTTCTCGTTGATCCCGGCCCACACCCACGCAACGCTTGCCTTTCATTAACCACGGCCCACACCCACGCGATGCTTGCCCTTCACTGGTCACACCTCACATCCACGCAATGCTTGTTTCCGGAATCGTTTTGTAGATTTTACCTCCGGCCGGATGTATCTGTCAATAACATCCGCAAGGTTCATCGCAGGTCAAGGTGATATATTACAAAGGCTCCAGTTCAAGTGCTCTGGAGATTGTAAGTATCTCTTTGTGTCCATTATTATACTTAACAGTAGTACCTGTTAGGCTCGCATCTAAGGCAGTGTCCGCCACTGGCCCGGGAGACCTGGGTTCAATCCCAGGTCGCGTCATACCAAAGACTTTTAAAATGGTACTTGGTACCTCCTTGCTTAACACTCAGCAATATAAGGTACGTATCAAGGGTAAAGGGGAGCGATCCAGGGAAAGGAGTAGCGCCCTCCCCTACACCTCGGTGTAGTAACTATTAAAAAGGGAGCCTTTTGGTCCTAGTAATTATTGAAAAGGGAGCCTTTAACTTTACTTTACTTTTACTTATATATATATATATATATATATATATACTGGGAGCCTCTCGTTCTGGAGGTTTGAAGAGTATGAAGTACTTTACTGCTATTAACTGTGTGGCCATTTACTTCCCATCTCAGAGACCATCCAAGTCCAAGTCAGACAAACCAGATACTGGAAATGCAAGAACGAACTCATAAGTGACATTCTTCTGTAAACCTTCCACATGAATGTGTCAGTGTTGGCCGACCAGCAAGAAATTATTAATATCAGCTCTGTGCGGACACAGGGTGCAGTTTGGAAGACCCGCCGGGAGCAAATGGATGATAGGGATGGATGGAGAGAAAGAGTCTGGAAAATCCCTGCTATCAGCATAACTTGCTGATGACTCCCAGGTTCACTCTGACCCGGAGTAGAAATACCTGTTAAGGTTCCATCTATTTGTAAAATAGATCTATTTAAAAATTATTTGTATTTAATAAGAACACTTGATGCTTTTTAACTGTAAATTATCACTATTAAGAACTATTACTTCAATCTATAATTATAGTAATTATAATTATTCACTAAGGATCATTATTACTTAATTGAAACCATACAACTGTGTGCAAACAAATAATCATTCTAGAGTATATACAATTGCTTGAAACAATATAATTATTAGTATTGAAAGTAAATACTCGAAACTATTCAACTGTATGAACATTATTTGTATTAGATTAGAATACTTAATATATAACTGCATGCAAAAATAATCTTAAGTTAAAAATACACGAAAAATGTGGATATAAATGTACAATGAATGCGATTCCCTAAGCTCTAGGCATGAAATAACTAAATGTGTTGTCATGCCATTAAAATCAATAAATCGATCATCACAGGTACAGTCACTCTGGGCCTTTGTTGACCTTGGAGTAACGGCAATGAAAGAGTACTCGTCACACAATGGAGCTTCAAAACTGAAGTCTTACCTTTAGATATAGCCAAGACACGGTTGGGAAGGAGTTAAATTTCAACTGAAGGACTGAGTTGGTGTTGTATAGTGGCTCGTACCACGTGACTTCCGGTATCGCGGAAGTATAAAAGACGTAGTCTTTCTTAAGCACGAGTGTTCTGCAAGATCTCGGTCAGTAGTAAGACCAACTTCGGACGTAACACCCACAGCGCAAGTCTTATAATATTTGTTGGACTGTACCACTTAAGTTAATAAATAATTTACTCTTTATTTCAGTGTATCTCTTCCTTACCACGATACAACAGTTAATAACGTTTCAAGTCACACTATTGTTAATGAGCGGTTTTCACAAGCCGTGGACAGTGATTCTGATTCACATTGAGTGTTCAAGTTACGTGAACTTTTGCCGAATTGTCTTGATTTGATCAAATATTTCGTAGACATTAATTTGCGCCGGTTTCTATGAGTTCGTTTGCAACTGCATTTCTACATACGAACACTTTCAAAAGCCTCCACTCTAACCACCGCCCCGAGGGAGACACTTGAAAGCTAGCAAAAACAGTCTAAGACGAGCATGCGCAGATGCTTTATTAATTTATAGTTAGGAGAAAATGTCGGGCGCTAATAAAACTTCTGTGCCGAAAAGATATTTTCGGTTTGTGAGGTGAGAAAAGATCTTTTCTAAATAAATTAATTGAAATCAAATCAAGAAGAATTAGATTACAAACAACACGAAGTGGGACTCTGATGATGAAGACGATGAAGAGCTTAATGGTGATGAAGATAATAAGTACCGTTACACCTTTGACTTCTGAAGCAATACTTATAATAATGTCAATGAGAATAAAGGTAATGATAAGTATACAAATTCTACGTATATATATATATATATAGGGTGCAGAAGCAAAATTGGGAATATTCGAGTATAATTATAAAAGACTCTCTTATAAAATAAGATTAATTTTGATTTTAAAGAATAGCCAAGAAAATAAGAAGATAGACGCAAAAGAATAAATTTACTCAATATGGCCATCATTTTTTTTTTTTTTCACTTATTATTTCAACACGCCTTCGAAACGATTTGCATACCTTCAAAATAGATTCTTCACACATTTTATTCCATTCCTCCTCAATAGCAGTCTTAAGCGAACCAATATTTGGATGGGAAGTTGAATTTGTTTAGTTTTCTAAAACGCCCCATATAGTTTAATCAAGTGGGTTATGGTCTGGACTTAAAATCTTGTTTAATTAATTTCCTCATAGTTTTCTCATGGATGTTCAATTCATTAGCGTACTTTTTTATTGACGTTGTGGGGTACTTTTTAATCACTGTATCGAGAGCAGTTAAAAAGCCTTTCGTTCGGTTTTTGTTAAATCCTTCATTTTCCTATTTTCCTTAAAAAGCTGTTTTTCTATATAAAAAAATTTCTTTGCTTTGTATATGGTAGACAAAGAAACTTTGACTTGGTTTTGGCGTTTAGCAAATCATAGATTCTTATACGTTTCTTTTCTTGCTCTCTCTCTCTCTCTCTCTCTCTCTCTCTCTCTCTCTCTCTCTCTCTCTCTCTCATATTAAACTGAATTCTAATTTTAAAAAGTGCTTGAATTATAGAGCTAATCATGAAAATTTAGATTTATCGCTTTCTTTTTTCAAAAATTAGACTAATGAACTTAAAAGAAGTTTTAAAAATTATTCGATATTTTGTTTCTGTACCCTGTATTTTCCCAAAAAGAAAATGATGGTAACTTTAACCCCAACCCAGTACTAATAAACGCGTGCAGACACACGTATAACACACACACACACACACACACACACACACACACTTATATATATATATATATATATATATATATATAATCCGAGTTAGAATCCAGTTATAATGCAACAGCTATCGACAATGCAATTAATTTGGGATTAAAAATACATCAAAATTTGTGTGCAGAGCAGAAATATTTTTATGTAAAAATAAAGAGAAAAAATTCAATTCTTTGATGTCTTTATAAATTTATTTCAGATGGTGAACGAAAATGCTGTTCATAACTTGAATATCATTTGGGTATGTTTATATTGCTTCCGGCGAGAAGAAATTTTTTGTTTTTATATCTTACATTTTAAACAATTTAACGGGGGAAATATCTTTTTTAAAGAGGAAGTATAGACATCATAATATAATAATGATCCTAATATATAAATTCTCTTCTTTGATATTCAAATAATAAACAGTGTTTTCGTTCACCATCTGAAGAGGGTTATCATAGAACTGAAATAAATTTATAATGACACCAAAGAATTGAATTATATATATTTATATATTAGTTTTTACAATATATCAAATAGCATGGTTGCTTATCTCCGACCACTGGTTTCATTCTGTCTTTATACGAAAATTATCTGGCTGAAAAAGAAAGATTTTGGAGAAATCGAAAAATTCAAAAAGATACAGTCAAAAGAATGTTTACGTTAGAATTGTGAATATATATATATATATATATATATATATATATATATATATCGCCAAACGCTTCCCGAACAATGATAATAACAAGGCGTTAAACGCATTCTTCGAACTACTGCATTAACTTTCTTGAAAAACTAAATACACAAAAACAACCTCTCGCACCAACAAAAACAAGTCTTTAAAATATATAGGAAAACAACAACATAATTATGAAAGAAGCAGACAAGGAAAACGCAGTAGTCATTTCGAATAAAACATTTCCGAACAAAAAGACAGGAAGTACAAAGAGATGAAACCAATAATAAATCAATTAATACAAACATAGACAATAATATCATGTAAAAAATTACAAAATTCAGCTCAATACACAATGGGACATTAACTCAAAAAGAAAAGGACTTCCTAAGTAAATTCATTCGAAAAGCTAGCAATTTATACGAATTACTAAAATCCCGCAAGTCTTTGGAAATTAGAATTACGGTAAAAGTACAAGCCTGAATACATAGAAATTCCAAACCCCAATGACCTCAAATTTAGACCAATAGTAGCAGGCCCATTGTTCCCCACCAAGAGACTCAGCAAACTAATAGATATTATACTATAACACTTATACTGCAACACTAAAAACATAAGGGATCCAGATTAGCAAAAAAAACATTGCCACAAACAACTCTTATGTCTCAACATACAATAAAAACAACTCCGGACTATTCGCTTAAATAACAAATAACCTACATCAACTTAAAACCAATGATAGACTTAAAACCATATTAGGCACAACAAAAATCATTAAAAGCAAACGACAACCAAAAAACTTATAGCACACACATCATCTAAATTTGGTGAACACACAATACAAGGAGTTTTAAAATGCAGAAATAGAAGCTGTGGAGTGTGTAGTATAATCACTGAAGAAAAAAGAACATTCATAATAAATAGAAATTTAAGCAGCAATTCAAAAAATGTAGTGTACATAATCAACTGCACCAACTACAAATAAATATACATATGTTACACGAAAGCACTGAATCATAGAGTCTCTTTACATAAAAGGAAAATTTAATAACCAGAAAACAGAAACCTTTATGTATCAAAACCCCTTATAAATGTAGTATGGCAAACTTTTAAACAATGCCAATATACCAAACCAATCATCACTCATGACACAAAATAAAGAAAAACCTTCATAGATAGGTTTAACCTACATTAAACAGAGCATAACTACACACACACACACATGCCCACACTCTCAGAAACACACACACACGCACATTTACAAATAAATGCACACATCGACTATTTTAAAAACATATCTGTATATGAGAACAAATACATTCTTACACATATTAAATCTACCAAATGCCCTTGTAAATATATGAATGCATCAATGTATGTATAAGTAAGAGTGAAAACATACTTAAGTGCACAAATAAAACACACACATATACATAAAAACATTAAAACAAACACACAAATTTAAATTGACAAGAAGAAAAAAAAGGAATAGAACAAAAAAGTCATTAACCAACCAACCAAAAATCTTCACGGAAAATTTTATTGAAACGACAATAACAGGCACAAAATTTGGAATTCACTTTAAGGGACAATCACAGACACAAAATTTCGATTTCACTTTAAGGGATAATAACAGACAAAAAATGTTGAATTCACTTTAAAGGACAATCACAGACACAAAATTTGAAATTCCCTTTAAGGGACAATCACAGACACAAAATTTTGAATTCCCTTAAAGGGATAATAATAGACACAAAATTTAGAATTCACTTTAAGGGACAATTACAGACACAAAATTTAGAATTCACTTTAAGGGATAATCACAGACACAAAATTTAGAATTCACTTTAAGGGACAATTACAGACACAAAATTTAGAATTCATTTTAAGGGATAATCACAGACACAAAATTTAGAATTCACTTTAAGGGATAATCACAGACACAAAATTTAGAATTCACTTTTAAGGACAATCACAGACACAAAATTTAGATTTCACTTTAAGGGACAATTACAGACACAAAATTTCGATTTCACTTTAAAGGATAATCACAGACATAAAATTTGAAATTAACTGCAAGGGAGAATCTCAGACATAAAATTTGGTATTCACTTTAAGGGACAATCTCACTCACAAAATTTGGAATTCACTTTAAGAGACAATCACAGACACAAAATTTGGAATTAATCAATATCAAAACAACTTAATAAAACAATCTTTTCCATAAACGAAACTGAATGCTTCGAAAAAATTCAAAGGATTTTGTTGGTTTTGTTGGTTGGTTTGTTGGGTTTTATGGCATATCAACCTTTGTAGGTTATTTAGCGCCAAATCCATTTTATGTGAATAACCAGTTCCATTTCAAACAATTCAGTTTAGCATGAGTACACAGTTTAATTGTCAAAAACATTTCTATTTTTAACTATTCAAGCAGTTATATGTAACAATTCGGTTTCGTGAAAGTACAGTTTCAATGACAAAAACAGTTCAATTTCAAATAATTCATTTTAGCATAAGCATGCTATATAAATGTAAGTACAGTTTGATTGAGAAAAACATTTCTTTTTCGAGCTATTCAGTTCTAATTCAGCTAATTTAGTTGAGTAGAAGTACAGATTTTTTACACAGTTACATGTCAAAACAGTTCCATGTCAAACAATCCAGTTAAGTGTAATAATAGTTATAATGCAAAAAAACAGTTCTATTTGAAAAATTTCAGTTGAGCGTAAGCATGCAGTTTAAATGTAAGTACGGTTTAATTGCCAAAACATTTCTATTTCAAGCTATTCAGTTTAATCAAACAATTCAGTTTAGCAGAAGTATGCCGTTAGTTCTATATAACCCATAGATAGGGCCCTATCGGGTGCTACCACACCGGGCCAGAGTGGACCTGGGAGCAATGGCAATGAAGGGGTTCGTATTCCCCAAAGTCCCAGCATTACTGGGACCTCACCATCAGACTGTTTAGTGCCATATCCAGGACGCTCATTGGGGGGTCTTAACCCTCTGCAGGGGTGCAGTCAGTGTATTCTACAGCCCCAACTGACTGTGCAATACACGGAGTTAATGTCAGAACAGTTTTATTTCAGATAATTCAGTTAAGCATAAGTACACAGATTAGATGTCAAAACAGTTCTGTTTTAAACAATTCAGTTCAGCATAAATGCGCAATTTAAATGCATAAAAATCGTAAACGCCAACCACTGTTTAGTTCTATTTAACCCATAGATAGGACCCTTATCACTCCGGGCCAGCGTGGACCTGGGATTGATGGCAATAAAGGGGTACTCCGCATTCCCCAAAGCTCCAGCATTGCTGGAACCTCACCATCAGATAGTTTAGTGTCATATCAGGGCACTCGTTGGCGGGGTGGGGGCGGGTCTTGCCCTACTGCAGAGATGCAGTCGATTTATTCTACAGCCCCGGCCGACTGGGCAGTCAAAGGGTTTGATGGGAACTGAAATGTCCGAAACACATGTAGCACAAGTATATGGAATAATGATAAAAAAATCCAAATACCAAATTTGAAATCATTTGTGGACCTTTTCATTTTATTATATATATATATATATATATATATTGCACTGAATATTATGCGATCCATATTTTATACAATAAATACGTGTGTGGGTGTGTGTGTGTGAGAGAGAGAGAGAGAGAGAGAGAAAGTGAGTGAGAGAGAGAGATTGCGTGTGTGTGCGTATAATAAGTGTGTGTGTGAGAGAGAGAGAGAGAGAGAGAGAGAGAGGAAGAGAGAGAGAGGAAGAGAATGTGTTGTTGGGTGGTTCTACTTTGTTAGATAATTCATTTTGTTTTCACATGGAAATGGTTTACTCGTTGATTTAGCGTTGATATATATATATATATATATATATATATATATATATATATATATATATATATATATATGAATGCGTGTGAGTATCTGTGAATATCGGTGCATGACGTCAGAAGACCATAACTGCGCATGCTCACACATTTTTTCCCCGAATATAAAGTTGTTTCCTATTTCTCACCATAACTAAATAATAATT
The DNA here is from genome assembly GCA_963585895.1 of Sepioteuthis lessoniana. Taxonomy (NCBI): domain Eukaryota; kingdom Metazoa; phylum Mollusca; class Cephalopoda; order Myopsida; family Loliginidae; genus Sepioteuthis; species Sepioteuthis lessoniana. The sequence continues at coordinate 64,875,640 of OY757927.1, read as the reverse complement.
TGTATCACCTTTGCTTTTTCCTTCTGTTTTGTTTTTGTTTTTTCTCAATTTTCGTCGTCAGTTTTACTTCTTACTTATTTAAACTTTTTTCATCACTTTCTCAATTGTGTGTTGTTTTTGTTTTTTTGTTTTTTTGTTTCTTTTTTTAGGTCGAGTGTTTTTTCTCGTTTCTTCACATTTTAGCTCATCAATAATTTCACAGATCGATCTCAAGTATCGATTACCTCTCCGGTGATTGCTTTCAGCGCTAATATACGAAGGTGACAGATTGCGTATTGAAGTGTTGTGTCATGTCTCAATACTTTTGCTTGTTTCTCTATCTTCAACATTTTTGAATTTTTGCATTTTTGTTTTCTTGTTATTTTATTTGCTTATTTTTTTTTTTTGTTCTTGCTTTTTTTACCTTTTTTTTTTTTTTTTTTTTTTTTTTTTTTGCTTTTGGTTACGAACTTTGGCCGTAGGGTCTTTCTACTATCATTCACAGTTAAACATTATAATCATGTCTGAGATATATTGACTAATTATGCAACACATGAGATTGTAATCAACTAATAAACTCTTTTAGTAATAGAAACCTATGAATAGTGATTTGAACATGTCGTTGGAACTGACTTACCCCGTAATCTGCTTTGGTTATCAAAGTGCTCCTGCTGTAGAGTAGCAGGAATTGCCTGGCGATGCCCACATCTCTCCTGGACCTCAGAAAGCATTCTTATCTACTAAAAACGATGTAAAGGTATCGACTAATGACCGGCTGTCGATCACTTGGAAATCTGATCTCCGATTAAATAAAACGGGAATTCTACCAAGTTGTAGTCAGGTAAGTACTACTGTATAGTCGCACCTTAAACAAAATTTTTGGAAAAAAAACTAGACGAAACTACTCAAGGATACTTCGTACTGTTTTGAACAAATCTTGGAAGTAGCACCGGACAAAACAGCAATTGAACGGCTACTTGCCTCACATCACATAAACCATTCTAGTAAGACAAACAAGACATGCTGAGCACAGCTATAAACATTACACACCAGATTTGTCGAGGCGCTCGTGGTGTAATGGATATCGTCTTTAGAAATGGACATGGCGACCCGAGTTCTAATCTTGGAAGAGGATGTTTACATTTCACATTGCGCAAATACCCTTGGGAAAGGTATGAATCCTATCATTCTCCCTTCGGCTTTGGGTAAAATTGTAGGGCAGACTGGTCTCCTTAGCCTTGGTGTGGCAATCGGTCTTGGAGAGAGAAAACTCTGAATTCGAACCTGTTAAACTCTGCATAAAAAAATTGACAATGTGTCGCATCCTATTCGTGAAGGTGAGTTGATTAGTAGATACATCAGCTCAAAGCGGACACTGGTTGCCATCTAGGTGAACTGCCGAGAGCAAGGACCTATAGGGAGGGATGGCGAGATGGAGTCAAGAGAATCCGTGCTAATTTTGCTATTGGCTAGTGGGTAGAGTGCTCACCAATGGGCCGGAAGACCGGGGTTCAATCCCAGGTCGAGTCATACCAAAGACTTTAAAAATGGTACTTGATACTTCCTTGCTTAACACTCAGCAATATAAGGTACGTATCAAGGGTAAAGTGGAACAACGCAGGAAAAGAGTAGCGCCCTCCCTTACACCTTGGTGTTGTAGCCACTGAAAAGGGACCCTTCGGATCGCCCTCGACTACAGTCGCCAACTTTTACTTGAGTTAAATTAGGGGTCATTGGTCGGACATCTTGGTTTCTTAACCGACATCTTCATTTTGATGATTTTTCTCGTATTGAGTTTGTCACTAATCGCGAATTGTGATAATGAAACATTCCGTCCCGCTCGCTTATAAGTGACAACTACTCGTGTGTCAACAGTACGCCGTTTTACAAACACCATCTTAAGTAATTTGTTCTCAGATGCATGCATTTTCTTTTTCTTTTTTTTTTCTTTTTTTCTTTTTTTTTTTTCATTCAATTGCCTGTATTTCGGCGAACGAACGACACGACGAAAAGCAAACAAAATAACGTTCGAAACATGCTCCTTTTAATTTTGCGAACACCGTTCCCGGCATGCAGCGCGTGTCGAAACAAACAAAACAATGTTGCCATAACTAGTGACCTCGGCCGAAACATTGGACTGATTATTGCTGGCGACTCTTTCTGCTGCGTTCAAAATGCGAGTAGGGAGATGGGAAGAGAGAAATCATATTTTTTTTCGTTGGAGAGACGTGCTGTGATAAAGGCTAACTTTTATCAAGTAACTGATTATTCTTTATCATTTTTTACTGGCCCTTCCTATTGAAACATGACGTCCTCTGCTCCTTCAGGACACTGATAGCCCAAACAAGTCTGTCTGCTGTCCAAGTCAGTTCTTTTCTCAAACTTGCCGACATGTATATATATATATATAAGTAAATGTTATATAACATGATGAAGGAATGAATCGTAACACTTTCTTTACAAAAATATATATCTCGCTTTATAACTTCTTGGGGTCGAAACTCTGTAAGTGTATGAGAGATACATAGACGGGGACAAAGGACAGAGAATTACTATGTTGACTCTTATCTTCTTGTTAGACGTATTCAGGGCTCTACTTAGTACTTCTGCTTCCTTGGCGCGAACACTCAACCAGGGGCTGCTATGGGCCACTGCCCACCCCAGGCGTCCGCCGGCTACTTGCTAGCGCTCACCGCACCTCTTGACTGCCCGAATCTTTTCTGCTTGAGAGACTGACCGTAATTCTGTTGCTGCTTCTCGGTCAGGAGGCCGTCTGCCCTCCTCGGGTGCCCACTGGCCTCTCTCCGTGACTGATCGTATCTGACTGTTCGGCGAGACTGACCGTATCAGACTAAATGCCCGTGTATATATAATTTCATAACGCCAACTCATTATTCCAGTTCTTCATCCCACGTGATTTACTTACTCCTGTTTACAAAGGCGTATCCCGTGTAGAAAGATCCCTGATTGACGGTTCTGTCAAATGTCAATATGCAACATAAATAAGGAAATTTAATTCTTCAGTATGAAGGAAAGTAGAAAAAAGAAAATAATACAAATTTGATTAATTTATTATGAAAGACGACGTGGAACATTTTCGTTTTAATAACCTTCTTCAGGACTTTAAATTCATAAAAAGCGTAGTTAAAATAGCGATTGATGTTTGACAAAATAGCAGGAGAAAAGGAAATATGTATAAAAAAAGAGAATATACAATTATGAATCTTTCTTTTTATACACAGAATTTCTTTTCTCCTGCTATTTCATCAAACATCCATCGCCATTTTAACAATACTTTTCATGAATCTAAAGTCCGGAAGGTTATTTTCACCGAAAAGTTCAACGTCGACTTTCATAATAAATTCATAAGATTTGGATTAATATCTTTTTTCTACTTTTTCTTTTTATATATATATATATATACATACACGCCGGCAAAAAAAAAAAATATATATATATACACTCAAGAGGGTCATTCAATAAAAAAGGTAAAATTTACCGAACGAGTTCTATTTACAGTTTCACATTTTTTAAGAAAATCAATAGTAATGGGTCATTTCATTTCAGAAGACTTTCTTTACTGACGACTGCACCCAAAATTTTTACTTACTGAAGAGTCAGTGCGTTTCCACTAAAAAAAAAAACTATCTTTTCGACTCATGCATGTGCTGGCAAACCCCGTGGCACCAACTGTCAAGCCTATTTGTAAACATCTTTTGACTAAAACATGCTTCTCCGTACGCATAACACATTCTTTTTGTAAACTTCGCATAATTTTCACAGCTAAGCCATTAAAAATTTGATGACAGACGTCTGTTCAAGCCTGGAGCAGTCTATTTGATTTTCCGCCATTTTGAATAGTCTCAAAACAAATACTTTTGCGAGATTTAAATACTGATTGCTATAAACCAATTCCAGGTGATGTCGATTTTACATTTATTGAAAAAAATTCAGAAAAAAATTTATTTTGCTTTTGTTTGAAAAAATTCACCTTATTTATTGAATAACGCTTGCTTATTGTATATGAGGTGTGGTTAAAAAAAAACAAGGTTTTTTTACTTAAATAGGAATCATTATCATCATCATGTCGCGCCGCCAGCACAGATGTCCCTTACCCTCTCTTGCCACTCCTCCCTGTCATTCATCGCTTCTGGTAGATCCTCAGGGCTACATCGTGTATCCTCACAGAGCTGCTGTATGTAGGTTCGAGCAGGTCGTCCTGCTTTTGCTCGGCCATATGAGGGGGTCAATAGGAGAAGATCACTTAGGAGCTCGTCCCTGCTTCTCCAGCAGTGTCCTGCATGTCTGGTTCGTCTAACTTTGATAGTTTTCGTGATGGGAGGTAGGTGGCCGTAAAGTTGGTGTTTTATGGGGTGTTGCCTCCAGGACTTGTTCAATATTGCTCACAGCATTCTTGTGTAGTTGTCCTTAAGCTTTTTCTCCATACGTTTAGTTGGCATCCATGTTGTGCATCCATATAGCAGTATCGACACGACCGCTGCTTAGAAGAAACAGCGTTTCATTTTATCGGTCAGTCTGACTTCCATATGACCGATAGCTTATCGATAGCCGTCCATGCCTTTGATAGCCGCGTGTCGATGTCTTTTTCGGTTGGTGATTTACTTACTGGACTGTACACGTTACCAAAAACAATACATTGGAAAGCCAGAATTGACATTTTACTTAGAATAAAATAACCACTGACACAGAATCAAATTTATGGATTACAACACACTAATAAATGGAGAACAACATTTCCACTATTTGAACGCAAAAGAAATATTCTTATTTGCCTTACTTTTTCAGCATATTATTATCAAGTCACGCTGACGACACGGATTCGCCTGACTCTTTCTTCGCTCCATCTGTCCCTATCATCCATCGCTCCCGGCAGGTCCCCCAAACTACAAGTTCTTTCTGGTCGGTCAACACTGGCACGTCCATGAGTTAAGAGTCCATAGAATAACTTCACTAATGAGTTCGACCCTGCATCTCCAACAGTGTCCTACATATCTTGTTCGTCTTACTTAGATGGGTTTTTTTTAGATGGGAGCTGTTCTTTCGTAGGTCGTTGCTTTCAGGTTTTGTTCAAGATAGCTCGTAACATTCTTGTGTAGGTCCCATCAAGCTTTTTCACTAAACTTTTTTAGCACCCATGTGGTGCATCTATACAGTAGTATTGACCCAGCCTAGAAGAAACTCCGTTTTATTTTATCGGATAGATCAGATTTCCATATGGTCGATAATCTGTCGATGGCAGTCCATGCCTTCGTAAGATATATATTAACATCACTTTCAGTAGATGAGACACTACTACCGTGGTACGTGAACTAGTCAACTAATTTCAGATGCTCACCACTTAAAGTGGAGATGGCTCCTTCTTGTTTAAATCACATGTACTCTGTTTTATTTGTGTTAACGTGGAAACCAATATCTTCTGCTGCCTGCTCCAGGCTATGCATCAGGGATTCAGCTTGAGCAGATGTATTAACAAGAAGTGCTAGATCATCTTCATAGTCTGCGTCAGTTATAGTTTCTGCCAGATATCGTCTGCTTTTTGCCTTTTTCAGCGTAAAGGTATTTTCTTTTATTAGATCTATCGACGTTCGAAGTACATAGTCAAGGTAAATAATAAACCAATATGGTGCTAATACATCTCCTGGCAAAACTCCAGCGACCATGATGAAGAAGTCTCTGTCTCCATCAGGCGAACGAACCATTGCTTTCGTGTTTTCTCTCTGTGTATGGAATAAAATGTCTTGGAGAAATCTACAAACAATAGTGTTGCCGCGGGATTTTTTGCGCGTACTCCTCCAAAGATTCGTCAGATTGTCATAATCAGTGATGTTGTGGTTTTGTTTCCACGAAAAACGTTCTGGTATTTCTAAAGAATTTTCTCAATTTCAGGTTTGATACGGTTGAGAAGCAGATCATTATAAACCTTTGCAGCTATAACAGTAAGAGTCATTCCTCTGTCGTTCTTGGTGATTCCGAGATCACCTTTCTTAAAAAAGGGAATGATGTAACCTTTTGTCAATTTCTCTATTGTATTTTGTTCATATACGGCGTTTCAAAATCGAAGAAGTAAGTCATTAAATTACCCTGTCTTTTATATTTCTGGGGGTCCTGGCCGCCAGCTTTTCTGTTTTTAGTTTTTGTTAGTACTTCATTAGCTTTTTCCTCTGTAAACCGTCCTCGTTGGATGTCTAGTTCGCTATTTATCCATTCTTGTTTATGAGTATATAATCTAGTTGTGCTTTAGAATTATTTGAGTAGGTGTAGATCCTTAATTTTCCCTTCCATTTTCGGAATTTAGTATTAAGACCTGCTAGTCTGTTTTCAAATGAAAAATCTATTAGATATTCCCCATTTCTGTTTGATGAGTTGTGTAAGCAGAATTTGTTATTTTCGTCTTTACTATTTGAGCATTCATGTCTCCACCGATGATTAGAACGTTGTGTTAGGGAATCCTATTTACCAACCCCTCTGCTCGGGCAGGATATGACACAAGGTCAATTTTTAAGCGGTGTTTAACAGGTTTGAATTCAGTGTTTTCCTTCTCCTAGACTAGTTGCCTAGCCAGGGCTGAAGAACCTAGTCTGTCCTACTATTTACCCATAGCTGGAGAGAGAATAATTGGATTCATACCTTTCCCAAGGGTATTAGTGCTATGTGAAATGCAATCAGTCTCGTCCAGAATTTGAACTCGTGTCGCCGTGTCCCTTTCCTATGACGATAACCATTACTCCATTAGGGAATGTGTTGTACAAAGGAAGATAGTTCGTTGTAGAAAGTGATCATGTCCGTTTCATCACTGACATTGGTGGGACTATAGCAAGAGATGATTATTGCGCATGGGGTTGCCATTAAATGAGGTACACATCATTCTCGGTTGGGTTTTCTCTTTGCTATTTAGTGATTTTGAGCCACGAAGATTGAGAAGCATTCCTAACCATCTTATGACGGCATTGACGGGGTAGGAATGCTGATACAGAAACAAGCGTCCATCCATTACCAGTATAATGGTATTTTATTTCTAGTTCACTATGGTAGTATCTATGTTCTTGGATGTATTTTATGATAATATTATGCCCAGCTACAGACACTGGCAAATCAGGTAACTGGTTCAATCTATTTAAAGTCGTAACATTAAATGTCACTATGTGAACAATGTTTTTGCACCAAGGTAATTTCCGTTCGGGTTTGAGTTCTGTCGCTAATTTTTCGAACATTGGAGCCAGATCTCCACCCTCAGCAAAACACGCCCCTTGTTTACCCATGGGAAGGGCAATGTGATTTGGACATACGGATTGAATTAGAGTCATAGTAATTTTTCGTTGGCTGCTTTTTTTTCTTTTTTCCCCATCAATAGACACAGCCCTTATAGATAAGTAGTAGTTTCCAGACTGAACTATAGGATCCTGACTATTGAGCTATGAGGTTCTTGCGTATCAGGTGAAGCTCATCATTGACACAACTTTGGATTCATCTACCTGACTTCACATCCACCATGGCTACCAGTGATGAAAAGGGGGTTTCGCCGGAAATTCGTTAAGTTTTAACTTAGTTTAATCCAGCAATACACCTTTTTGCTTTTAAAAACATGTTTTATTTAAATTTGTCACTGAATTTTCAGTATATATATATATATATATATATATATATATATATATATATATATATATATATATATATAATGGAAATAATCCCGACATGGCAAAGAGTGAGTCTCTCTAGGTTTCACCTAAACGGCTCTTCAGGATCGCAATGCCCATTGGTATACTTAAGTGCTGTTTAGGTAAAACCTAGGTAGACTCGCTCTTGACCATATAAGAATTATTTTCATAATATTAGCTCTATCTCGTATATTACTTTGTTACGTTTTAGCTTAGGTAATTCTGTCGGTGTTTTTTTTTTCTTTTGACTAGATATACGTGCTATTTGATTATTTTCAAGTAGCACGTGTGTTTTTCGTCTTTTCTTTTTTATTTACTGAATTTTTTTCCCAGACATCGGTTTGTGGAATTTGCAAATTGTACAATCTGAGTTTTTTTCACACCGACAGAATTATAGATTAGATATAAATATTAATATATATACATATATATATATATATATATGTGTGTGTGTGTGTGTGTGTGTGTGTGTGTGTGTGTGTGTGTGTGTGTAAATATGAAAAAGCAATGTATTCAGAGGGCGATTTTGTTTATAACTGAATTTTTGTCCACGCTAAAGTTTCGGATTTTACATAAAACCATCATCTGGGTAATTAATATGTAATGTTGTATTTTCTGAATCATGTTGTTCTATTTTTAAATGGAATGAAAAAAGAAGAAAGCTCTTAACATTCTATTAGCATAAGTAACGTTCTGTTTCAAAACCGAGTGACTGGAAATTTATTTTAAAGTGTAAAATATTTACTTGAAAAAAAATTATGTATATACGTGTGTATGTGTATGTGTGTGTGTCATATTAATAACAGGTTTTTAATTTGGGGTTAGGTTTTTTATTCATTTGTACCTAGTTTTTCATATATATATATATATATATATATATATATATATATATATATATATATATATACAATACTATCTTCTCTTTCTCTCTCTATTTCTTGCCTTCTTTTTCATATTTCCTTGATCTTTTCTTTACTTTATTGAGAAGAGTTTTGTAATTTTCTAAGAATTATGACTGAAAATGTTATCGAAACAACACTACAAAATGAGTATTAAGTATATATATATATATATATATATATATATATATATATATATATATAATCCATGAAAACTGTTTTAAATAAGGGTTCTTGTAACTTTTTGCACTATTTTGACGAAATAAAAATTTATATAAACACAAGTGTGTGTTCACGTGTGTATGTGCACGTTTATGTGTGTGTGTGTGTGTGTGTGGTTTGGTTTGGTTTGGTTTAGTTTTATGGCATATCAACAATTGTAAGTTATTTAATGCTAAATCCTTTATATATATACATATATATCAGCAATATGATTTCTAAATGCATTTTGTGGATAGCATTTTTAAATACTGAGCCTGAACTCATTTTATCCACAGTTAAATATTTCTATCTAATACAAACAATTTATTTTCTATAAATCATTTGTTTGCACACGGTTTAATGCTTTCAAGTAGTTATGTATCACAAATAATCCAATTAAAATCAAATAATGAAAGAGTTTCAAACAATTGAGTTTAGCATATCAATGAAGTTCAATGGTTTCAAGTATTGTTATATATCACCGACAATTCAATTAAACAGCTGTCATATGTTTCACACAGTTGAGTGTAAAATCAGTTCTATTCCAAACAAATGAGTTTAGCATAAGTACACAGTTTAAATGTCAAATAGTTGTATTTGACCAATAGATAGAACCTGTTCAGGTGCCACCACTCCGGGACAGAGTGGAACAGGTTGCAATGGCATTAAAGGGGTATTTCGCATTCCCCAAGGATCCAACATTACTGAAACCTCACCATCATTATGTAGTGTCATATCCAGGACTCTCGTTGGGGTGGGGTCTTACCACTCTTCAGAGTCGTCGGTTTATTCTGAAACCACAGCCGACTGGGCTATGTTCATGAATTTACACATACCCATATATGTGTGTGGGGGTATAGGATTTACACTCCCATATTTTAAAATGGCCGTTATGCCACTTGTTCCCGAAACAAAGATGGTGGACGTCGGTAAACTAATCAGTCTCGGAAACCTATTGGCCAGGAAAACAACGTGGTTATTGTTCACAACAACGTCCACAATTTCAGTTTTGTCCCGCCTTTTTGGAGCCTACTGCATGACAAGGATTGTCAATAAATACTCTCATCTTCCAACATTTTCACTTACAGGGTCAACACACTATTTCCATTGTGACTTCCAGAGAGAACAATCTCACTCTCTCAATTTCGACTAACAGATTCAAAACACTCTTCTCTTTTTTACATTTGACTTCCAGCAGTCAACCACCAAGAAAATGTATACTCCATGCAACCATTCTCTTTCTTGTTATACTTTTTCGGTGAGACTTTTTCCAGTCTCGAACACAGAAATTTCCTCAAACCACAGAAAGAAACAAACAGTAGAAATACTTAGTCAACACGCATAGGACACTTTTGTTAAATAGTCCTTTTTTTGAATTAGTGTTAGTTACACACACAGACACACACACACACACACAGAGGAATATCTAACGAACAGTCTTAAAACACTAATGTTTTGGAATGTTTCATTGCATGTATTGTTGATATATAAATTTGAATTTATTTGTACTACTTTGTTTTATATGTTCTTTTTGTAAGCGTCGTTTCACACATCTTTACTTCGTTCACCTTTTTCCAAATATAAACCAAATTTAAATGGTGGGGGAAATAATAAATAAACACAACAACATACCACTACAAATTGGAGAGTAACATATCCACCGAACTACATGTTATCTCTACATGGGTATATATATATATATATATATATATATATATATATTGTTTTCTTTTTATGATCTTTAAGTGAAGACTTTCAAGTCATCTTAATTTCCTTATGTCTGAGTCGAGGTGGTGAAGAAATAGATATAAGAACTCACCGTAACTCACAATAATAATCAAACACAACCCCTGAGGACAACCAGCGGAAAGGTCGAAATCTTTTGGGCTAGTGTTGTATACCCGTAATACAATATAAACGGAAACATAATCAAACATAATTTACGAACTTCAATAAACGAACGAACACACTTCTTTATAAAAATATACATCTCTCACACTTTATTCTCGAAAGAGTTGATGTTTCTGTGGTGTGTGAGAGATGGGTAGAGAGACATATACTCAGAGAGAGGACTTCTTCTTGAGTTTCACGATCCGATTGTCAGGAAACTTTTAATGATATATTATAAATTCAAAAGTAGTAAGTTACTTATCTCATCCAAGATGATATGACATTAAACGAAAAAATCAAACAAAACCATATGTCTGTCCGTAAATCCTCAACTATCAGTACGCTCCTTTTATCCCCTATTTACAATAAGTGAATATCAGTTTTGTTATTTGGGGAAGTCTTCATAATGTAATGGTTAAAGTGATGGATTACGGCCTTAATGTTTAATATTTCTATCCAGCTTTCGGACTAATACTCTTGGTAAAGGTATAAACCCTCTTTATTCCCCCAAGCTGTGGGTTGAATAATATCAGCGCTGTTCTTCTTCAAATATGGCTTGGGCATGAAATAATCCAGGAAGGCAGATATGCCATTAAACAAAGAACAAAGAAACCAAAACCAGGTTTTGCTATTTGCCCACACATGCATATTGAATTGTGTGGACATTTTTTTTTTTTTTTTTTTTTTGCCTATACATTGCATTTAGACATTTGTTTCCATAATATATACCTTAGCACTTAGGTATCAACAACCATCAAAAATGAAATCACAAACTTTTTTCAATTCGCAGTTATTCAGGCAGCCATAACACTAAAAAAAGCAGACGACAACTGTGAAAGTTTTCCCACGTCGACTTCCACGTCTCCCTGTTCTGAAACATCTTGCAATCGCTCGTTCTTCTTTTTCCCTTCACCATTGATCAGGAATAGAAATGGAAACGTTATCTCATCAAAAAGGTTATTATAATAGGAAAAATAAATAAATAAAATAAAATAGAATTTTCGGCAGAAAAAAAAATGGCAATGCGTTATTGAAACTGTACAAGTGTCGTGACTGATACGTTGTTCAGCGTCGATTAGCATTAAGGAGAAAAAGGCGCGAAGAAAAGGTGGTAAAGGGGCGATGAAAGGAAAAGGAAGTAGATGGGGGGAGGACTAAAAGCAAGATGGCATCCGGCACAGAGAGACTCTTAAGACCTATTCAACTGGCAGCCAATCCGTATATATATATATGGGGGAACTTATGGAGTCTTAGCAACGACTTTGATCACAACTGTCACAATCTGAAGGGGAAAACGCAACGGCAGCCATATTCTTTTTTTTTCAATTTAGGATAATAAAAGGGTGTAAGACTACTTGCATGTTTTTTTTTTATTTTTTATTTTATTTTATTTCAGTTTATTTTGTTTTGTTATGCTTCATTTTTATTTTTATTAGTTTTTATTTAGATTCTTTTTATGCTTAGTTTACGTTTTACTTATTTTTTTACCTTTTAAAAATTTTTTTACTTATTTTTTAACCTTTTTTTTTTTTTACTAATTTTTTTATTTCTGGAATGATTCAAAAATGACAAAAATGGACATTGAATTCTACTAAACCAATTATGAAAATAGATCCACAGTATTTGGTTTGGTTTGATTTCTTGGTTTAATGGCATATCAATCTTTCTGAATCATTTAATGCCAAATCCAGTCTTGTAGAAGAACGGCAGTAATACTATTTAACCCATTACTGGGAGGATAAAGTGGTTTATACTTTTCTTTAGGGTATTAGCTCGAAATTGAACGTAATAGCCCAACTAGTATTCAAAATTTACTTATTATGATGTTGCAGTCCAGCCCGTTAGTCATTACGCCACGAGGAGTTGCCCACAAGCAAACCGTTTTCCAAATTTTGACCAATAGCGATTGTGGTTGGGTGATTGGTTGGTTGGTTGGTTAGTATTAATGGCATATCAACCTTTGTAGGTTATTTAATCCCAAATCCATTTTCTTTTTCAAACAATTCAATTTAGCATAAGTACGCAGGTCAAATGTAAGTATACTGTTTAATTGCCCAAAACATTTCTATTTCAAGCTATTCAGTTAAGTCAAACAATTCGGTTTAGTATCAGTATAGATTTTCTCCACACACAGTTAAATGTCAAAACTGTTCAATATTAAACAATTCAGTTTATCATGAGTACAATTCCAATGTTAAAACAGTTCTAGTTCAAGCAATTCAGTTTAGTATAAGTGCACAGTTTAATTGTCAAAATATTTCTTTTTCAAGCTATTCAGTTTAGTCAAACAGTTTTAATTTAATTAATTCAGTTTAGCATAAGTATGCAGTTAGTTCTATTTAACCAATAGATATAGCCCTATCAGGTGCTACTATTCCGGGCCAGAGTGGACCTAGGAGCAATGGCAATGAAGAGGGGCTCCGCATTTACCAAATCTCTAGCATTAATGGAATCTCACCATCAGATTGTTTAGTGTCAAATCCAGGACACTCATTGGGGGAGTCTTACCCCTCTACAGCAGTGCAGTTGGTGTATTCTACAGCCCCAGCCGACTGAGGAAACCAATATCAAGATGGAATGATTTTATATTTTGGAAATGCAATTAAGCTAGCTGAAATACCCATCCACCCTGTCTGCAAGGCTCAGAATACGCTGACTCAATCTCCTGCCGAAAGGTGAGACCTCCTTCACACACAAAGAATGGCCAACGCATAACACTTAGCTGTATCTGATGGCGAGACTTCAGTTCGAAAGATCTCGGAAGCATGAAATACCCGTTCATTACCCTCTCATGTTCACTGGATGAGGCTCTAACAGGGTCTGTTAGGGTCCCATCTATGAGTCAATTCATCACTATCATCAAGTCACGATGCAAGCACAGATTTCCCTGACTCTCCCTCTCCCTCTCCCTCTCTCTCTCTATATATATATGTATATATATATCTGGCAATCGTCCCTATTATCCATCGTTTCCGGTAGGTCTTTCAGACTACATCCAGTGTCAGTACTGAGCTATTGTAGGTAAGTTCTTGTTGATCGGCCAACACTGGATTGTCCATGTGAAAGGGTCCATAGAATTACCTCACTTGTGACTTTGTCTTTGCTTTTCCAGTAGTATACCGCATGCCTTGTTCGTCGTATTTGGTTGGTTTTAAGGATAGGATGTAGGTGGCCGTATAGCCGCTGTTTCTTGAGATGTTGCTTCCTGGATTCGTTCAATATAGCTCGTAGTATTCTTGTGCAGTTACCGTCTAGCTTTTTCTCTATACCTTTCATCAGTGTCCATGTGGTGCATCTATACACTAGAATTGGCCCAAAACGCTGCTTGGAAGAAATTGTGTTTTAATAGATCTATTTAAAATAGCAATACTTGATATCATATGACAGAGTGCAAAAAGTACCTCTTAAGAAACAAATACACAAATAAAACAAACATAAAATTGTTGTTGGTGAACATTGTCGAGGGTGGTCCGAAGGCTCCCTTTTCAATAACTACTACACCAAGGTGTAGGGGAGGGTGCTACTCCTTTCCCTGGATTTCTCCACTTTACCCTTGATCCGTACCTTATAATGCTGAGTGTTAAGCAAGGAGGCATCAAGTACCATTTTTTGAGTCTTTGGTATGACTCGACCTGGAGATTGAACCCAGGTCTCCTGAGTCATTGGCGAACATTCTAACCATTATGCCAATGTCCGGTATAAAAACAAATATAAAAGTACAATAAACGCGATTCCCTAACAGCTAAGCATAAAATAAACCTATACGGATTGACATGTAGTTAAAATCAATCATTGAATCTTCCATACACAAAATATGAACATGGCGTCTGGAGTAGACCCCCTTCAAAATCATAGACTCAGTGGTCCCCTGAACAAGTCCTAGCGGCAACACCCCACAAGACACCAACTGTACGGCCACCTGCCTCCTATCACGAAAACTATTCAAGTTAGACGAACCAGACATGCAGGACACTGCTGGAGAAGCAGGGACGAACTCATAAGAGATGTACTCTTATGGACCCCCACACATGGCCGTGCAAAAGCAGGACGACCAGCACGAACATACATTAAGCAACTATGTGAGGATACAGGATGTTGTCCAGAAGACCTGCCTGAGGCGATGAACGATAGGGAAAAGTGGCGAGAGAGGGTCAGGGATATCCGTGCTACCAGCACGACATGATGATGATGATGATATAAGAATTAAACTTGCTGAAGAACCGATCAACGCTGGGTAATAGGCCCAAAATTGAATCGCAGACGTTCAGTGATGAATTTACATATGTCAAAATTCCCTTCTACAAAACTTCATTTTTTCTGAAATTCGAAAATTATACACTAAATCGTTACAAACAATAATTGATAATATAAAAATAGATTATGTAAATAATTATAAATATCCAATTTAACATAACTAATTAGTTCTTTGAGCAGAAGATTTAAAGTAACTGTGCTGCATTATTGTCCACTTACCACTAACAATGTGGTCAAAAAACAAAAATGTTTGAATCGATAAATCTCTTGAATCAGAAATATTTCTCTGCAAAAATACGTGAATTTTTTCGCAGAGCAATATTAACTTCATGAGATGATATGAAGAATTTGGTTCAATAAAATATTGCTTTGCTTTTAAAATAACATTATTTTCTTTCTTTTTTCCCTCTTTCTTTTTTTTGGGGGGTGGGGAGGGAGAGAATTTTAAAATTAAACAGAAAATAGACATTGTTCAGAAAAATTAAATCAGCCTAGATATTTTGTAGGTCTGTTAATCTCGCTGTATTTCTCTGACCATATTTACCAACCCCTCTGCTCGGGCAGGATATGACACAAGGTCAGTTTTTAAGCGGAGTTTATCAGATTTGAATTCAGAGTTTTCCCTCTCCTAGACTAGTTGCCTTACCAAGGCTGAAGAACCTATTCTGCCAAACTATTTACCCATAGCTGGAGGGAGAATTACTGGATTACCTTTCCCAAGAGTATTAGTGCTATGTGAAATGCAATCAGTCTCGTCTAGGATTTGAACTCATGTCGCCGTGTCCAATTCCTAGGACGATAACCATTACACCACGGGCTGTATTTCTCTGACATGCACGTGTTTAATCATGAGTACAAATTTATCGTTTTCACATTTTAGAACCAATTGCTATAGCATTGAAGTATATGTGCTAATTCATTATTCGAAAGTTAATTTCCTGGCAGAAAATAGTACGTATATTCATTGCCTGGCTGGACGTTCAAATCATAAACAAACTATATATATATATATATATATATATATATATACGAGGGTCGGATGAAAAGTTCATTGGCTCATCAAGATACTCTCAGGGAATGTAACTAAATAAGACTTTTTTTTTCATCATAGTCCCCCTTGTGAACACACATTCCTTCAATCAGTGTTGCAGATATGACGTCATCCGATTAACTTTTCACCCTATGAACTTTTCAGCACACTTTCATATATATATATATTGTCATACACATACTGCTGTTTCGTTGTATCACGCCTATTTAATGTGACTAAATCCGAGGGATGCTTCAAGCTGGGATTGAAACCCAGCTGACTTTGCGACAGTCGAACATCTTACCCTAGAGCCATCATCATTCTCAGCGTAAGTAAAGGATATTTTTATGTTTATGAGGACAAAAATACAATTGTTCACCAACGTAAGGTGAAACAAAGTGCTCCTATGCCGGTCACCAGAGCACTATGAAAACAAAACGTAAATTATTTCTGTCTGAGGATGGTGTTCCTTCTTCTGCTTTCAAAATACATGAAACGATTAAGCACGGAATGAGCAAAATAAATGAGGATAATAGATTATATATATATATATATATATATTGTAGTATTATTCGGTCCAGTTAAACCAGAGTTGGGAGTAATTCCTTCAGGACAAGAAAATCATTCAGGAGCTGAACAAATGGCCTGATAAGTTATTAAATAAGAGAAGTGAATTAATAGCTAGATGTAGACATAAGACTAAATTTAAACTATAGACAAAAAATTTAAAAACATAGAAATAAATAGTGAAACCGGAAAAAAAACGTATCCAACATACACACTTGGAAAAAATAGGTAGCTAAATAAATGGTATCGAAATTAATATAAGCATTAATATTTCTCTTAAAAGTTAATTATCGAACTTAACATGAAAAGAAAATAAATTAAACGAATAAATAAAAAGTTAAATTACCGTAATTATAACTGACGAAATTTGAAAATAAAATAAATAGGTAAAAAAACGGAAATTCAAACCACGTGTCTCTTCTGTTTTATTTATCCATTGGATCTGAAGAAGTCCTGATATATTTTTCTTCGTGTTTTTGGTTTACACCAGAAACTGAAAAACAGGATGGAAATAAATTTATAATCCTAAATTAACCGGTCTTTGGTTTTTTTCTTAAAGATATATATATATATATATATATATATATATATATATATATATATATAATTTTACTTTAGCGTAAAAGAAGTTGTGGACAGAGAAACAAAACTCAAGAAAAAACATTAACTAATTCAACAAATAAAACAATGTGTTTATGTTACCAGCATTCACGAATACCCTATTCGATAAATGTGATGACTTGCAACTAAAGCCATTCTTTCACTTCTGCAACACCAACGTCATTTTTATGGAACAGCTTTGCGAATAAACGTCGTCTGAGGAACACAAACAGATGATAACTGCAAAGGAATGCGTTGTTCATACTCTAAAACATCCTATTCATAAAAGGCGATGTGCAGTAACTTGTGTTCTTCAATCAGCTGTTACTTCAGTTGTTGGGACCCAACAAGAATAGGAGGCTGTCCTCGTGGTGTAATGGTTAAAGAGATGGACTGCGGAATCGTAGTAAGCAAGTTTGAACTCCAGTCGTACTATCACGTTCACTTTCGGGCAAATACCCTTGGGAAAGGTATGAAACCCCTTATCCTCCCAGCTATGGGTTAAATAGTACCACTACTGTTCTTCTAGGATGATGGCTTTGGTGTTATTAACCTACAATTGGTTGATATGCCATTAAACAAAGAAATCGAAACCAACAAGAAGACAATTTTCGATACCCAAACTTCTCGTGGACGAGAGAGCACCCGTCGAACAACTTCAATCAAAACTTCAACGCATTCAATGTTGTCTTCTAATGTTGATGAACCTGGACTCCTTACAGATTCGTACGCCTCTCAGAAGACACATGCACTGCACCTGACGGATTCAAGCTTCCTTCTCATTACATGTACGCCATACTGTTATATTATGGGGTTCTCGAATATTGTCACTTACCTGACCTCGATAGTACGAAGGAAAGGACTAATAAGTTGTTAATCGTGAAACACACTCACTTTTATTGCGAGGTTAGATTTTTGTTGTTGTTTTTTAATTCATTAATGTTTTTTAACCGATGGTAGAAAGATTAATTCTTTCATTTATAAGACATTGCCTATCTCTCCTTCCATGGAATGGGTTTTCACTAAATCACTAAAATAATTAATTGTTTCTCTTTGCATTTTGAACTCAACAAACATTTTACATTTGAAACTTTCAAAGCTTCACGTGACTGCCTCTAGCCAATGAATGAACGCTCATATATGATGTCCAATAATTTTCCAAGACTGCCTCGGTGGTGTTTCTACCCTTGACCTGTCCCCGTCACTCACTCCCACACTGAAGATGTCCGCCATACCTGGTCTTCGTTGGTAGCGTTTAGGGGACACTAATTAAATAGGCATAGCAACACATTCAGGACGTATTTCTTTTGGGTTTTCCCCAGTGATAAGCAAAAAAATTTCTTACACCTCATACATAGCCTCTTAAGGAAGTCAGTTTTGTGGTGTCTCAGTCAGCCTTGTTATGACGTCAAAGACACGTGCTCAGTATTATCGTCATACTGTCTGTTATAGAAAGTTGCGCACTTCCTATTCATTGTCGTTTACAGTTTCCAAAATGTTTTATTTCGGATCAATTTACACCAATCTGTGCCTTACTTTTCACATATATATATATATATATATATATATATATATATATATATATATATATATATATATATAAGCGTGTGTGTGTGTGTGTGCGTGTGTGCAGGGAGCGAGAGTAAAGTATGGAATTATTTTTTTAAAGATTTTAGCTTGATTAATCCAATTTTTAGAAGAAAAAAAAACGTGATGAATCTAAATTTTCATAATTAGCTCTATCATTCAAGAACTTTTTCATTAAAATTAAAGCCAAAATGAGTGAGCAAGAAAAGAAATTACAAAGAATCAAAACGACGAAAACAAGCAAAAAAAAATCCGAACTAAATGGAGTTTCTTTATGGTCTCCTTCAAACTCAGACCGTAAACCACCACCCACTTCTTTACGTTATATGAAACGTTTTAGAAAACAAAATAAATGTAGCTTCCCATCAAAATATTGGTTCACTTAAGACTGCTTTTGAGGAGGAATGGAATAAAATGTCCGAATGATTTATTTTGAAGGAATCCAAATCGTTTCGAAGATGCTTTGATACAATAACTGAAAAAATTTTGGCTGTATTGAGTAAATTTACTGTTTTGTCTATTTTCTTAATCTTTTTAAAGTAAAATTAATTTGTTCTTGTTTTTTTATAAAAGAGTCGTCCATTATTATACAAGAATATTCCTAACTTTGCTTCCGTGCTGTGTACACACACACACACACACACACACACACACACACACACACACATATATATATATATATATACATTTAGGATAGAGGAATACATAGCCTCCGCACCCTGTATATATATATATATATATATATATAAGTTTAGGATAGAGGAATACATAGACGAGAAACTGACTGTTGCCAAGCACCGCTGACTCTGTGTCTAAGCTATTCTAACTTAAATATATACTCTCTATCAATGATATTGAGCACTCTTTGTTTATAGATAAAGCAAACTATATTATCGATTTATAAACGATGACATTGGAGGGTCAGGACTCGACAAAGGACGGAATGAATATGCAAAATAGGATGTATGTAATTCTTTTCTTAGTCGGTCCCAGAAATTTTCGGTACACGCTCGTGGATATCTCCAAATAATATAAAACACAAGTGTAGCTTTCTTTGTGTACATCTGTATGTCAGTATACATAATATTTGAGAAAGAAAGAAAGAAAGAAAGAACGGGAGGTGAGGTCTCGGGCGTTTTTGTTGTAATCTTTTAAGAAAGAAAGAAAGAAAGAAAGAAAGAAAGAAAGAAAGAAAGAAAGAAAGAAAGAAAGAACAGGAGGTGATATATCGGACGTTTTTTGTTGTAATCTTTAAAAAAAGGAAAAAATTAAAGAAGAAAGAAAGAAAGAAAGAAAGAAAGAAAGAAAGAAAGAAAGAAAGA
This sequence comes from Sepioteuthis lessoniana, assembly GCA_963585895.1. Classification (NCBI taxonomy): domain Eukaryota; kingdom Metazoa; phylum Mollusca; class Cephalopoda; order Myopsida; family Loliginidae; genus Sepioteuthis; species Sepioteuthis lessoniana. Next base: position 64,855,635 of record OY757927.1, on the reverse strand, counting down.
AAGAAAGAAAGAAAGAAAGAAAGGTGAGAAATCGGACGTTTTTGTTATAATCTTTAAAGAAAGAAAGAAAGAAAGAAAGAAAGAAAGGTGAGATCTCTGACGTTTTTAGTTGTAATTTCAAGAAAGAAAAAATGAAAAAAAGTAAAAAAGAAAGAAAGAAAGAACGAATCATGTAAAAGGAAAAGAAAGCAAACAATTTGTCGGGAAAGCAGACAGACGTCACAACGGAACAGTTTCTTCAGTTTTTGTGATCGTCTGCTGGCCTATGTATATTTTGAATCTACATTGATAGCAACAAGGAAGAGAGAGGAAGAGAAAGAAAGTGAAAGAGTCTCCATTTATTAACGACACAATTTGATTTCTCAGATAATTCAAAGTTTGTTTCATGAAAGCTGAGTTTTTCATTACGATAACATACGATATACTTTTCATTTAGTGGTTTATTCTTTTTAGATTCTGAAATCTTTTTAATTTTGATTATAAAAAAGATATTCTATGTAAAATTCAACCGTCATTATTGACGGGTGTATTTTAATATATATATATATATATATATATATATATATGTGTGTGTGTGTGTGTGTGTGTGTGTGTGTCGTTGAGGGAACCCGTATATATACATGTATGTGTGTGTACATGCATGCGCATTTATATATGTATACTTGTGAATGTGAGTGCATGTGTAAATACATATATACGTGTGTGTGCGTGCGTATGTGTGTATAGATGAGTGGCTGGGTACTTAAGCCCGTATACACACATATATATATATATATATATGTGTGTGTGTGTGTGTGTGTGTGTGTGTGTTAAGAGTGTGTATGCTTACGTGCGGTGATAAGTGTGCTAAAATGTGTATATTTATGGAAATATAATTGCGTATCAATTGAAAATGAATTTCTGTTTTAAAAGCAAATAAAATTGGCAATGGGTTGTGCAATAAGATATAACGGTCACGATGCCTGGAAGTGACGAACAAAACTGTGAAGTACTTCCAAAGAAAGAAAGAAAGTGGAAATAATAAGAAAGAAAGAAAGAAAGAAAGAAAGAAAGAAAGTGGAAATAAAGGAGTGAAGAGCGAAAGAAAGATAAAGAAACAAAAAAAAATTAAAAAGCAAAAAAATGAATCCAAAAATTAAGAGGAAATAATAAAGTGGAAAAAAATGAATGTAAAGAAAAGAATTAAAAAACGAAAGAAAAATTTAAGGAAAGAAAAATGAGGTAAAAATAAATTTAAAATTCAAAAATAAAAAAAAAGGTGTGCATTAACTCGTTATGGATTGAATTGGGGGTAAAAAGAAAAGATGGGGTCCTGAAATATCTGCCTGTTGTCCGTGCTGTCATCTGTCAGTGCGTCCCTACATCCGTCCATTTCAGCTTTTCAATCCACATCTTTTTCTCCGGCAAATCGGTTCAGTCGTTGGCACTTCTCCTTAAGAGACTTAGTCACTGAGCTGAAGGGATTAACAATCACGTCAGGAACTGAAGACTTAATTAAGACGTCAAGGCGCATGCCCGTCACTCTCTCTATTTGACGTTCTCCCTCAGCCCTTGTAAATTCGAAATGAGAGGAACTTTAATTCTTTAAGCCAGTAACGAGTAAGCGTACATACTTTCGAAATGCTGAGGCGTACACAGAGAGACAGAGATAGACCGAGAGAGACAGGCAGAGGAAAAGAAAGAGAGGAAAAGGCGGATGCACAAACCTCAGACATGCACGCGCCAAAAAAAGGAATAAATATGCGTATTCTACGAAGGGCCTCCGTATAGATGTGTACGCTAAAGAGACCGAAGCCAAGTAGTCGCCACAGATGCATTCATACGACCATTCGTGACATTTTTTGAAATAATTTTCAAATCTGATCATGTTGAAATGTTATAGTATTTACGAGAAAGGACTTAATTGGTCGAATTAGCGAAAAAAATCTTTGAATCGTTCTTTATATATATATATATATATATATTTCAGAACGCTTATTCGGATGTTTGTATATGTTTGTGTTTGTATGCATGTGTATCTTAATGCTGGACACATACACACACACACACACACACAAACACACACATACATACACAAATTTATATATGCATAGTTGGTTCGTTGGTTGGTAGGGTTTTATGGCATATCAACATTTGTAGGCTATTTAACGCCAAATCTATTGTTATGAAAATAGTCAGTTCTATTTCTAACAATTCAGTTTAACATTACTAAAAATTTCTATTTCAAGCTATTCAGTTTATTCAAACAACTCTAATTCAGCTAATTCAGTTTAGTATAAGTACAGATTTGTTTACACAGTTAAATATCAAAACAGTTCAATATTAAACAATTCAGTTTAGTGTAAGTACAGTTTCCATGTCAAAAACAGTTCTATTTCAAGCAATTCAGTTTAGTATAAGTATACAGTTAGTTCTTTTTAACCCATAGATAGGGCCCTATCAGGTGCTACCATTCCGTACCAGAATGGACTTTGGAGTAATGGCAATGAAGGGGTGCTCTGCATTACTGGAACCTCACCATCAGATTGTTTAGTATCATATTCAGGACGCTCGTTGAGGTTTTTTTTACCCCATTGCAGAGGTGCAGTCGGTGTATTCTATAACCCCAGCCGACTGGGCAATATATGTCTAGTTGGGCAGCAATCCTTCATTAAAGCATGTTTGTCTTTATAATTTTATTAAGATCCTTTCAAGTTTCCTGACAAGTGTTTTGGTTTTAGGTTGGAATTGGTAGATGAATTTACCGAAATTGTCCCTGGCGCTTTCGAACCTTTACTCATGCAAACAACTCCTGATGATGGCCCATGAAAGTTTCGAAAGCGCTTGGGGCAATTTCAGTAAATTCATTTACCAATTCCAACCTAAAACCTCAATACTTGTCAGGAAACTTGAAAGGATCTTAATGAAATTAGATAGACAAATCAAACATACCCATATATATATATATATGTAAAGTAAAGTTGGTGACCATAGTCAAGGGCGACCAGAAGGCTTCCTTTTCAATAGCTATTACACCGAGGTGTAGGGGAGGGCGCTACTCCTTTCCTTGGATTGCTCCACTTTACCCTCGATATGTACCTTATATTGCTGAATGTTAAGCAAGGAGGTATCAAGTACCATTTTTAAAGTCTTTGGTATGACACGACCAGGGATTAAACTCAGGTCTCCTGAACACTTGGCAAACACTCTATTCACTAGGCCAATATGTGTGTGTGTGTGTGTGTGTGTGTGTGTGTGTGATCAAGTCGTGTCCACTGACTCTCTCTCTCTCTCTCTCTCTCTCTCTCTCTCTCTCTCTCTGGCCATCTGGCCCTAACCTTAATTGCTCTTGGTAGGTCTTTCAAACTGTATCCAGTGTCTACAAAGTGCTGATGTATGCTGGTCAGCTAACACTGGCGCGACCATATGTAAGAGTCCATGGGAAAACGTCTCTAATGAGTTGATCCATACTTACACAGCAGTGTCTCGATATTTCTATTCGTTCTACTTAGATGGTTTATGAGATGGGAGGTAAGTGGTTGTACACAGCTGTTTTATATGTAGAACTCCAGTGGATCATAGTCACTGGTGACTGCTATGTTGGTGATAGCAATTATTTTGCTGGGATAAGGAAAAACACAAAAACACATGACCCAGTCGGTTGGAGCTGCAGAATACACTGACTGCATCTCTGTAGAGGGGTAAAACCTCCCCACTCAACGAGTGTTCTTGATAATACACTAAACATTCTGATGGTGAGGCGTCAGTAATGCTGGAGCTTTGGGGAATGCGGAGTACACTTTCATTGCTATCGCTCCCAGGTCCACTTTGGCTCGGAGTTGGAGCACCTGATAGAGTCCTATCTATGGGTTAAATAGGGCTAAACAGTGTACTTATGCTAAACTGAGTTGTTTGAAATAGAACTGTTTTACATTTAACCGTTATATATATATATATATAAATGTATTTGGCATTAAATAACCTACAATGGTTCATAAGTCATAAAACCAAACCAACCAACCAACAACAATACAGCTTGTTTTAATAAACACCTTGATAATAAAACAACGAAAAGACCTGACGTATCAGAACCTTTCATAGATTCATTATCTTCATTCAGTCTCAGAAGCCATTGCAGTAGGAATATACGGGCAACGGAGAATTCGTTGTGGGGTTTCCTCGTTCTTCGATGAACAGGACTCTATTAATATCTTTGCCTCATTCTTTTTCCGGTTACAATGAACAGTTGTCGCCTTGCATCCCAGCCTCCAAAGGAGAAAAAGCGACCGATTCACTTGATATTATATATATATATTTATATATATAAATATATGCGTGCGTGTATGTGTGTGTGTACGGGAAGCCAACAGATTTCTATTCTGAAAAAGATGTTTATTTGTAAAAAATAAACTCGGCAATTTGTAATTTCAAAATTTCTTTAAGATTCGCAGACGACATTTTCTGACTTACCGCAAAAAATTTAAAAGATCAAAACAGATTTTGTCCAGTCGGCTTCGTGTGTAGAATACACTGACTGCATCACTGCAGAGGGGTAAGACCCCCTCTTAATGAGTGTCTTGGATATGACACAAAATAATATAATGGGGAGGCTTAAGTAATGCTGGAGCTTTAAGGAATACGGAGTACCCCTTCACTGCCATCTCTCCCCGCTCCACTCTGGCCGGAGGGGTAGCACCTGATAGGGTCCAATATATGGGTCAAATAGAAGTAAGCTGTGTACTTATGCTAAACTGAATTGCTTGAAATAGAACTGTTTTGACATTTTAAATGGGTACATATGCTAAACGGAATTCTTTGAAATGGAACTATTTTTATGCTAAACTGAATAGTTTGAAATAAAACTGGTTTTGACATTTAAAATGCGTACTTATACAAAACTGAATTGTTTGAAATAGAACTGCTTTGATATTTAACTTTGTATAAACAAAAAACTGTACTTTTGTTTAACTAAATTGTTTGCAATAGAACTGTTTTGTCATTGAACTGTGTGTAAATAAAATAAAAAAAACTGTACTTACGCTAAACTGAATAGTTTGAAACTTTTATCGAAATGACTTAATTCCGCGTTAAATAACTCGAAAAGACTTGATTCAACGTAAAGTAAAACGACCAACCAATCAATAAAAATATGTGTTAGAAATTATTTCCCTTTTAGATTGTTTAAAATACACTTTTAACCGATAACACTTATAGATAAATCGTCAACATTTTTTATCTGATTTCGAGCCAACCTAAATTTTATGAATTTACGAAGAAATAAATAATTATCTTGTAGATTTACGTATCTATTTATTTCTTTTAAGAGAAAATTTAACATTCTTTTCCTTCAAGTGTGCATTTAATTTTGACATTGCTTAATTATTCTAACTTGATTGAAAATATTGTTTACTTAGACATACTTGTACTCCAATTTCAATCTTATGCTGGCTGATAAAAAAAAAATTTAGCTGCAGCAGCGTGTATATAAACACATAGATATACACTCTCTCTTACATATTAACCTATAGATATACTTTTTGTTTTACATAGTGATATAATCACACAAAGATTTTTTTACACACAAAAATATAAACAAGGCTAGGATAAAATAAAAACTTGTACATGAATTTTTTCTCTTATATTTACGCTCTGACTAATATCTTTTCTTACCAAGAAAAGACTCTATAACTTCAGTTGTTTTTACTCAATTTAAAGAAATATAATTTATTAATTTGTAAATCGGTGTTTTATTTGATAATTTACTCACTTTTCCGTTACATATATATATATATATATATATAATGGAGTTCAATGAAAACCTCACTCGCACTTCTGCCTCATGCGGGTATCACTTTGAATGGTGACCTCTGCAAGATCAGTGGCGCAGTGCTAGATCAAGTGTATCGAGTTGCAGCTAGGTCACTGAAAGAGATGTTGAACCCGCGTCCAGAGCATTTGTTTACTATGCTAGAGTCAACTTAAAAGATCATTTTCAAGAACCAAGTATACTGTCCTATCACTGACCAAATAACTTCAGAGAAATGATTGGAAACAACAGCATAGTAAGTAAAATAAAGTAAAGTTAGCGACCTTCGTCGGGAGTGACCTGAAGGCTCTCTTTTCTAAAGCTACTACAACAAGATGTAGGAGGCGCTACTCCATTTTACCCTTGATTGTTACCTTATAATGCTGAGTGCAAAGCAAGGCGGCATCAAGTACCATTTTTTTAAGTCTTTGGTATGACTCGACCTGGGATTGAACGCCGGTCTCCCAGACCATTGGCGACCACTCTACTCATAAGGCTAATGAGCGTACTAAATGATAAAGAAGCCCACAATAAAATCCTCTAAATTTTGCCAACAAATTATTATTTATCCAACCCCTCAGCCACGAGCAGAATGAGACACAAGGTCAATTTTTTAAGCAAAGTGCATCTGGTTTGAACTCTTGGTTTTGTTTCTTTGTTTAATGGCATATCAACTTTCGTGGGTTATTTAGCATCCAAGCTATCCTTGAAGAAGAATAGCAGTGATACTATTTAAACCCATATCGAGGTTGATAAGTGCGTACATACTTTTCCCAAGGGTATTAGTCCGAAAGTGAATGTAATAGCGCGGCTGGATTTCGAACTCGCTTGCTTCAAGGCTGCAGTCCAGCACGTTAGCCATTACGCCACGGGAAAGGTATGAGCCCTATTATATTTCCCAGGTTCAATACTGTCACTACTGCTCTTTTACAAGGATGGATTTTTACATCAAATAACTCACGAAAGTTGATATGCCATTAATAAAAAAAAAATCAAACTAAACAATATTAGCACTACAGTAGGAACTGAAAAATTTAATTAAAGCTCGTCACACTATTTATTTATATGGAATTTTTTTATTTGATAATTAAAAAATCGATATTGCTTTATAATTGAAAACATTTTTCAGTTAACTGCGAAATATTTTATCGAAATAAAATTAATATTAAAGTTTTTTTGGCGGGTGGGGGTCCTTGTCGCGAAGTAGCTTACGTGCTAGAGTGCAAAATCGTAGTGAGTGAGTTCGAACTTCAGTCGCGCTATTACGTTTGGTTTCGGACTGATACTCAAGTGAAAAGCATGAACCGTTTCATCCCCCCCCCCATTTATGAGTTAAATAGTACAACTACTTTTCTTCTATAAGGATGGCTTTGGCATTCAATAACCCTCGAAAGTTATTCTGGCATTAAAACAAAGAAACCAAACCTATGATTTCTTAACTATTTTTATTGACATTATTAGTATTTTTATGAAAACAGAAACGGTAAGAAAAATACATACTTGTAAAATGAGTTGATATTATTAGCAGTATTTACCTGTATTTTGAGATGATCATTGATATTTATAAACAACTTTCTATTAGATTGTTTTGGTTTGTTTTGGTGGCATATCAAACCTTGTTGGTTATTTAATGCCAAATCCATTTTTAAACATATCATCATCATCATCATGTCGTGCTATCCGCACGGATATTTCTGACCCTTTTTCGCCTCACCTCCTTGTTGTCCATTGCTTCCGGAAGGTCCTTAAGGCTATATCACGTATCGGCACAGAGCTGCAGTATGTAGGTTCGAGCTGGACGTCCTGTCTTTGCTCGTCCATGTGAAGGGGTCCACAGGAATAGGTCACTTATGAACTCATCCCTACTTCTCCAGCAGTGTTCCGCATATCTGGTTCGTCTAATTTTGATAGTTTTCGTGATGGGTGGTAGGTGGCTGTACAGCTGCTGCTTTGTAGGTTGCTGTCTCCAGGACTTGTTCAATATTGCTCGCAGCATTCTTGTATAATTTCCGTCAAGCTTTTTCTCCATACGTTTAGTTAGCGTCCATGTGATGCATCCATATAGCAGTATCGACACGACCGCTGCTTGGAAGAAGCTGCGCTTCATTTTATCGATCTGGTCTGACTTCCATATGACCGATAGTCTATCGTTAGCTGTCCATGCTTTGATGGTCGCGTGACGGTGTCTGTCTCGGTTGAAGAGACACTACTTTCTAGGTAGGTGAACTTGTTAACTAGTTTCAGACCGCTACAATTTAGTGTGGAGATGTCGCCTGTTTGATTACAGCACATATATTCTGTCATGTGTACATTGACATGGAAGCCGATGTCTGCAGTGGCTCGTTCGAGACTATGCAGCAGGGTTTCGGTTTGGGCGGGTGCATTTGCCAGAAGCGCTATATCATCGGCGTAGTCGGCTACGGTAAATGTCAAAAACAGTTCTATTTCAAACAATTCAGTTTAGTATACATATAATTTTTTTACTCAAAATTTAATGTAAAAACAATTTATTTCAAACAATTCAGTTTAGCGTTATAACACAGTTTAGTTTATTTGACCCATAGATAAGATCCTACTAGTCCAGGCTAGAGTAGACCGGTGAGCGATGGTAATAAAGGGGTACTCTGCATTCCCCAAACCATCAGACTTTGGGTAATATGCAAAACATTCGTCGAGAGAGTCTTACTACTCTGTGGAGATGCAGTCAGTGTGTTCGGCAGTCTCAGCTGACTGGGCCAACTCGTTAGTGGTGGGGTCTAAACCCTCTGAAGAGATGCAGTCAAAATATTCTGGAGTCTCAGCTGACTGGGCCAACTCGTTGGTGGTGGGGTCTAAACCCTCTGCAGAGATGCAGTCCGTGTATTCTACAACCCCAGTAATTTTCAATTAGAATCATTTATTTACGCCTAACATGCACGCCGCTTTTAAAATCTGATATCACAAATGTTTTCATCATAAAAGACAACACTATTTAACTCTAATAGACAACACTGAATAGAAAACACTGTTTAACTCTAACTCTGGAAACAGAATTTCACAAAATAGCTTTTGTTCGACCACTTGCCTCCCATCTCATAAACCATTCAAATAAGACAAACAATGCTTTCTGGGCACTGCTGGGGAAGCAGGGACGAATTCAATGAGCAAGGTTATTCTGTGAGCCTCTACACATAGATACACAACTGTTGTCCGACCAGCAAAGCCCTATTCATCATTACTGTGCAGACACGTGATGCTATCTAAAAGAATCTTTCAAGATAGATGGATGATAGGAACCGATGGTGAGAAGGAGTCTATGCAATTCGTGTTATTAGCACTTTGCTGCTGCTGCTGCTGCTGATGATGATGATGATGATGATGATGATGATGATGACAATGATGATGATTAAAGTTGTTTGACCTCTCCGTGAAGATTCGGAACTTCTCAGGTGTTCAATTCTGCTCATAGAACTGGGCTTTTTGAGAAATAGCCTTTTAAGTAGATGCTAATCAAGAAAAGTCTAATTTTGGTTCGGTCTGATTTGGTTTAGTTTTATGGCATATTAGCTATTGTCGGTTATTTAATGCCAAATTCTGTTTATACATATATATTGAATATATATGATTTGTAATCACATTTCGTAGAAAACATTTCTAAAGGACCCTGAGCTCTTTTTTTGCACACAGTTAAATGGTTTTTTCTACTGCTATATAACATTAACTTTTTAACATCAGTCATTTGTTTATAAATATTAAATAGATATACATATATGATTTGTAAGTGAATAATAGCTTGTAGGTAATTTCATTTTTAAATCAGTGAGAAATAATTTCTTTGCACACTATCAACGCTATTGTTTCTACACAGATAAATGGTTTCAATCATTGCTATCAAAGACTTATAATTCTTTTCAACATTAGTCATTCGTTTACACACAGTTAAATGATTCCAAGTATCACAAACAATTCAATTAAACATCAGTCATTTGTTTATAAATATTAAATAGATATACATAAATGATTTGTAAGTGAATAATAGCTTGTAGGTAATTTCATTTTTAAATCAGTGAGAAATAATTTCTTTGCACACTATCAACGCTATTGTTTCTACACAGATAAATGGTTTCAATCATTGCTATCAAAGACTTATAATTCTTTTCAACATTAGTCATTCGTTTACACACAGTTAAATGATTCCAAGTATCACAAACAATTCAATTAAACATCAGCCATTTGTTTACAAACAGTTAAATGATCAAACATTTCTATTTCAAGCTATTCAGATTAGCATAAGTCATTTGTTTGCCCGCAGTTTAAATGTCGGACAGTTCTATTTGACTCATAAATAAGACCCTATCAGGTGCTTCCACTCAAAGCCCAAGTGGACTTGAAAGCGATGGTAATGAAGGGGTACTCCACCTTTTGGTTATTTAATGCCAAATCCGTTTCATTCATATATAGTAGATATATATGATTTGGAAACATAAGTCAACAAAGTTAAATAATTCTAAGTATTGCAATGTATAACTGACAATTCAATTAAACATCAATCAGTTGTTTACACACAGTTAAATGATCAAACTGTTCTATTTCTAACAATTCAATTTAGCATAAGTCATTTGTTTGCTCTCAGTTTAAATATTAAACAGTTTATTTGACCCATAGATAGGACCCATTCAGGTGCTACAACTACGAGTGGGCCTGGGAATGATAGCAATGAAGGGGTAATCCGCATTCCCTGCAGATTGTTTAATGTCACATTCAGAACGCTCGTAGGATGGTGTCTTGCCCCTCGGCAGAGATGCAATCGATGTATTCTACAGCCCCAACTGACTGGGCCCAGCGTGTTAGTGTTCAAACATATAATCAGGGCAGTGAAGGTTGATGTTCATAAACTACTTTGCATTAAAATCTTTAATTTATTTATAACCAGTATTCATACCGGCTCATTGACCTAGTGGTTAGAGTATTCGCCAATGGTCCAGGAGACCTTTGTTCAATCCCAGGTTGCGTCATACCAGAGACATTAAAAATGGCACTTGATACCCACTTTCTTAACACTCAGCGATAATAGGTACGTATCAAGGGTAAAGTGGACCAATCCAGAGAAAGGCGTGGTGCCCTTCCCTCCGCCTCGGTGTAGTAACTATTGAAAAGGAAGCCTTATGGTCACTCTCGACTACGGTCGCCAACTTTACTTAACTATTCAAGAAATAATACTGAATTTGGAAAAGTGAATATGGAATCGTACAAAAAAAAACGGTCATGAGGGTATATGACATTCAGAATATTTTTACCAATAAAATTACATTTTTAAACGTAGTACAAAATGCTTATTCAATGGAGTCTACGTGGTTCAGTAGCTCAAATGCTGGACAGCGGTTTCATAATAAGAGAGATGAAACTCCACACGCTCTATAACGATCATTTTCGGACTAATACCAATGGAAAAGGTATGAGCCCTTTTCTTCCTCCAGCTATAGGTTAAATAGTACTACTTCTTTGACATTAAATAACCTACGAAGGTTGACATGCCATAAAACAAATAAACCAAGCCAAATGCTTGATCTAGATATTAAATTGCCCAGTCGGCTGGGCCTGTAAAATACACCGACTAATTTTCTGCCGAAGGGTAAGACCCCCCCCCCACCGAAGAATGTCTTGATATGACACGGAATAATCTGATGGTGAGTTTCCAGTAATGCTGGAGCTTTGGGGAAGGTAGAGTACCTCTTCCTTACCATCACCCCCAGGTCCACTCTGGCCCTGAATGGTAGCTAGTACCTGATAAGGTCCTATCTATGGGTTAAATAGAACTAAACTGCATACTTATGCTAAACTGAATTGCTTGAAAGAGAACTGTTTTGACATTTTAACTGCGTGCTTATGCTAAATAGAATTGCTTAATATAGAAATGTTTTGACATTTAAACTACGTACTAAAACTAAACTGAATTGTTTGAAATAGAACTGTCTTGACATTTAACTGTGTGTAAACAAAAACTATACTTATACTAAATTGAATTGTTTGAATTAGAACTGTTTGATTAAACCGGACAATTAAACTGTGTCTTTATGCTAAACTAATCAGTTTGAAATAGAACTGTTTATGTTTATAAAAATGGACTTGGCATTAAATAACCTACAAAGGTTGCTATGTCAGAAAACTCAAATAAACAAACAAACTAAACATTAACATCTGGATCTCTTCGTTTTCTTTTATAAAGATTTTCTTTAGAAATATGAAAAGGTATATGAGCAATATATATCTACTAGGATCTTTCCCAAGAACTTAAAAAATTTTGGAAGATAAAAGAGACAGAGATATCAATCGTATTTGTAGATCTTGGGACAGTCCCAAACAAACTGAAAAAGAAACTAGATTAACTGAAGATTAAGAGAATAATTGAAACCATCTAGACCACAGCACTACCAAAACAGGCTAAGATACTCAGAAGTGTCCTGGAGAACTGAGAAAACTTGCTGTCACTAGGACTTCGCAAAAAAAGACATCAATTAGAGTTGGTGTGAAAAGTTCAAATGAAGGATGATTAAAATGATATTCATACAATAATACATTATTACTCCATTGACTTTTAGTGCGTCTTAAGTATGACTAGTACATTCAATGGTAAAGTTCTAGTTTTAAGATCGTGGGGTGTGTGAACACTTCATTGCTATTATTCCCATGTCCACTTTGACCTGGAGTACAACTACTGACTTCTAAGATCTGGAAAATGTGAACACAACTCTTCATTGCCATTATTTCCATGTCCACTCTGACCAGGAATACAAATACTCATTTATAAGATCTGGGGAGTGTGAACTGAACTCTTTATTGCGATTACTCCCGTGTCCACTCTGACTTGAAATACAACTACTCACTTCTATGATCTGTGGAGAATGAACTCAATTCTTCATTGCCATTATTCCCATATCCACTCTGACCTGGACTACAACAACTCACTTCTAAGATCTGGAAAGTTTAAACTCTAATCTTCATTGCTATTATTCCCATGTCCACTCTGATCTGGACTACAACAACTCACTTCTAAGATCTGGAAAGTTTAAACTCAAGTCTTCATTGCCAATATTCCAATGTCAACCTAGAGCACAACTGCTCATTTCAAAGATCTAAGAAATGTGAACTCAACTCTTCATTGCCATTATTCCCATGTCTACTCTGACTTGGAGTACAACTGCTCATTTCAATGATCTGGGAATAATAATTTTTCGTATCCGCGAACCGACGGCGTCGAGTTGTATTTGAACCTCTTTTTATCACGACCAGGAAGCGTTACAACTTTTGATTTAGTACTGTTAACGGTACTTTCACAATCTTTCTACATGGTGACGTGAACCCCTTAAAGGGTGCGATAACCTTACAACTTTGCTAAAATATTGCTAAACCCTAGCACTGCCAAAATTAACAACAAATATAGCAGCCATTTGTTGACACGATCTGCAGAGGTGAGGTTGTTATAGAAAAAAAAAAGACTTCGTGTAATAGATAAAAAAAGCTTATATATAATAGAAAAAGAAAAAAGAAAATGTTAACGAAGAAAAAGATTGTCAAGGAAATGAGAAAAAAAGATTAAAGAAAGAAAATGAGAAGAGAGAAAAAAGAAAAAGAGAGAAAATAAAAAACAGATCGGTAAAAAATGAAGAAAAAATTGGAAAATGACGAAGAAAAAATTTGAAAAGATAAAATTGCTGAGAGAAGATTATCATAAATTAGATGTAAGTGAATAATAAAATGAAAGCGATATATTATTTGGTTTGGTTTTATGGCATATCAACTATTGTAGGTTTTATAATTCCAAATGCTGTTTATAGATATATTTAATATACATGATTAGGTTTGGTTATTTTTTTGGCATATCAACTATTGTAGATTATTTAATGCCAAATACTGTTTATACAGATATATTAAATATATACGATTTTTTTGGTTGTGTTTTATGGCATATCAACTATTGTAGGTTATTTAATGCCAAATGCTATTTATACAGATATATTAAATATATATGATTTTTTTGGTTGGGTTTTATAGCATGCCAACAATTGTAGGTTATTTAATGCTAAAATCTGTTTATATATATATATATATATATATATATATATATATATATATATATATATATATATATATATATGATTTGAAATCACATTTTGTAGATAACATTCTTAAACGAGCCTGAGTTCTTTTGCACACAGTTAAACAGTTTAACATCAATCATTTGTTTACACACATACTTTGTTTTATTTGACTCATGAATAGGACCCAATTAGGTGATACCACTCCGGGTCAACGTGGGCCTGGGAACAATTGCAATGAAGGAGTACTCCACATTCCCCAAATCTCCAAAGCTGGAGCGTTGCCATCAGATGGTTTAGTGTCATATTTAGAACACTTGCTGAGGAAGTGACTTACCCCTCTGCAGATATGAATTCGGTGTATTCTACAGCCCCAGCCGACGGGGCTGAGAGATTTTAGAAAAATAAAATTTAAAACAGCAGAGAATGAGGAAAAAACAAGAAAATGATCGTTCGATTTACTTTAATGGCATGTCAACCCGTAAGGGACTATTTCATTAGAAGAGGTTAGTTAACTGTGTTCATTGTACATTCCTATTTACATTTTTTGTGTAATTTCTTAAGTGTTTTAGCGTTGTTATATGATATCAAGTATTCCTATCTAATACAAATAATTTGCGAACATTTGTATGTTTTCAAGTATTCTTATATAATCTAAATAATTATATAGTCTCAGGTAATTATTCCAATTTAATAATGGTCATTTTTTACACACTTATTTGGCTTCAAATAACTTTTACTAACCCTTAATAAACAATAGTTTCAAGTACCTGTTCTTATTACATAATGAATAGGTCACCTATTCATTTTGTAATGTAGGTATAGACTTCAAAATATATAAATTCAAAAGTTAACTGGTGATTCGTCAGTAGAAGAGACATGGAAAATAACCAGTGATATGATAAACAAGACTTGACACCTAGGTGACATTTTTAGCAGTTCTCTAATTGGTTGGTTCTGTTGTGAGAACGGGTCCATTAGGTAGAATTAATTAGAGTAGTCCAGGGGCCGTAACGAACGGACGTCTAAAATGTTTATACTCCAGCCGTATGGTTGACGTGGGAATTTGGGTGAATAAAAAAAGAGGTCGAAAATCAAACAAATTCCTTGTGTCCATTTGTAAGACTAGAAGTGGACACAGAAATCAAGATAAACCCAAGACCACCCGAGGAAGTCCTAGATAGGAGACCAGAATTCTGGCTAGATTGATAAGTATAAGAAAAATAATGTGTATACAACATTCTTAATACAAATAATTTACAGTTGTATGAAAGCAAGTATTCCTTTCAAATACAAATAATTTTAAACAAATATATTTGATCCATACATAGGACTCTAGCAGGTACTATCCCTCCCGATCAGAGTAGAACTGGGAGTAATGGCAATGAAGGAGTACTCTTCACTCCTCAGATCGCTAGATCTGGAGCCTCATGGTGGGTACAGTTTAGTCTCATACCCGCGATAACCCTTTTTTGGTGCATTTTTCTGTAGCGGATACTGTCAGCCTCTTCTAAGCCCCATAAACAGGACGAAAAAAAAAGAAAAAGAAAGAAGGAAAAGAAAGAGGAAACAGATGAAAATCAAAAACAGAAACGAGAAGCACAGAAAAAAAATATCCCGAAATGAAAAGATTTATGTAAATAGTAAAACTGTAAAGGAATCGAACGAGATTGCTGAATGAATTTGAAAGAGTTGAAAGTGAATGAGGGAGTGTAAATAGATTGAAGAAGATGAGACAATGAGAAGAAAAGAGAGCCTAACATTTCTGGACCACGTGACTTCTATTGAATGTAGAATTTGAGTAGCTTCAATTTCCGGTGCAGTGTGAAAAAAAAACTACCCCCTGCAACTGATATTGCTCGTGTTATTTGGTCACCCCTAACAATTCGATTCTCCGCTTCCCAGATAATGTTCATTAGCATGACCCCTTCTGAGTATCCTCTCTCTCTCTCTCTCTCTCTCTCGCTCTCTCCATCTATCTATCTATCTTCTGGACTGAGATCCCAAATTCTGACTCGATTACAACATGAAGACGATGTCGCAGGCGGGAGCACCAGCGAAAAAAATGGATGACACGACTTAACAGGAAATTGATCTTTGCTTTTTCTCTTTCTTTCTTTCTCTTTTTCTTCATCTATCTCTGTCTCTGTCCCTCTTTCTCCCAGTCTTTCTCTCTCTCATCTTTCTTCCCTTTAGTGTTTGCGTGAGTCTCAATCTATCTATCACACTCTCTTTTCTTCCTTTTTCTGTGTGCGTAGGTCTCTCTCTCTCTCTCTCTCTGTCTCTCTCTCTCTCTCTCTAACACTCAATCTATCTATCTACCAATCACACTCTCTTCTTTCTTCTCTTTTGTGTGTGCGTAGGTCTCTCTCTCTCTCTCTCTCTCTCTCTCTGTGACAAAACTCTACTTAAGTTCTACTTGGACGATTATGAGTCTGATGTTCTCTCTCTATTCTTCTCTCTCTTTTCATCTCTCTCCCTTTCTCTCTCTCTCTCTCACTCTCTCTCTATCTATCTATCTATCTATCTATCTGTGACAAAACTCTACTTAGGTGTCTACTTGAACGATTATGAGTCTGATGTTCTCTCTCTATTCTTCTCTCTCTTTTCATCTCTCTCTCTCTCTCTCACCCCACCACCTTCAGTGTATCTCAAAATCTCTCTCTCTCTTCTTTCTTCCCATATGTGTGCATAAATCTCTCTCTTTCTCCTTCTTTTTCTCTATGTCTGTCTGTCTGTCTGTCTCTCTTTCTTTCTTCTGTGTATGCTAGCATGAGTCTACTTGTACATCTCTCTCCGCCCTTTCTCTGTGTGTTGGTCTCTTTCTTTCTTCCTCCTTTCCAAATGTCAGTGCATAGCTCTCTCTCTCTCTCTCTCTCTCTCTCTCTCTCTCTCTGTGTGTGTGTGTGTGTGTGTTTAATTCCATTCTTTGTATCCTGGCAATGGCTAGAATGATTACTGTTCAGAACTTTAGTGACGCTGGTTTTCCGAGTTTCAAATTAGGAGGAAATGAACTCACACCCCAAATTCCTATCAACAGTTCCCCTCCTTAATATTGAATGTTGACTAACTCTGTCATACAAGTGTCTTCTAATTCAGTTTAAAACGCCAATGATTCTCTCCAAACACCATCATGAAAAATCAAGAAACTAGATAGATGGAAACAAAACAAAACACAATAAATAAAATTAAACTCTAATTCTTTTATTCAAATAACTAGATTTTTTACAAGTTAGTGACCTTACTCTCTCTTATTTGTTCATTGATTTGTAACTCTCGATTCCTCCACCATATTGCTTTCTTTTTCTCTTGTGTTTTTTTTTTCGATTTAAGTGCATTCTGTTACAACGCTTCCGTGTTCAACAATAATCCAAGCTATTTGTGGACTACCCCCGACACACTCATACTGTCCTGTAACCCCAGAGACATTTCCCTTACCACTGCAACTGTTTCAGATCGTTTTCCAGTTTAATGAATTTTCGGGGATAGGCCTAATCTCCTTGTAAGTAAACTCACAAGTTTCTGGAGCATTACTTCCATTGCAAACGGCAAACATTAAAATTTGTTACGCCAGAGCAAGAGTCCTGAGGCTGAAAGGTAACCTATCCTATCCGTTTTTTGTTTGATTTTTTTTTTGTTTTTGTTTTGTTTTAGGTTTTTTGTTTGTTTGTTTGTTTTTTGTAAAGCATTTTCTTTCTTTTTCTTTTCTTTTTTCTTTCACGTTAAGAAGCATGTTTCAACGGATTTTCCAATTTAATTTCCAAAAAAAAAATGTTTAAACGAGAACATTCGTGATCGGACATGGCTGATTCATACTACATTGAAGCCAAGAAAATTGTGAAAAGCAAACCGACAAAAACAAATTAAACTTTAAAATTCTTTTCTCAGAAACCGAGCGAAAGATGGACGCCATCTTTCTCTATCTCTCTCTCTCTCTCTCTCTCGTGAAAGAAAGAAAATGTGGGGTGTATTAAAAGTATTTTCGTCTTTTACAGACCTTATAACAACCGATTATTCCACTGTTATTCCCTTTGTGCGAGTTTTCGCTCCGGTAGTGACTGATTGTCTTCGCTCAGTGTTCGTCAATGGCTCGGGAGACTGGGGTTCAATCCCAGGTCGAGTCATACCAAAGACTCAAAAAATAGTACTTGATGCTTCCTTGTTCAACTCTCAGCATTATAAGATGTGAATCAAGGGTAAAGTGGAGCAATCCTGGGAAAGGAGTAGCGCCCTTCCCTACACCTCGCTATTGAAAGTGGAGCCTTTGGGTCACCCTCGACTAAGGTCACCAACTTTACTTTAATTTTAAGTCCAAGAGACAGCGTCCTCACCTTCTCCAAACTCTTCTCAGCCTTCTAGTTAATTTCAACAGTGCTACAGTCTGGATGGTCTCAATTCTTCCCTGGATCTCCAGTTCTTCAACAAAAAAAACGTCGTTCTGGATATGATATTAAACTGCATTTAATGGTGAAGATCCGGTTCTAGAGCTCTCCATTGCTATTACTGCCAGGTCATCTCTGACCCAGATTGGTAGAACCTCTTTGGGTTCCGTCTATGGATCAAATAGATTGGTTTTAAAATTATTTTTAAAGAATACAATGGGACAGTAAACATGTACTTATGATTACAATCGAATATTTTCCGGTGAATCAAATTTTGGCATTAAATAACCCATAAGGATTTGATGTGCCTTTAAACAAATAAATCAAATCAAACAGTAGCATCATAGTCATTCTGCCGACTGGGGCTGTAGAATAAGCTGACTGCAACTCTGCTGAAGGGTAAGACCTCCCACCACAAGGAGTGTCCTGTATGACCGTAAACTGCATCTGACAGCAAGGCTCCAGTCCTAACGCATAAGGGAATGTGGAGTTCTCATTCACTGCTATTACTCCCAGGTCCACTCAGACCTGGATTGGTAGTAACTGTTAAGGAGTCGTCTAGGGGTCAAATTGAACTGTTCAATCATTTAAGTTGTAAGTAAGTTTGCCGACCGTAGCCTAGAGCGACCCGAAGGCTCCCTTTTCAATACGTACAGGTTTAGGGTAGGGCATTACTTCTTTCCCGAGATTGCTCCTCTTACTTTGATCCGTACCTTGTAATGCTGAGTGTTAAGCAAGGAGGCATCATTTTTTGAGTCTTTGGTATGACTCGACATAGGATTGAACCCTGGTCTCCCGGGCAATCAGCGAACACTCTAACCATTGGGCCAGTGAAAAAGTGAGCTTTTAGGTCACCCTTGACGGTTCAACCATTTACTAAGGATTATCATAATTAGAAATTGAAAACTATGCAATTCTGTGCAAATTATTCGTATTAGATAAGAAACTGGCATTTAACTGTGTGCAAACAAATGGTTAATATCCAGTAGAATTATTATTTTGACAGGTATAATGTTCGCCAATGGTCAAGAAGACCGGAATTCAATCCTAGGTCGAGTTATACCAAAGACTCAAAAAGTGGTACTTGCTACCACCTTGCTTAACACCAAGCATTATAAGGTGTGGATGAAGGATAAGTAGGTTTGGTTTGGTTTCTTTGTTTTTAATGGCATATCAACCTTTTTTAGGTTATTTAATGCCAAATCTATTCTCCTAGAAGAATAATAGTGGTACTATTTAACCCATAGCTGGGAGAATAAGGGGTTCATAACTTTCCCAAGGGTATTTGCCCGAAAGTGAACGTAATAGCACGACTGGAGTACGAACTCGCGTACTACGATTCCGCAGTCCATCGCTTTAACCATTACACCACGAGGACACCTCCGAGGATAAGTAGGGCAGTTCAGGGAAAGGAGTAACGCTGTTCATTACACCTCGGTGTCGTAGCTATTGAAAAGGGAACCTTCGGGATGCCTTCGACTTCGGTTGGCCAACTTATTAATGTTGAATAGGAATACTTGTAAACATCTAACTTTGTGCAAACAAATCTCCAACAACTCGGGGTGTCCTCGTGGTGTAATGGGAAAGGTATGAACCCCCTTATCCTCCCAGCTATGGATTAAATAGTAACACTGCTGTTCTTCTAGGAGAATGGCTTTGGCATTAAATAACCTACAAAGGTTGATATGCCATTAAACAAAGACACCAGACAAAACCAATCTAGCAACTCGTTTAGAAATAGAGTTACCGACAAATTATTCGCTTACAAATCATTTCTGTCAGAATAGGGTTGGGCATTAATCAGAAAGACACAAGGGTTAATATGCCATAAAACACCAACAAATAAACAAACCATGATAGCTTCCAATTAATTTACAATTATATTACGAATAAATCATTTCATAGAAAAAATAAATCATTTCATAGAAAAAAAAATACACGTGGAAGGAGTCTTCGAGGCATGATGGTTAACGTCCTGCAATGCGTCTTTGAAATAACCGAGTTCGAACTCCAGTCGGGCTATTACGTTAACCTTCAGACGAATAACCTTGTGAAAGGCATGAAACCCCTTATACCCACAGCTGTAGGTTAAATAGTACTGCTTCTGTTCTTCTACAAAGGTGACTTTGACATTAAATAACCCACGAATGTTGATATGCCATTAAGCAATGAACTTCAGTTGCAATATTACATTCACTTTCTGACTCAAACCCTTAGGAAAGACATAAACCCCCTTATCCTCTTAGGATGTGGAAGCAAAATTAGGAATATTCTAGTATAATAATAAATGGCTCTGTTATAAAACAAGATTGATTTTAATTTTTAAAAATGATAGACACAAAACAGTAAATTCATTCAATGTGGCAGCCATTTTTTTTTCAATTATTGTATCAACACGCCTTCGAAACGATTTGCATGCTTTCAAAATAAATTCTTCAGACATTTTATTCCATTCCTCCTCAAAAGCAGTCTTAAGCGAACCAATATTTGGATGGGAAGTTGCATTTGTTTTGTTTTCTAAAACGCCCCATATAGCGTAATCAAAAGGGGTTAAAGTCTGGACTTGATGGAGACCACAAAGAAAATCTTTTGGGCTGGGTTTTGGCGTTAAGCAAGTCATAGATTATTTATCGTTTCTTTTCTTTCACACTCATATTTGGTTGAATTTTAATGTAAAAGTACTTGAATAATAAAGCTAATCATGAAAATTTAGATTTATCACGTTTTTTTTTCTCGAAAAAATCGACTCATCAGACTATAAAAACGTTTTCAAAATTATCCTATATTTTGCTTTCATATCATATACATATATATGTGAGTGTGTGTGTGTGTGTGTGTGTGTGTGTGTGTGTGTGTGTGTGTGTGTGTTTCTTCATTGTACAAATTTCGTTGAACATAATAGACATTTTCTGTCTACATATTTTCTTGTTGATCCTTTCATATTGTAGTATTGATTTTATAGTATTCGGCGGGAGTTGATTGATATATTGTCCATAATTGTTTATTTCCCAAGTACTTTCAGCCCGACATTGGGCCATCATCAGGAGAGGATGTATTACAAAAGGGATGCAACTTTTGTATGTACACTACTACTTTGTTAGAAGAGCATCTGGGTCGTTGCAATGTGTAGCGTTTACTTTTAAAATTGTTCTTTTATTAATACGGCAATATGTAAGGATCAACAAGAAAATATGTAGACAGATAATGTCTATTATGTTCAACAAAAATTGTATATCTATATATATAGAGAGATAGATATGCGCACGCGTGTGTGTTTATATATATATATATATATATAGGTATGGATAAAATAGTAAGATACACTAGGTTCTAACTATTGTAGAGGAATCGGTTCATGGAATTCGACGATAGTCACACGAAGCAATGAAAGGATTATGGCAAGATTTTATGTCTTTGCTTTCGATGGCTACATTTAATTGAGTTTTACTCATCGGACAAGATTGTTAAGAAGGTGTGGTCGCAGCTGTGCGTTAGGTCTTCGCTAAATGAGGACTGGAGCCATTGACGACCAGGTATTCGGAAATCATGTAAGAATAATTTCGGGCGTGGCCCCTGCACGACTGAAGGTGATACTCTCATTAAACTCCCAAGGTCAGTTGATGAATTCATTATTTCTATCACTCTAACGAGCAAAAAATAGACGCTCTCACATCTAAAATGAAGTGAAAGCTAAAAAAACAGTCACATTATGAGGGCATGACACAAAGACACATTATAAAAGTAAAGTTGGCAACCTTAGTCAAGGGTGACCCAAACGCTCCCTTTTCAATAACTACTACACTGATGTGTTGTGGAGGGCACCCTGAATTGCTCCACTTTACCCTTGATCATTACTTTATAGTGCTGAGTGTTAAGCAAGGCGGCATCAAGTACTATTTTTGAGTCTTTGCTATGACGACCTGGGATTGAACCCCGGTCACCCGGACCACTGGCGAGCACTCTACTCGCTGGGCCAAAATGAAAGACAATACGAATCGATTAAATATATATATATATATAATCGCTGCCTTACTTGTGAATCTAAGGTGCCAAATTGAGAATCACTAACTATATATATATATATATATAGTTAGTGATTCTCAGCTTGGGTCCTTAGATCCTAAAGTAAGGCAGCGATTTTTTTTAATTGGCCGGGCGCATATATGGCATAAAAATATCCATCTCTCGGTAAAAAAAAAAGCTAATTGTTGTTTTATATTTATTTGTTTGTCATGCCTTTTAAATAGATGATTCGCAATATCAGTTCTAAGGTCCACAAGTTGTTAGAGCACAGTTAAAAGATTACAAGTACTCCTATCATACACTAATACTACTATTTCATATCGAACAGTTTAACTGTTTCAAATATTCCTATCACACTCTTGCAATTCAATTTAACATTAATCATTTGTTTTCACACAGTTTGATAGTTACAAGTATCACCATCTAACATTGGTTTGGTTTGATGGCATATCCAGTATTTTTGGTTATTTAATGCCAAATCTTCTTTATAGATATATATTAAACGATCCTAAGCTGATTTTTTTGTACATAGTTAAATGGTTTCAAGTATTGCTCTGTATCACTGACAATTCAATTAAACATCAATCATTTGTTTAGACACAATTAAATGATCAAACAGTTCTATTTCAAACAATTCAATTTTGCACTAGTCATTTGTTTGCACTCAGTTTAAATGTCAAACAGTTCTATTTGACCGATAGATATGACACTATCAGGTGCTATCACTCCATGCCAGAGTGGACATGGGAGCTATAGCAATGGAGGGGTACTTCCTATTTCCTGAAGTTCTAGATTTACTGAAGCCTTACCATCAGATTTTTTAATGTCATATCCCAGACATTTGTTGAGAGTGGTCTTACCCCTCTGCAGAGATGCAGTCGGTGTATTCTACAGAGTCGACTGGGCTACTAACATAAGTAATTCTATTTATCAAGTATGCCATTGTAATATGAATAATTTGAGCCCAGCTGTACAGTTTCAAATAACCAGTGATGATAATCATAAATGCTTGAACAGTTCTATTTGATCTATAAATGGGACCCTAACAGGTACCCACTCCAAGACAGGGTAGATCTAAGAGTAATATCAATTAAGGGCCATTCCGCATTACTGAATTGGAGCCTCACCATTAGATGCAGTTCAGTTTCATATTTTGGACCCTCGGTGAAGATCTATTCAACAAACCCGGCCCACAGAGATGAAATATTTTGTGTTTATTTAATTCATTTTTCATTTATTTGAAATCAGTATTTTTTATGCATTTAATGTTGGTTGGTTGGGTTTTATGGCATATCCAAGTTTGTTGGTTATTTAATGCCAAACCCACTTTTATACAAATAATCACTTCATACAAAAACAGTTCTATTTCAAAGAATTCAGTTTAGCATAACTACACAGTTTAAATGTCAAAGCAATCCTATTTCAAGCATTTCAGTTTAGAATAAGTACACAGTTTAGTTCTATTTGACCTATGATGGTAACATTCCGGACCAGAGTGGACCAGGGAGAGATGGTAATGAAGGGGTACTCCACATTCCCCAGAGCTCCAGCATTACTAGAACTTCACCATCAGATTGTTTAGTTTCATATATGAGACATTATTTGGGGGTAGGGTCTTACCCCTCTGCAAAGAAGCAGTCTGTGTATTCTACAGCCCCAGCCGACTAGAAAATTGTTATGGTACCTACATTACGGACTATAATGAACTTTTCCTATTACTATAAATACCGGGAGAATATTCATCTCGGTGTTAACTCCAGCCTAAAGAGCCGTTTTGGACTGTGTTTAATTTTCTACAGAAAAGTAAGTTAATATTGTTAAAAAATTATTGTTATTGTTGAAAATTATTATTATCGTTATATTATAGTTATTGTTTCGTGACCCCCCTCAAACAATTGTTATTGTTGTTTGTGTGTGAGGAGGGTCAAACCTCGATTTGAATTCATTGGCTTTATTTTAAACAAAACGAAACGACCGCCATTTTGTCATTTCATCATTAATTGCATTTCTCAAAGTCAATTCGCATTTTTAAAACGCCATTCCCCCTAGTTGCCCTTTTAAAACGCAACTATGGGGGAACCATCCCGGATTCAACCTAATCAAACAAATTTATTACCAACACAAGACATGTTTAGCGAATCAGAACCCTCCCCGAAGCCGGAAGACTTAACTTGTTCAGACATACAACCAGCCCAGAAGCCACCAGCAACGCCAGTCTCCTGGTCGTCGCAGCTTCAAAAAAAGAAAAAATCCCCAAAAGACTACGAGAATGACAGAGTCACGAAATACTCGGCGTATTTTAAAGAAAATGAGATCCTACCTATCCCAGAATTGGTAGAGGCGGTTGAGCCAAAGACTCTGTCGTTCGTCGTGACCGATTTAAGGACTAGGAGACTGGCTGGCCTTAAAAAAGAGACGTTCGAGGAATTACTTAAAACTGCAGGCATCCCAGGTAAGTATTTTTACCGAAGGAGTTTTGCAACCTGGGATGTCTTGCTCCCGACAGAAGAAATAGCGAAGAAGCTGGCTAGAAGCAACATTACCACTAAGTACTTCCGGCTTCAACCAGAATATAGAGGACAAAGGAGAATTAAGGTCACCGTATGTAACGTGTCCATGGAGCTAAATGGGGACGTTATCGCCGCCTACCTCAGTTCCTATGGCGGCGTCGAAGACTACACCCAAATAACGTCAGCTCATGGCACGGCATACGGTGATTTCTCATTCATCATGATTTTAGATAGGGGAGGGTTCAATGCAATACCCCATACGATAACATATAAAAACACAACAATGACAGTCATCGTAGAGGGCAGGAAACCGCTTTGCTGGAATTGTAAACAGCTCGGACATTTCTCGCGGTCCTGCCCTCAGAAAGCCACCACCATCGCTACCAACAAAACAACCACCGCCACCAACGATACAAATGAAACAAATACAGAAGCTAAGAACAGCACACATCCAGAAAAAGAATCCCAACCCAACAAAGATGAAGGGTGGACCTTAGTAAAAGGAGGAAAAGGGAAAAAAGAAACAAAAACAAAAAATAAAGAAAAACCCGAAGAAATGGAAACAACAACTAACCTAAAAAGGAGAAGAGACAGCGGGGACACGGAGAAGGAGGGGGAGAAAAAACAACTGAAAACAAACTCCCCCAAACCAGAAAAACAAAAACCTCAGACCCTCCAACCCCAGCAACCAGCACCCCAGCGACCAGCAGAAAAACAACAACCCAAGCGACCGGAACAAAACCCCAAACAACCGGAAAAAAACACACATCCTCCACCCCAACGACCAGCACAAATAATTCCTCCCCCTCAACAACCCAAAAGTACACCTGATAAACATCCCAAAACCCCCCTTCACCCAACATTACCTTCTCTATCACCAATTTCAACTCCCAAACAATTCACCCGGTCTCACTCTGAAACCAGATCACCGTCACCGTCACCATCAACATCTCAAAAGAAAAGAACAAAATCCGCATCTAACCAATTCAGGCAAGCCGTGAACGGTTTCTACTTTTGTTCAGATTTAATGGAATCACCCAACTTAGATCACCAACTAAAAAAAGCACTCAAACCTCTATCATCCATGAGAAACATCGATCAAAAAGACATTACCAATCCATATCTATTCAAGGGTGCAGCCATGGTGACCACCTTTGTCCGTTCGCCTGGCGTCCGAACTAAAGAGCTTTGGCAATTTATTGAGGAGGCCAGTCGGACGGACATAGTGTTGGCGGAAATGGGGCACCCCTCCCACAAAGATCTACTTAATAAATGTACGGGCAGGGTCCCGATTTATGTTCATCCCTGTTTTTATAGGTCCTTAAAGCTGCGGTTTCCCTTTGATGTCGGCGGAATTTCCAGGGACGGCAGAGAGTCTACTGATCTCTGTACCGGTTCCCTGCGTCAGGCCGTCGGCATCCTCACCCCGAAGGATTTCCGGCCCGTAGTCGACACTGAGTAAGGTAAGTTGGATTGATGGCTTTAAACCTTGCCAGTTTGAATGTGAGGGGACTGAGGGATTCAAGCAAGTGTACGCGCTTGCTTGCTGAACTCAAGAACCTCAGAGTGGATGTTGCTGCAGTGCAGGAGACTCACTTCACTTGCGGTGCCGACTGTCGGGTGCTGGAAAGCGACTTTAACGTTTTCTCAGCATACGGCAGCCGCACCAGCGCTGGGGTCTCTTTGCTAGTTGGACGCAGCCTTGATGCTGATGTTGACGTTGTTTTTGCAGGTGACGAGGGCCGGCTGGTTGTGGCCGATGTTGCCGTGAAAAGTTTCAAGTTTCGTCTGGTTGCGGTTTATGCGCCCAATATCGCTGCGGAGAGGGTTTCCTTTTTTCGTCGGTTGGCGTCGTTCCTGGACGATACGAAGCGGCTAGTCTTAATGGGTGATTGGAATGCGATCCTTGATCCCAAGATAGATAAGGTCGGGCGGGGAGCTAGTAGTGCGGGAAGGTGTGAGAGCAGCCTTGTCGGCTTCGTGACTCGTCACGGTCTCGTCGACAGGTTTCGTCTTGATCACCCAGGGCGGGAGATGTGGACGTGGCTAGATAGCTCGCCCTCTGCCAAAGTAGGTTCCTACTTGGACAGAGTGTTAGTGAGAAGAGCTGACATTGACTTTGTTAGTTGTCCCACGTTCCACTTGATAGCGTGGACTGACCATAAACTCATTAGAGTCAGTCTGCGGTTAGTTAATAGACCTAGTCTAGCCGGCTACTGGAAGTTCAATACCTCCTTACTGGAGATACGGGACTTCCGGGACCGGCTGGAATCCCTAATTCAGCGGGCGTTAGTGGGGGCGGTTACCGGGAATAGGTGGTGGGTTTCTCTTAAGCATAGGATTAGAGATTTCGCCACCAAGTACGGTCGACAGCTCAACTTAGATAGGACCGCGGAGGCGAAATCTATAGATGATAGACTTTCCCGGGCGGTGGCTGGGGGGGACTCCCTAGGTGTAGAGCTAGCTAGGAGGGACCTTGAGCGTGAGAGTAGCGAGCGCTACAAGGGATCAGTAGTTAGATCTAGGCTAAAAAGAGTTCTTAACGAAGCTGTGAAATCGAACGCGACTGCGCGTGAAGAAGAAGTGCGAAGGTTCCCCGATCGGTACATCGCATCTGTCAAGACCCCGGACGGGCGTCTGCTGCGATCAGGTCGTGAGATACGTGACGCCTTTCGGGCGCACTTTCGGGATCGCTTTGCCCGCTGCACTGATCTCCCGCTCCGGGAGTTTCGTAGCTATCTTGCCGACTTCCCCCGTCTTGGGGCGGCTGAAGCGGCTAGCTGCGAGGGTGTGGTTACTGAATGCGAAGTCCGTGATGCGTTGAAGCAGGTCGGCCTCAACAAGTCGCCGGGACTAGATGGTTTGCCGTACGAAGTGTACTTGAGGATGTCGCACATGTTTGTGCCTATTCTGACGGATATGTTCAACCATTGGTTCGCCCAGGGAGCCATCCCTGGTAGCGTTACCAAGGGCGTGATCACATTGCTGAAGAAAGGTGGCAGGCATGTTTGGGAGGGTTTAGACGATTACAGGCCCATAACTCTGCTTAACACAGAGTTAAAGATTTTGGCCCGGGTCTTAGCGAATCGTTTACAGCTTGTCATTAGTGATCTGATCGGCCCCGAACAGACCTTTGCTGTGAAGGGAAGATCGATCCAGGACAACCTGCACTTGATTCGCGAGGTCCTAGAGGGGATAAAAGACGACACCGAATCCGCGCTGATCAGTTTAGATCAGTCCAAGGCCTTCGATAGGGTAGACCATCGGTTCTTGGCGTCTGTTTTGGAGACTGCCGGATTCAAACCGGAGTTCCGCAGATGGATTAGCATGATGTACCACAACCCTCAGGCAGTGGTGCAGGTGAACGGAAGGCGTTCGGGGGTGATCGCGATCGAGCGATCGGTCCGGCAGGGCTGCCCCCTGTCTCCTCTTCTCTATGTCCTCGCGTTGGAGCCCCTCCTGCGCAGGCTTAGGGATGAGGGGACAAGTCCGGCACTGCGCGGTATCCCATTCGTTGGCCGCCTTGCGGCTAGGGTTTCCGCGTTCGCCGATGACGTCACAGTTTTCGTATCCCGCCTCCAGGATATAGAGGCTGTGAAAGAGGCGGTTGTCGAGTATGAGCGGATTGCAGGGGCCAAGGTCAATTTTGACAAAAGCGAAGGTTTGCGGCTTGGTGCTTGGAGGGGTAGCAATACTCTTCCAGGGCCCTTCCGCTGGAGTGACGGACCCATCCGCATCCTCGGGGTGTGGTTTGGGCCCGACCTCCAACTGGAGCGAAATTGGTCGGAAGTACATGCTAAGGTGAATGCTCAGGTGGGAATCTGGCTTTCAAGGAGGTTGTCCTTAAAGGGCAGGGCGGAGGCGTGCGCCGCGTACGTCTTCCCCTTGATCCTTTACCGATTGGCTGTACTCCCTCTGCCTAAGGCACATCGGTTGGCGCTGCAACGATCCCTCTCCAGACTTGTCTGGGGAGGTGCAAGGCCGATGGTCCGTAGACAGGTCTGTATCCAACGTACACGCAACGGGGGTCTGGGTATGCCTGATCTGGAGAGCCACTGGCTTGCTGAAAGACTTGCATATCTGGGCCGTGTCTTGACGGGGGACTCAGTGTGGAGACGAAAGGCGAGTCGGACTTTTCCTCGCCTCAAGTCAGACCCAAAGGCTGAAGGTCGACGTAGGCCTTTGGGCGAAGCACTGTTTGTCCGCGAGTGCCGAAAGGCCCTTCGTAACCTTCTTGGGTCCAGTGACCTTTCATGGCCTCGGAAGGAGCTGTATCGGGAATTAGTGGTGGGTTCCGCTTCTGATCCTCTCAGCGAGCGGCGCGGCTGGACGGCGGAGGAGATCCGCTCTCACTGGAATTGGGCGCCAGGATCGAGCTTCTTGAACAACTCCGAGTTCTCGCTCACCTGGCGACTTGTTCGGAATGCGTTACCCCTTCGCGGCTTGAACTTCAGAGCGGGCCTGGCAGACATGCCTGATTGCCCTCGCTGCAGCAGTGGCTTGGAAGAAACGGCTGAGCACGCCTTCTACTACAGCGAGCGAGTCCGCCCGTTTTGGGATCACGTCGGGGAGTGGACGGCTCGCATCGAACCCAAACGGCTCGTGCTGCTCGACGTTGGTTACGTCGTAGACAACGTTCTTCCTCCGTATCACGGTGAGAAGCGTGTGGTGTTTCTCGCGATCCTAGCTGTAGCCCGAATGGTGATTTGGACGACGCGAAACAAGGGATTGTATGACGATGCAAGCTTTTCTCATCGTGATCTGGTTTTGTATTTTCGGCATCAGCTGAGGGTCAAAATCAGATGCGATAGAAAACGCTTGGATCGCATAACATTCAGCAAAAGGTGGGTGACTGCAGCGAGCTTGGTCGTACGAAAGGGGGCAATGTTGGAGTCATCCTTCCCGCCTCTGCCTACCCATGGCGTCTACGGTACGGGTCCTTAGGGACCCCATCCCTGGTAAGTAGAATTGTTTTTTCCCTTGTAACCTAGTTAGCAGTATGTTGTGAGTCATTGTCCCCATCATCTAGTCGTTAGTTTCTCAAGATCTTCCCCCTCCCTATTATTTTTGTACCCCAACCTGAATTCCAGCCCGCTTTTATTGAAGATCTTGAACATTCATATATAAAAAATCATATTACCTACTTCTATCGACCCATACCGCGCCCGACCCTTTATTTCTTTTATCTCTGTAGATTAGTATTCCCGCCCCACCTAGGGCAGGTCCGGCTTGTTTCCGGTTTCTTTCGACCCGGAAAACAGTCGGCCTCCAATTTTATAGACGGGGGGATGGGAGGGAAACCAAACGGGGAATTTTTCTTTGTTTCTCTTGTATATATATTTTTTCGGGGTTTTTTCTCCCATTCCCATCATTTCATTGTACATAAACCATATTTTGTAAATAAAAATCATATACCACCTTTGGGTTTTAAGTAGGTTTTCCTCATAGAGCAAATGCGGTATTTTGGTAACTGCTGCGCGCATGATGAAGGATGAATGGTTATATATTGTACTGTTGAATGGGTCGGCGAATGTGGCTAGCTAGGTCCCTTTAGAATATATAGAATAGCAAGACCGCCCCCTTCCCCTCCCCAAAAAACCTTAAGGCCTCGTGCCTTCTTTGTACTTACAAAGAAATAAAGTTAACTCCAGCCGTTTTGGACTGTGCTTAATTTTCTACAGAAAAGTAAGTGAATATTGTTAAAAAATTATTGTTATTGTTGAAAATTATTATTATCGTTATATTATAGTTATTGTTTCGTGACCCCCCTCAAACAATTGTTATTGTTGTTTGTGTGTGAGGAGGGTCAAACCTCGATTTGAATTCATTGGCTTTATTTTAAACAAAACGAAACGACCGCCATTTTGTCATTTGCATTTCTCAAAGTCAATTCGCATTTTTAAAACGCCATTCCCCCTAGTTGCCGTTTTAAAACGCAACTATGGGGGAACCATCCCGGATTCAACCTACTCAAACAAATTTATTACCAACACAAGACATGTTTAGCGAATCAGAACCCTCCCCGAAGCCGGAAGACTTAACTTGTTCAGACATACAACCAGCCCAGAAGCCACCAGCAACGCCAGTCTCCTGGTCGTCGCAGCTTCAAAAAAAGAAAAAATCCCCAAAAGACTACGAGAACGACAGAGTCACGAAATACTCGGCGTATTTTAAAGAAAATGAGATCCTACCTATCCCAGAATTGGTAGAGGCGGTTGAGCCAAAGACTCTGTCGTTCGTCGTGACCGATTTAAGGACTAGGAGACTGGCTGGCCTTAAAAAAGAGACGTTCGAGGAATTACTTAAAACTGCAGGCATCCCAGGTAAGTATTTTTACCGAAGGAGTTTTGCAACCTGGGATGTCTTGCTCCCGACAGAAGAAATAGCGAAGAAGCTGGCTAGAAGCAACATTACCACTAAGTACTTCCGGCTTCAACCAGAATATAGAGGACAAAGGAGAATTAAGGTCACCGTATGTAACGTGTCCATGGAGCTAAATGGGGACGTTATCGCCGCCTACCTCAGTTCCTATGGCGGCGTCGAAGACTACACCCAAATAACGTCAGCTCATGGCACGGCATACGGTGATTTCTCATTCATCATGATTTTAGATAGGGGAGGGTTCAATGCAATACCCCATACGATAACATATAAAAACACAACCATGACAGTCATCGTAGAGGGCAGGAAACCGCTTTGCTGGAATTGTAAACAGCTCGGACATTTCTCGCGGTCCTGCCCTCAGAAAGCCACCACCATCGCTACCAACAAAACAACCACCGCCACCAACGATACAAATGAAACAAATACGGAAGCTAAGAACAGCACACATCCAGAAAAAGAATCCCAACCCAACAAAGATGAAGGGTGGACCTTAGTAAAAGGAGGAAAAGGGAAAAAAGAAACAAAAACAAAAAATAAAGAAAAAACCGAAGAAATGGAAACAACAACCAACCTAAAAAGGAGGAGAGACAGCGGGGACACGGAGAAGGAGGGGGAGAAAAAAACAACTGAAAACAAACTCCCCCAAACCAGAAAAACAAAAACCTCAGACCCTCCAACCCCAGCAACCAGCACCCCAGCGACCAGCAGAAAAACAACAACCCAAGCGACCGGAACAAAACCCCAAACAACCGGAAAAAAACACACATCCTCCACCCCAACGACCAGCACAAATAATTCCTCCCCCTCAACAACCCAAAAGTACACCTGATAAACATCCCAAAACCCCCCTTCACCCAACATTACCTTCTCTATCACCAATTTCAACTCCCAAACAATTCACCCGGTCTCACTCTGAAACCAGATCACCGTCACCGTCACCATCAACATCTCAAAAGAAAAGAACAAAATCCGCATCTAACCAATTTAGGCAAGCCGTGAACGGTTTCTACTTTTGCTCAGATTTAATGGAATCACCCAACTTAGATCACCAACTTAAAAAAGCACTCAAACCTCTATCATCCATGAGAAACATCGATCAAAAAGACATTACCAATCCATATCTATTCAAGGGTGCAGCCATGGTGACCACCTTTGTCCGTTCGCCTGGCGTCCGAACTAAAGAGCTTTGGCAATTTATTGAGGAGGCCAGTCGGACGGACATAGTGTTGGCGGAAATGGGGCACCCCTCCCACAAAGATCTACTTAATAAATGTACGGGCAGGGTCCCGATCTATGTTCATCCCTGTTTTTATAGGTCCTTAAAGCTGCGGTTTCCCTTTGATGTCGGCGGAATCTCCAGGGACGGCAGAGAGTCTACTGATCTCTGTACCGGTTCCCTGCGTCAGGCCGTCGGCATCCTCACCCCGAAGGATTTCCGGCCCGTAGTCGACACTGAGTAAGGTAAGTTGGATTGATGGCTTTAAACCTTGCCAGTTTGAATGTGAGGGGACTGAGGGATTCAAGCAAGTGCACGCACTTGCTTGATGAACTCAAGAACCTCAGAGTGGATGTTGCTGCAGTGCAGGAGACTCACTTCACTTGCGGTGCCGACTGTCGGGTGCTGGAAAGCGACTTTAACGTTTTCTCAGCATACGGCAGCCGCACCAGCGCTGGGGTCTCTTTGCTAGTTGGACGCAGCCTTGATGCTGATGTTGACGTTGTTTTTGCAGGTGACGAGGGCCGGCTGGTTGTGGCCGATGTTGCCGTGAAAAGTTTCAAGTTTCGTCTGGTTGCGGTTTATGCGCCCAATATCGCTGCGGAGAGGGTTTCCTTTTTTCGTCGGTTGGCGTCGTTCCTGGACGATACGAAGCGGCTAGTCTTAATGGGTGATTGGAATGCGATCCTTGATCCCAAGATAGATAAGGTCGGGCGGGGAGCTAGTAGTGCGGGAAGGTGTGAGAGCAGCCTTGTCGGCTTCGTGACTCGTCACGGTCTCGTCGACAGGTTTCGTCTTGATCACCCAGGGCGGGAGATGTGGACGTGGCTAGATAGCTCGCCCTCTGCCAAAGTAGGTTCCTACTTGGACAGAGTGTTAGTGAGAAGAGCTGACATTGATTTTGTTAGTTGCCCCACGTTCCACTTGATAGCGTGGACTGACCATAAACTCATTAGAGTCAGTCTGCGGTTAGTTAATAGACCTAGTCTAGCCGGCTACTGGAAGTTCAATACCTCCTTACTGGAGATACGGGACTTCCGGGACCGGCTGGAATCCCTAATTCAGCGGGCGTTAGTGGGGGCGGTTACCGGGAATAGGTGGTGGGTTTCTCTTAAGCATAGGATTAGAGATTTCGCCACCAAGTACGGTCGACAGCTCAACTTAGATAGGACCGCGGAGGCGAAATCTATAGATGATAGACTTTCCCGGGCGGTGGCTGGGGGGGACTCCCTAGGTGTAGAGCTAGCTAGGAGGGACCTTGAGCGTGAGAGTAGCGAGCGCTACAAGGGATCAGTAGTTAGATCTAGGCTAAAAAGAGTTCTCAACGAAGCTGTGAAATCGAACGCGACTGCGCGTGAAGAAGAAGTGCGAAGGTTCCCCGATCGGTACATCGCATCTGTCAAGACCCCGGACGGGCGTCTGCTGCGATCAGGTCGTGAGATACGTGACGCCTTTCGGGTGCACTTTCGGGATCGCTTTGCCCGCTGCACTGATCTCCCGCTCCGGGAGTTTCGTAGCTATCTTGCCGACTTCCCCCGTCTTGGGGCGGCTGAAGCGGCTAGCTGCGAGGGTGTGGTTACTGAATGCGAAGTCCGTGATGCGTTGAAGCAGGTCGGCCTCAACAAGTCGCCGGGACTAGATGGTTTGCCCTACGAAGTGTACTTGAGGATGTCGCACATGTTTGTGCCTATTCTGACGGATATGTTCAACCATTGGTTCGCCCAGGGAGCCATCCCTGGTAGCGTTACCAAGGGCGTGATCACATTGCTGAAGAAAGGTGGCAGGCATGTTTGGGAGGGTTTAGACGATTACAGGCCCATAACTCTGCTTAACACAGAGTTAAAGATTTTGGCCCGGGTCTTAGCGAATCGTTTACAGCTTGTCATTAGTGATCTGATCGGCCCCGAACAGACCTTTGCTGTGAAGGGAAGATCGATCCAGGACAACCTGCACTTGATTCGCGAGGTCCTAGAGGGGATAAAAGACGACACCGAATCCGCGCTGATCAGTTTAGATCAGTCCAAGGCCTTCGATAGGGTAGACCATCGGTTCTTGGCGTCTGTTTTGGAGACTGCCGGATTCAAACCGGAGTTCCGCAGATGGATTAGCATGATGTACCACAACCCTCAGGCAGTGGTGCAGGTGAACGGAAGGCGTTCGGGGGTGATCGCGATCGAGCGATCGGTCCGGCAGGGCTGCCCACTGTCTCCTCTTCTCTATGTCCTTGCGTTGGAGCCCCTCCTGCGCAGGCTTAGGGATGAGGGGACAAGTCCGGCACTGCGCGGTATCCCATTCGTTGGCCGCCTTGCGGCTAGGGTTTCCGCGTTCGCCGATGACGTCACAGTTTTCGTATCCCGCCTCCAGGATATAGAGGCTGTGAAAGAGGCGGTTGTCGAGTATGAGCGGATTGCAGGGGCCAAGGTCAATTTTGACAAAAGCGAAGGTTTGCGGCTTGGTGCTTGGAGGGGTAGCAATACTCTTCCAGGGCCCTTCCGCTGGAGTGACGGACCCATCCGCATCCTCGGGGTGTGGTTTGGGCCCGACCTCCAACTGGAGCGAAATTGGTCGGAAGTACATGCTAAGGTGAATGCTCAGGTGGGAATCTGGCTTTCAAGGAGGTTGTCCTTAAAGGGCAGGGCGGAGGCGTGCGCCGCGTACGTCTTCCCCTTGATCCTTTACCGATTGGCTGTACTCCCTCTGCCTAAGGCACATCGGTTGGCGCTGCAACGATCCCTCTCCAGACTTGTCTGGGGAGGTGCAAGGCCGATGGTCCGTAGACAGGTCTGTATCCAACGTACACGCAACGGGGGTCTGGGTATGCCTGATCTGGAGAGCCACTGGCTTGCTGAAAGACTTGCATATCTGGGCCGTGTCTTGACGGGGGACTCAGTGTGGAGACGAAAGGCGAGTCGGACTTTTCCTCGCCTCAAGTCAGACCCAAAGGCTGAAGGTCGACGTAGGCCTTTGGGCGAAGCACTGTTTGTCCGCGAGTGCCGAAAGGCCCTTCGTAACCTTCTTGGGTCCAGTGACCTTTCATGGCCTCGGAAGGAGCTGTATCGGGAATTAGTGGTGGGTTCCGCTTCTGATCCTCTCAGCGAGCGGCGCGGCTGGACGGCGGAGGAGATCCGCTCTCACTGGAATTGGGCGCCAGGATCGAGCTTCTTGAACAACTCCGAGTTCTCGCTCACCTGGCGACTTGTTCGGAATGCGTTACCCCTTCGCGGCTTGAACTTCAGAGCGGGCCTGGCAGACATGCCTGATTGCCCTCGCTGCAGCAGTGGCTTGGAAGAAACGGCTGAGCACGCCTTCTACTACTGCGAGCGAGTCCGCCCGTTTTGGGATCACGTCGGGGAGTGGACGGCTCGCATCGAACCCAAACAGCTCGTGCTGCTCGACGTTGGTTACGTCGTAGACAACGTTCTTCCTCCGTATCACGGTGAGAAGCGTGTGGTGTTTCTCGCGATCCTAGCTGTAGCTAGAATGGTGATTTGGACGACGCGAAACAAGGGATTGTATGACGATGCAAACTTTTCTCATCGTGATCTGGTTTTGTATTTTCGGCATCAGCTGAGGGTCAAAATCAGATGCGATAGAAAACGCTTGGATCGCATAACATTCAGCAAAAGGTGGGTGACTGCAGCGAGCCTGGTCGTACGAAAGGGGGCAATGTTGGAGTCATCCTTCCCGCCTCTGCCTACCCATGGCGTCTACGGTACGGGTCCTTAGGGACCCCATCCCTGGTAAGTAGAATTGTTTTTTTCCCTTGTAACCTAGTTAGCAGTATGTTGTGAGTCATTGTCCCCATCATCTAGTCGTTAGTTTCTCAAGATCTTCCCCCTCCCTATTATTTTTGTACCCCAACCTGAATTCCAGCCCGCTTTTATTGAAGATCTTGAACATTCATATATAAAAAATCATATTACCTACTTCTATCGACCCATACCGCGCCCGACCCTTTATTTCTTTTATCTCTGTAGATTAGTATTCCCGCCCCACCTAGGGCAGGTCCGGCTTGTTTCCGGTTTCTTTCGACCCGGAAAACAGTCGGCCTCCAATTTTATAGACGGGGGGATGGGAGGGAAACCAAACGGGGAATTTTTCTTTGTTTCTCTTGTATATATATTTTTTCGGGGTTTTTTCTCCCATTCCCATCATTTCATTGTACATAAACCATATTTTGTAAATAAAAATCATATACCACCTTTGGGTTTTAAGTAGGTTTTCTTCATAGAGCAAATGCGGTATTTTGGTAACTGCTGCGCGCATGATGAAGGATGAATGGTTATATATTGTACTGTTGAATGGGTCGGCGAATGTGGCTAGCTAGGTCCCTTTAGAATATATAGAATAGCAAGACCGCTCCCTTCCCCTCCCCAAAAAACCTTAAGGCCTCGTGCCTTCTTTGTACTTACAAAGAAATAAAGTTAACTCCAGCCGTTTTGGACTGTGCTTAATTTTCTACAGAAAAGTAAGTGAATATTGTTAAAAAATTATTGTTATTGTTGAAAATTATTATTATCG
The DNA here is from genome assembly GCA_963585895.1 of Sepioteuthis lessoniana. Taxonomy (NCBI): domain Eukaryota; kingdom Metazoa; phylum Mollusca; class Cephalopoda; order Myopsida; family Loliginidae; genus Sepioteuthis; species Sepioteuthis lessoniana. The sequence continues at coordinate 64,818,739 of OY757927.1, read as the reverse complement.
TTATATTATAGTTATTGTTTCGTGACCCCCCTCAAACAATTGTTATTGTTGTTTGTGTGTGAGGAGGGTCAAACCTCGATTTGAATTCATTGGCTTTATTTTAAACAAAACGAAACGACCGCCATTTTGTCATTTGCATTTCTCAAAGTCAATTCGCATTTTTAAAACGCCATTCCCCCTAGTTGCCGTTTTAAAACGCAACTATGGGGGAACCATCCCGGATTCAACCTACTCAAACAAATTTATTACCAACACAAGACATGTTTAGCGAATCAGAACCCTCCCCGAAGCCGGAAGACTTAACTTGTTCAGACATACAACCAGCCCAGAAGCCACCAGCAACGCCAGTCTCCTGGTCGTCGCAGCTTCAAAAAAAGAAAAAATCCCCAAAAGACTACGAGAACGACAGAGTCACGAAATACTCGGCGTATTTTAAAGAAAATGAGATCCTACCTATCCCAGAATTGGTAGAGGCGGTTGAGCCAAAGACTCTGTCGTTCGTCGTGACCGATTTAAGGACTAGGAGACTGGCTGGCCTTAAAAAAGAGACGTTCGAGGAATTACTTAAAACTGCAGGCATCCCAGGTAAGTGTTTTTACCGAAGGAGTTTTGCAACCTGGGATGTCTTGCTCCCGACAGAAGAAATAGCGAAGAAGCTGGCTAGAAGCAACATTACCACTAAGTACTTCCGGCTTCAACCAGAATATAGAGGACAAAGGAGAATTAAGGTCACCGTATGTAACGTGTCCATGGAGCTAAATGGGGACGTTATCGCCGCCTACCTCAGTTCCTATGGCGGCGTCGAAGACTACACCCAAATAACGTCAGCTCATGGCACGGCATACGGTGATTTCTCATTCATCATGATTTTAGATAGGGGAGGGTTCAATGCAATACCCCATACGATAACATATAAAAACACAACCATGACAGTCATCGTAGAGGGCAGGAAACCGCTTTGCTGGAATTGTAAACAGCTCGGACATTTCTCGCGGTCCTGCCCTCAGAAAGCCACCACCATCGCTACCAACAAAACAACCACCGCCACCAACGATACAAATGAAACAAATACGGAAGCTAAGAACAGCACACATCCAGAAAAAGAATCCCAACCCAACAAAGATGAAGGGTGGACCTTAGTAAAAGGAGGAAAAGGGAAAAAAGAAACAAAAACAAAAAATAAAGAAAAAACCGAAGAAATGGAAACAACAACCAACCTAAAAAGGAGGAGAGACAGCGGAGACACGGAGAAGGAGGGGGAGAAAAAACAACTGAAAACAAACTCCCCCAAACCAGAAAAACAAAAACCTCAGACCCTCCAACCCCAGCAACCAGCACCCCAGCGACCAGCAGAAAAACAACAACCCAAGCGACCGGAACAAAACCCCAAACAACCGGAAAAAAACACACATCCTCCACCCCAACGACCAGCACAAATAATTCCTCCCCCTCAACAACCCAAAAGTACACCTGATAAACATCCCAAAACCCCCCTTCACCCAACATTACCTTCTCTATCACCAATTTCAACTCCCAAACAATTCACCCGGTCTCACTCTGAAACCAGATCACCGTCACCGTCACCATCAACATCTCAAAAGAAAAGAACAAAATCCGCATCTAACCAATTTAGGCAAGCCGTGAACGGTTTCTACTTTTGCTCAGATTTAATGGAATCACCCAACTTAGATCACCAACTTAAAAAAGCACTCAAACCTCTATCATCCATGAGAAACATCGATCAAAAAGACATTACCAATCCATATCTATTCAAGGGTGCAGCCATGGTGACCACCTTTGTCCGTTCGCCTGGCGTCCGAACTAAAGAGCTTTGGCAATTTATTGAGGAGGCCAGTCGGACGGACATAGTGTTGGCGGAAATGGGGCACCCCTCCCACAAAGATCTACTTAATAAATGTACGGGCAGGGTCCCGATTTATGTTCATCCCTGTTTTTATAGGTCCTTAAAGCTGCGGTTTCCCTTTGATGTCGGCGGAATCTCCAGGGACGGCAGAGAGTCTACTGATCTCTGTACCGGTTCCCTGCGTCAGGCCGTCGGCATCCTCACCCCGAAGGATTTCCGGCCCGTAGTCGACACTGAGTAAGGTAAGTTGGATTGATGGCTTTAAACCTTGCCAGTTTGAATGTGAGGGGACTGAGGGATTCAAGCAAGTGCATGCGCTTGCTTGCTGAACTCAAGAACCTCAGAGTGGATGTTGCTGCAGTGCAGGAGACTCACTTCACTTGCGGTGCCGACTGTCGGGTGCTGGAAAGCGACTTTAACGTTTTCTCAGCATACGGCAGCCGCACCAGCGCTGGGGTCTCTCTGCTAGTTGGACGCAGCCTTGATGCTGATGTTGACGTTGTTTTTGCAGGTGACGAGGGCCGGCTGGTTGTGGCCGATGTTGCCGTGAAAAGTTTCAAGTTTCGTCTGGTTGCGGTTTATGCGCCCAATATCGCTGCGGAGAGGGTTTCCTTTTTTCGTCGGTTGGCGTCGTTCCTGGACGATACGAAGCGGCTAGTCTTAATGGGTGATTGGAATGCGATCCTTGATCCCAAGATAGATAAGGTCGGGCGGGGAGCTAGTAGTGCGGGAAGGTGTGAGAGCAGCCTTGTCGGCTTCGTGACTCGTCACGGTCTCGTCGACAGGTTTCGTCTTGATCACCCAGGGCGGGAGATGTGGACGTGGCTAGATAGCTCGCCCTCTGCCAAAGTAGGTTCCTACTTGGACAGAGTGTTAGTGAGAAGAGCTGACATTGATTTTGTTAGTTGCCCCACGTTCCACTTGATAGCGTGGACTGACCATAAACTCATTAGAGTCAGTCTGCGGTTAGTTAATAGACCTAGTCTAGCCGGCTACTGGAAGTTCAATACCTCCTTACTGGAGATACGGGACTTCCGGGACCGGCTGGAATCCCTAATTCAGCGGGCGTTAGTGGGGGCGGTTACCGGGAATAGGTGGTGGGTTTCTCTTAAGCATAGGATTAGAGATTTCGCCACCAAGTACGGTCGACAGCTCAACTTAGATAGGACCGCGGAGGCGAAATCTATAGATGATAGACTTTCCCGGGCGGTGGCTGGGGGGGACTCCCTAGGTGTAGAACTAGCTAGGAGGGACCTTGAGCGTGAGAGTAGCGAGCGCTACAAGGGATCAGTAGTTAGATCTAGGCTAAAAAGAGTTCTCAACGAAGCTGTGAAATCGAACGCGACTGCGCGTGAAGAAGAAGTGCGAAGGTTCCCCGATCGGTACATCGCATCTGTCAAGACCCCGGACGGGCGTCTGCTGCGATCAGGTCGTGAGATACGTGACGCCTTTCGGGTGCACTTTCGGGATCGCTTTGCCCGCTGCACTGATCTCCCGCTCCGGGAGTTTCGTAGCTATCTTGCCGACTTCCCCCGTCTTGGGGCGGCTGAAGCGGCTAGCTGCGAGGGTGTGGTTACTGAATGCGAAGTCCGTGATGCGTTGAAGCAGGTCGGCCTCAACAAGTCGCCGGGACTAGATGGTTTGCCCTACGAAGTGTACTTGAGGATGTCGCACATGTTTGTGCCTATTCTGACGGATATGTTCAACCATTGGTTCGCCCAGGGAGCCATCCCTGGTAGCGTTACCAAGGGCGTGATCACATTGCTGAAGAAAGGCGGCAGGCATGTTTGGGAGGGTTTAGACGATTACAGGCCCATAACTCTGCTTAACACAGAGTTAAAGATTTTGGCCCGGGTCTTAGCGAATCGTTTACAGCTTGTCATTAGTGATCTGATCGGCCCCGAACAGACCTTTGCTGTGAAGGGAAGATCGATCCAGGACAACCTGCACTTGATTCGCGAGGTCCTAGAGGGGATAAAAGACGACACCGAATCCGCGCTGATCAGTTTAGATCAGTCCAAGGCCTTCGATAGGGTAGACCATCGGTTCTTGGCGTCTGTTTTGGAGACTGCCGGATTCAAACCGGAGTTCCGCAGATGGATTAGCATGATGTACCACAACCCTCAGGCAGTGGTGCAGGTGAACGGAAGGCGTTCGGGGGTGATCGCGATCGAGCGATCGGTCCGGCAGGGCTGCCCACTGTCTCCTCTTCTCTATGTCCTTGCGTTGGAGCCCCTCCTGCGCAGGCTTAGGGATGAGGGGACAAGTCCGGCACTGCGCGGTATCCCATTCGTTGGCCGCCTTGCGGCTAGGGTTTCCGCGTTCGCCGATGACGTCACAGTTTTCGTATCCCGCCTCCAGGATATAGAGGCTGTGAAAGAGGCGGTTGTCGAGTATGAGCGGATTGCAGGGGCCAAGGTCAATTTTGACAAAAGCGAAGGTTTGCGGCTTGGTGCTTGGAGGGGTAGCAATACTCTTCCAGGGCCCTTCCGCTGGAGTGACGGACCCATCCGCATCCTCGGGGTGTGGTTTGGGCCCGACCTCCAACTGGAGCGAAATTGGTCGGAAGTACATGCTAAGGTGAATGCTCAGGTGGGAATCTGGCTTTCAAGGAGGTTGTCCTTAAAGGGCAGGGCGGAGGCGTGCGCCGCGTACGTCTTCCCCTTGATCCTTTACCGATTGGCTGTACTCCCTCTGCCTAAGGCACATCGGTTGGCGCTGCAACGATCCCTCTCCAGACTTGTCTGGGGAGGTGCAAGGCCGATGGTCCGTAGACAGGTCTGTATCCAACGTACACGCAACGGGGGTCTGGGTATGCCTGATCTGGAGAGCCACTGGCTTGCTGAAAGACTTGCATATCTGGGCCGTGTCTTGACGGGGGACTCAGTGTGGAGACGAAAGGCGAGTCGGACTTTTCCTCGCCTCAAGTCAGACCCAAAGGCTGAAGGTCGACGTAGGCCTTTGGGCGAAGCACTGTTTGTCCGCGAGTGCCGAAAGGCCCTTCGTAACCTTCTTGGGTCCAGTGACCTTTCATGGCCTCGGAAGGAGCTGTATCGGGAATTAGTGGTGGGTTCCGCTTCTGATCCTCTCAGCGAGCGGCGCGGCTGGACGGCGGAGGAGATCCGCTCTCACTGGAATTGGGCGCCAGGATCGAGCTTCTTGAACAACTCCGAGTTCTCGCTCACCTGGCGACTTGTTCGGAATGCGTTACCCCTTCGCGGCTTGAACTTCAGAGCGGGCCTGGCAGACATGCCTGATTGCCCTCGCTGCAGCAGTGGCTTGGAAGAAACGGCTGAGCACGCCTTCTACTACTGCGAGCGAGTCCGCCCGTTTTGGGATCACGTCGGGGAGTGGACGGCTCGCATCGAACCCAAACAGCTCGTGCTGCTCGACGTTGGTTACGTCGTAGACAACGTTCTTCCTCCGTATCACGGTGAGAAGCGTGTGGTGTTTCTCGCGATCCTAGCTGTAGCTAGAATGGTGATTTGGACGACGCGAAACAAGGGATTGTATGACGATGCAAACTTTTCTCATCGTGATCTGGTTTTGTATTTTCGGCATCAGCTGAGGGTCAAAATCAGATGCGATAGAAAACGCTTGGATCGCATAACATTCAGCAAAAGGTGGGTGACTGCAGCGAGCCTGGTCGTACGAAAGGGGGCAATGTTGGAGTCATCCTTCCCGCCTCTGCCTACCCATGGCGTCTACGGTACGGGTCCTTAGGGACCCCATCCCTGGTAAGTAGAATTGTTTTTTTCCCTTGTAACCTAGTTAGCAGTATGTTGTGAGTCATTGTCCCCATCATCTAGTCGTTAGTTTCTCAAGATCTTCCCCCTCCCTATTATTTTTGTACCCCAACCTGAATTCCAGCCCGCTTTTATTGAAGATCTTGAACATTCATATATAAAAAATCATATTACCTACTTCTATCGACCCATACCGCGCCCGACCCTTTATTTCTTTTATCTCTGTAGATTAGTATTCCCGCCCCACCTAGGGCAGGTCCGGCTTGTTTCCGGTTTCTTTCGACCCGGAAAACAGTCGGCCTCCAATTTTATAGACGGGGGGATGGGAGGGAAACCAAACGGGGAATTTTTCTTTGTTTCTCTTGTATATATATTTTTTCGGGGTTTTTTCTCCCATTCCCATCATTTCATTGTACATAAACCATATTTTGTAAATAAAAATCATATACCACCTTTGGGTTTTAAGTAGGTTTTCTTCATAGAGCAAATGCGGTATTTTGGTAACTGCTGCGCGCATGATGAAGGATGAATGGTTATATATTGTACTGTTGAATGGGTCGGCGAATGTGGCTAGCTAGGTCCCTTTAGAATATATAGAATAGCAAGACCGCTCCCTTCCCCTCCCCAAAAAACCTTAAGGCCTCGTGCCTTCTTTGTACTTACAAAGAAATAAAGTTAACTCCAGCCGTTTTGGACTGTGCTTAATTTTCTACAGAAAAGTAAGTGAATATTGTTAAAAAATTATTGTTATTGTTGAAAATTATTATTATCGTTATATTATAGTTATTGTTTCGTGACCCCCCTCAAACAATTGTTATTGTTGTTTGTGTGTGAGGAGGGTCAAACCTCGATTTGAATTCATTGGCTTTATTTTAAACAAAACGAAACGACCGCCATTTTGTCATTTCATCATTAATTGCATTTCTCAAAGTCAATTCGCATTTTTAAAACGCCATTCCCCCTAGTTGCCCTTTTAAAACGCAACTATGGGGGAACCATCCCGGATTCAACCTACTCAAACAAATTTATTACCAACACAAGACATGTTTAGCGAATCAGAACCCTCCCCGAAGCCGGAAGACTTAAGTTCTTCAGATATACAACCAGCCCAGAAGCCACCAGCAACGCCAGTCTCCTGGTCGTCGCAGCTTCAAAAAAAGAAAAAATCCCCAAAAGACTACGAGAACGACTGAGTCACTAAATACTCGGCGTATTTTAAAGAAAATGAGATCCTACCTATCCCAGAATTGGTAGAGGCGGTTGAGCCTAAGACTCTGTCGTTCGTCGTGACCGATTTAAGGACTAGGAGACTGGCTGGCCTTAAAAAAGAGGCGTTCGAGGAATTACTTAAAACTGCAGGCATCCCAGGTAAGTATTTTTACCGAAGGAGTTTTGCTACCTGGGATGTCTTGCCCCCGACAGAAGAAATAGCGAAGAAGCTGGCTAGAAGCAACATTACCACTAAGTACTTCCGGCTTCAACCGGAATATAGAGGACAAAGGAGAATTAAGGTCACCGTATGTAACGTGTCCATGGAGCTAAATGGGGACGTTATCGCCGCCTACCTCAGTTTCTATGGCAGCGTCGAAGACTACACCCAAATAACGTCAGCTCATGGCACGGCATACGGTGATTTCTCATTTATCATGATTTCAGATAGGGGAGGGTTCAATGCAATACCCTATACGATAACATATAAGAACACAACCATGACAGTCATCGTAGAGGGCAGGAAACCGCTTTGCTGGGATTGTAAACAGCTCGGACATTTCTCGCGGTCCTGCCCTCAGAAAGCCACCACCATCGCTACCAACAAAACAACCACCGCCACCAACGATACAAATGAAACAAATACAGAAGCTAAGAACAGCACACATCCAGAAAAAGAATCCCAACCCAACAAAGATGAAGGGTGGACCTTAGTAAAAGGAGGAAAAGGGAAAAAAGAAACAAAAACAAAAAATAAACAAAAACCCGAAGAAATGGAAACAACAACCAACCTAAAAAGGAGGAGAGACAGCGGGGACACGGAGAAGGAGGGGGAGAAAAAAACAACTGAAAACGAACTCCCCCAAACCAGAAAAACAAAAACCTCAGCCCCTCCAACCTCAGCAACAAGCACCCCAGCGACCAGCAGAAAAACAACAACCCAAGCGACCGGAACAAAACCCCAAACAACCGGAAAAAAACACACATCCTCCACCCCAACGACCAGCACAAATAAGTCCTCCCCCTCAACAACCCAAAAGTACACCTAATAAACATCCCAAAACCCCTCTTCACCCAACATTACCTTCTCTATCGCCAATTTCAACTCCCAAACAATTCACCCGGTCTCACTCTGAAACCAGATCACCGTCACCGTCACCATCAACATCTCAAAAGAAAAGAACAAAATCCGCATCTAACCAATCCAGGCAAGCTGTGAACGGTTTCTACTTTTGTTCAGATTTAATGGAATCACCCAACTTAGATCACCAACTTAAAAAAGCACTCAAACCTCTATCATCCATGAAAAACATCGATCAAAAAGACATTACCAATCCATACCTATTCAAGGGTGCAGCCATGGTGACCACCTTTGTCCGTTCGCCTGGCGTCCGAACTAAAGAGCTTTGGCAATTTATTGAGGAGGCCAGTCGGACGGACATAGTGTTGGCGGAAATGGGGCACCCCTCCCACAAAGATCTACTTAATAAATGTACGGGTAGGGTCCCGATTTATGTTCATCCCTGTTTTTATAGGTCCTTAAAGCAGCGGTTTCCCTTTGATGTCGGCGGAATTTCCAGGGACGGCAGAGAGTCTACTGATCTCTGTACCGGTTCCCTGCGTCAGGCCGTCGGCATCCTCACCCCGAAGGATTTCCGGCCCATAGTCGACACTGAGTAAGGTAAGTTGGATTGATGGCTTTAAACCTTGCCAGTTTGAATGTGAGGGGACTGAGGGATTCAAGCAAGTGTACGCGCTTGCTTGCTGAACTCAAGAACCTCGGAGTAGATGTTGCTGCAGTGCAGGAGACTCACTTCACTTGCGGTGCCGACTGTCGGGTGCTGGAAAGCGACTTTAACGTTTTCTCAGCATACGGCAGCCGCACCAGCGCTGGGGTCTCTTTGCTAGTTGGACGCAGCCTTGATGCTGATGTTGACGTTGTTTTTGCAGGTGACGAGGGCCGGCTGGTTGTGGCCGATGTTGCCGTGAAAAGTTTCAAGTTTCGTCTGGTTGCGGTTTATGCGCCCAATAACGCTGCGGAGAGGGTTTCCTTTTTTCGTCGGTTGGTGTCGTTCCTGGACGATACGAAACGGCTAGTCTTAATGGGTGATTGGAATGCGATCCTTGATCCCAAGATAGATAAGGTCGGTCGGGAAGCTAGTAGTGCGGGAAGGTGTGAGAGCAGCCTTGTCGGCTTCGTGACTCGTCACGGTCTCGTCGACAGGTTTCGTCTTGATCACCCAGGGCGGGAGATGTGGACGTGGCTAGATAGCTCGCCCTCTGCCAAAGTAGGTTCCTACTTGGACAGAGTGTTAGTGAGAAGAGCTGATATTGATTTTGTTAGTTGTCCCACGTTCCACTTGATAGCGTGGACTGACCATAAACTCATTAGAGTCAGTCTGCGGTTAGTTAATAGACCTAGTCTAGCCGGCTACTGGAAGTTCAATACCTCCTTACTGGAGATACGGGACTTCCGGGACCGGCTGGAATCCCAAATTCAGCGGGCGTTAGTGGGGGCGGTTACCGGGAATAGGTGGTGGGTTTCTCTTAAGCATAGGATTAGAGATTTCGCCACCAAGTACGGTCGACAGCTCAACTTAGATAGGACCGCGGAGGCGAAATCTATAGATGATAGACTTTCCCGGGCGGTGGCTGGGGGGGACTCCCTAGGTGTAGAGCTAGTTAGGAGGGACCTTGAGCGTGAGAGTAGCGAGCGCTACAAGGGATCAGTAGTTAGATCTAGGCTAAAAGGAGTTCTCAACGAAGCTGTGAAATCGAACGCGACTGCGCGTGAAGAAGAAGTGCGAAGGTTCCCCGATCGGTTCATCGCATCTGTCAAGACCCCGGACGGGCGCACTTTCGGGATCGCTTTGCCCGCTGCACTGATCTCCCGCTCCGGGATTTTCGTAGCTATCTGGCCGTCTTCCCCCGTCTTGGGGCGGCTGAAGCGGCTAGCTGCGAGGGTGTGGTTACTGAATGCGAAGTCCGTGATGCGTTGAAGCAAGTCGGCCTCAACAAGTCGCCGGGACTAGATGGTTTACCCTACGAAGTGTACTTGAGGATGTTGCACATGTTTGTGCCTATTCTGACGGATATGTTCAACCATTGGTTCGCCCAGGGAGCCATCCCTGGTAGCGTTACCAAGGGCGTGATCACATTGCTGAAGAAAGGTGGCAGGCATGTTTGGGAGGGTTTAGACGATTACAGGCCCATGACTCTGCTTAACACAGAGTTAAAAATTTTGGCCCGGGTCTTAGCGAATCGTTTACAGCTTGTCATTAGTGATCTGATCGGCCCCGAACAGACCTTTGCTGTGAAGGGAAGATCGATCCAGGACAACCTGCACTTGATTCGCGAGGTCCTAGAGGGGATAAAAGACGACACCGAATCCGCGCTGATCAGTTTAGATCAGTCCAAGGCCTTCGATAGGGTAGACCATCGGTTCTTGGCGTCTGTTTTGGAGACTGCCGGATTCAAACCGGAGTTCCGCAGATGGATTAGCATGATGTACCGCAACTCTCAGGCAGTGGTGCAGATGAACGGAAGGCGTTCGGGGGTGATTGCGATCGAGCGATCGGTCCGGCAGGGCTGCCCACTGTCTCCTCTTCTCTATGTCCTCGCGTTGGAGCCCCTCCTGTGCAGGCTTAGGGATGAGGGGACAAGTCCGGCACTGCGCGGTATCCCATTCGTTGGCCGCCTTGCGGCTAGGGTTTCCGCGTTCGCTGATGACGTCACAGTTTTCGTATCCCGCCTCTGGGATATAGAGGCTGTGAAAGAGGCGGTTGTCGAGTATGCGCGGATTGCAGGGGCCAAGGTCAATTTTGACAAAAGCGAAGGTTTGCGGCTTGGTGCTTGGAGGGGTAGCAATACTCTTCCAGGGCCCTTCCGCTGGAGTGACGGACCCATCCGCATCCTCGGGGTGTGGTTTGGGCCCGACCTCCAACTGGAGCGAAATTGGTCGGAAGTACATGCTAAGGTGAATGCTCAGGTGGGAATCTGGCTTTCAAGGAGGTTGTTCTTAAAGGGCAGGGCGGAGGCGTGCGCCGCGTACGTCTTCCCCTTGATCCTTTACCGATTGGCTGTACTCCCTCTGCCTAATGCACATCGGTTGGCGCTGCAACGATCCCTCTCCAGACTTGTCTGGGGAGGTGCAAAGCCGATGGTCCGTAGACAGGTCTGTATCCAACGTACACGCAACTGGGGTCTGGGTATGCCTGATCTGGAGAGCCACTGGCTTGCTGAAAGACTTGCATATCTGGGCCGTGTCTTGACGGGGGACTCAGTGTGGAGACGAAAGGCGAGTCGGACTTTTCCTCGCCTCAAGTCAGACCCAAAGGCTGAAGGTCGACGTAGGCCTTTGGGCGAAGCACTGTTTGTCCGCGAGTGCCGAAAGGCCCTTCGTAACCTTCTTGGGTCCAGTGACCTTTCATGGCCTCGGAAGGAGCTGTATCGGGAATTAGTGGTGGGTTCCGCTTCTGATCCTCTCAGCGAGCGGCGCGGCTGGACGGCGGAGGAGATCCGCTCTCACTGGAATTGGGCGCCAGGATCGAGCTTCTTGAACAACTCCGAGTTCTCGCTCACCTGGCGACTTGTTCGGAATGCGTTATCCCTTCGCGGCTTGAACTTCAGAGCGGGCCTGGCAGACATGCCTGATTGCCCTCGCTGCAGCAGTGGCTTGGAAGAAACGGCTGAGCACGCCTTCTACTACTGCGAGCGAGTCCGCCCGTTTTGGGATCACGTCGGGGAGTGGACGGCTCGCATCGAACCCAAACAGCTCGTGCTGCTCGACGTTGGTTACGTCGTAGACAACGTTCTTCCTCCGTTTCACGGTCAAAATCAGATGCGATAGAAAACGCTTGGATCGCATAACATTCAGCAAAAGGTGGGTGACTGCAGCGAGCCTGGTCGTACGAAAGGGGGCAATGTTGGAGTCATCCTTCCCTCCTCTGCCGGCCCATGGCGTCTACGGTACGGGTCCTTAGGGACCCCATCCCTGGTAAGTAGAATTGTTTTTCCCTTGTAACCTAGTTAGCAGTATGTTGTGAGTCATTGTCCCCATCATCTAGTCGTTAGTTTCTCAAGATCTTCCCCCTCCCTATTATTTTTGTACCCCAACCTGAATCCCAGCCCGCTTTTATTGAAGATCTTGAACATTCATATATAAAAAATCATATTACCTACTTCTATCGACCCATACCGCGCCCGACCCTTTATTTCTTTTATCTCTGTAGATTAGTATTCCCGCCCCACCTAGGGCAGGTCCGGCTTGTTTCCGGTTTCTTTCGACCCGGAAAACAGTCGGCCTCCAATTTTATAGACGGGGGGATAGGAGGGAAACCAAACGGGGAATTTTTCTTTGTTTCTCTTGTATGTATAATTTTTCGGGGTTTTTTCTCCCATTCCCATCATTTCATTGTACATAAACCATATTTTGTAAATAAAAATCATATACCACTTTTGGGTTTTAAGTAGGTTTTCTTCATAGAGTAAAAGCGGTATTTTGGTAACTGCTGCGCGCATGATGAAGGATGAATGGTTATATATTGTACTGTTGAATGGGTCGGCGAATGTGGCTAGCTAGGTCCCTTTAGAATATATAGAAAAGCAAGACCGCTCCCTTCCCCTCCCCAAAAACCTTAAGGCCTCGTGCCTTCTTTGTATTTACAAAGAAATAAAGTTAACTTAACTCCAGCCGGGCACCTCTGGTGGTGTAACGGTTAGCAAGCTAGACTAGCAAACCTACACGAGTGAGTTCGAGTCTCATTGGGTACCCCATTCATTCGGCCTTGTGCCACATCGAAGCAAAGAGCTTCGTAAATTATTATTAAGTTAACTCCAGCCGGGCACCTCTGGTGGTGTAACGGTTAGCAAGCTGGACTAGCAAACCTACACGAGTGAGTTCGAGTCTCATTGGGCGCTCCATTTATTCGGCCTTGTGCCATATCGAAGCAGAGAACTTTGTAAATTACTAAGTTAACTCCAGCCTGGGCACCTCTGGTGGTGTAACGGTTAGCAAGCTGGACTAGCAAACCTACACGAGTGAGTTCGAGTCTCCTTGGGCGCTCCATTTATTCGGCCTTGTGCCATATCGAAGCAAAGAGCTTTGTAAATGACTAAGTTAACTCCAGCCTGGGCAACTCTGGTGGTGTAACGGTTAGCAAGCTGGACTAGCAAACCTACACGAGTGAGTTCGAGTCTCATTGGGCGCTCCATTTATTCGGCCTTGTGCCATATCGAAGCAAAGAGCTTTGTAAATGACTAAGTTAACTCCAGCCTGGGAACCTCTGGTGGTGTAACGGTTAGCAAGCTGGACTAGCAAACCTACACGAGTGAGTTCGAGTCTCATTGGGCGCTCCATTTATTTGGCCTTGTGCCATATCGAAGCAAAGAGCTTTGTAAATGACTAAGTTAACTCCAGCCTGGGCAACTCTGGTGGTGTAACGGTTAGCAAGCTGGACTAGCAAACCTACACGAGTGAGTTCGAGTCTCATTGGGCGCTCCATTTATTCGGCCTTGTGCCATATCGAAGCAAAGAGCTTTGTAAATGACTAAGTTAACTCCAGCCTGGGCACCTCTGGTGGTGTAACGGTTAGCAAGCTGGACTAGCAAACCTACACGAGTGAGTTCGAGTCTCATTGGGCGCTCCATTTATTCGGCCTTGTGCCATATCGAAGCAAAGAGCTTTGTAAATAACTAAGTTAACTCCAGCCTGGGCACCTCTGGTGGTGTAACGGTTAGCAAGCTGGACTAGCAAACCTACACGAGTGAGTTCGAGTCTCATTAGGCGCCCCATTTATTCGGCCTTGTGCCATATCAAAGCAAAGAGCTTTGTAAATGACTAAGTTAACTCCAGCCTAACACTTTGGCAGTCAGACTGACGTTCAATACTCTTTTATTTATGAATACTTTCGTTCAATATACTTGTTTCACGTAATCCCGAGTCTGTGTCTTTCTTCCGGACATTTTACTGGTCCACAACAAAAATGCATTTAATATAAGTAATTGAGTTAGAATATATCAGAATGTATGCAGCTCTGAATTAAGAAACATTGGTATAAATCTTTATGGAAAACAGAATTTATATAGGAATGATATAAAAGTTTTTAAGGGGACATCTTTGGCCGAATGTTAATGTTACTGATGCAGCTTTGTACGTTGGTTGGTTGGTTGGTTTGGTTGGTTTGGTTTCTTTGTTCAATGGCATATCAACCTTCCAGGGTTATTTAATACCAAAGATATCCTTGTAGACGAACAATAGTTGTACTATCTAATCGATAGCAGTGGAAATAGGTGGCTCATTTTCCAATAATTTGGCGTTAAATAATGTTGTACACCGGTAAGAACACACAATAATACTTTATGAATTAAAATAACCGGCTCCTTGGTCTAGTGGGTAGAGTGTTCGCCAATGGTCCGGAAGACCTGGGTTCAATCCCGGGTCGCGTCATACCAAAGACTCTAAAAATAATACTTGATAAATCCTTGCTTAAAACTCAGCAATATAAGGTATGTATCAAGGGTAAAGTGGAGCAATCCAGGAAAAGGAGTAGCGCCCTCCCCCACTCCTCGGTATAGTAGGTTTACTTTTTTTTAATTAAAATATAATCTGCTTCTTTTCCTGGTTTTCTTTGTTACAAAGTGTACGAAATGGTTGAGTGAAGGGGAGAGTCGGGAACAGCTGAGGCATACACACAGAGGGAGATACGGAAACTTCAGTAAACCACTTTTTCTCCGTTCTCCTTTAACGAGACTAGTACAGGGTCAACTCAAAGTGTCAAATCATCTCATCGTCTATATGATTTTCAACTTCCGGGTCTTTACAAAGCTCCTCTTCTTTTTCCTTCTGATATCATACCCGCTTTCAACTTTACTGAGCTTATTTCTTCACATTCCTTTTACTTTCACGAGCCTGTTTCTTTACATTATGCTACATTATCTCGAGGCATTTAATCATCCTAGCTTCCTCATTTTAACGCATCTAGCACAACACAGACCTCTCTAAACCTCTCAACTGTAGGCCATCTGGCACAAAGCCAGCAACTGGAGCGGTGTGACGTCAAGTTACTCTTCCGCCAGCTCCTTCCTTTTCATACTCGGGGTCGAAAAGCCTCTGTCGCAGTATAATTTTCTAGACTCCCACGCAATCTTTGTGGTCACACTTCCTTCCGGTATGCCACCCACGCAGTTCACGTGTCATTTCCACCGTGTTTTGTTTACCTTAAGACGCAGGTGCATATCCTGTTTTGATACCCACGTAACTTACGCGGTCTGTCAAAAGGAAATGTTCAACAATCACCCCAAAGTGTTGATATGCCATTAAGCAATTACCAACCAAGTTACCGTCAAGTCAGTTTTCCGTTGGATCACCGACGTTAAGCAGTGATGGACCAGTTCAGTTCTGATATGGGTGATCACTAAAAAAAGCAGAGCTTGGGGAATAGGGGTCTCATGCCTTTTCCAAGGTGTAAGCTCCCTATTCAGAGTTGAGTAATTGGTTCATTGGGTGCCAAGCCGCATCGTTGTATTCTTTAATATCCAACAAATCCTCAAATCGTACCTAAGTGAATTTTCATTTGATTCAATAAAGGACCTTGTTTGAAGTTCCGTGAAGGTTCTCGAGTTCGACAAACACCTGAAGAAGGTCAAAAGACATATCGGCCGAAACATTGTGGAAATAACAATAAAAATGAAGGCAATAGTCCGAAAATCCTTAATGATAAAAATTTTCATTTGAAGTTTGGTTTTGGTTTGAATGACATCTCAACCTTCGAGCGTTATTTAATGCCGAAACCATATTTGTAAAACAAACGAAACCATATTTGTAAAACAAACAACTATGGTGCTATTCAACCCATAGCTGGCAGGGATAAGGGAGTTCATACTGTTCCCAAGGATATTTGTCCGAAAGTGAACAATATAGCGCGACTGGAGTTCGAACTTGCTTACTAAGATATTGCAGTCCGGCCCGTTAGCCACCACGCCACGAGAACTCTTTGCTCACATTTTTCTATACATATGTATATATCAACCGCTCTGCGCTGGCAGGATGTGACACATGGTCAATTTTTAAGCTGAGTTTAAATGGTTTGGATTCAGAATTTTTCTTTCCCCTAGTCTGGTTGCCAAACCCAACAATTTACCCATCGATGGAGGGAGAATAAGACGATTTATACCTTTCCCAAGGACACCTCGTACATTTTTCTGTATATAATGTCAAGTATATAATACAAATGATTTTAATATAATAGTAAGGTTTCGATTATTTCTATTAGAAATAATATACTATTAAGTAAATTTAGTGACCTTAGTCGAGGGTGACCCGAAGGCTCCCTTTTCAATAGCTACTACACTGAGGTGTAGGGAAGGGCGCAACTCTTTTCCCCCGATTGCTCCACTTTACCCTGGATCCTTACCTTATAATGCTGAGTGTTAAGCAAGGTGGCTTCAAGTAACATTTTTGAGTCTTTCGTATGACTCAACCTGGGATTGAACCCTGGTCTTCCGGACCATTGGCGAATACTCTACTCATTAGAACAATGGCCCGGTCAAGTATACTTTAATAATATTAATATTTATTAATACTTTAATAATAATAAACTTTACTTATACTAATATTTTCAAGACAATTATATAGTTTCAAGGTTTGATTTGTTCTGGTTTTCTTGTTTGAAGGTATATCAACCTTCTTGGATTAATTAATGCCAAAGCTACCCTTGTAGAAGAACAGCAGTGATACTATTAAACCAATATCTGGAGGGACAAGAGGGTTTATGCCTTTCTATAGGGTATTAGTACAGAAGTGAATCTATTGGCGCGACTCGAGTTCGAACTTAATTAACACAATGTCATATTCTAACACGTCAGCCACAACTCTAAAGGGACTTCCCCTTGCTTTGTACGAGATAGGTTGAAAAAGAATAGAGACTAGTGTGACATTATTTCATTGCTGCCTTCATGGTTTCGCCAGCTAAATGTCTCCACGCTATGTTGTGTAATATAATTTCAAGATCTGTTGCAGGCCTGGTCGAAACTGTACAAGCTACTAGTCTGCTTCATAAGGAAAAGGAAAAGAACCAAAAAGGAATTCCGAGAATATCCATGAATAGCCGTCTTTATTGACGACAATTTTTCAGTTTATTCTGGTCGGTCGGTGGGGTTGGGGGTAGTGTCTGACTTCACAATATGGATTTGAACGTTGATCTCTCACTAACGCGCCACGGACGGCAGATTAAGTTTGTTATTCCATTCTGTCAGCTCCTGCCTCTCAGTCTATGTGACTTCTTGTGACTAAACTCACCAGACAGGGTGAGGACCGGCCCAGTAACACAATCGCCTCTGCCCCAGGCATCAACTTGTCTTTCTGTTGATTGCTTCTCTGAATAAAATATGGGTCCGTTACTTTCAGAAAAGAAAACTCACAACTTTCGTGTGGATATCCTAGAACAAAAGCACTTTTTAAAAAAAAGATAGCCATATCTACTGACCTCTGACCGTTCTAGCGCCGTTAACTTGAATCTATAACAGACATTAAAAAAACCAACCGTTCCATCCCCCATCAATAAATTTTCCTCTTTCTATTTTATTATCTTTTAAATCTACCGAACTTGATAACTTGTTTAGCTATCCTTTTGATACTACTATACACACACGTCAAAATTAGTCACCTTACCATTCAATATACTTATTCCACCGAGTTTTCCATTAGCCGAAGCACCAAAACCCCTCTTTTGTTATGGTGCGAAGCTCCATCGTTTTTTGTTGTTTTTTGTGCGTTTTTTTTCTTTTATTGTGGAGGTTGTTTTTAATATCCAATGGCGAGACTGGAGCTTGAACTCTCTTACTGCGATGTCTTGGTCTTAGACATTAGCCACAACTCGACGGAGATTACTCTTAACCAATTTTCATTTGAGGATAAAAGAATAAATCTTTTTTATATCTTAGAATATTCGGACTATGGTCTTCAGCTTCATTGTAATAATCGCGTTTCGGCCGATGTGTCTATCAGCCTTCTTTAGGGTATTAGAACATATTCAAAGTTTGGGTTAGTTTGGTTAGATTTAATTGCCTATCAACCATTTTAGGTTATTTAATGCCAAATTCGGTTCATTCCTATATAGTAGATATATTTGATTTGGAAACATAAGTCGACAAAGCTAAATCATTCTAAGTATTGCAATGTATTACTGACAATTCAGTTAAACATCAATCATTTGTTTACACACAGTTAAATGATCAAACAGTTCTTTTTCAAACAAACCAATTTAGCATAAGTCATATGTTTGCAATTAGTTTAAATGTCAAAAAGTTCTATTTGACTCATAGATAGAACCCTATTATAGAGCCAAAGTGGACTTGGGAGCGATGGTAATAAAGGGGTACTCCACCTTCCCCAAAGCTCCAGCATCACTGGAACCTCACCATCAAATTGTTTAATGTGATATGCCGGACATTCGTTTAAGGAGTCTTACCACTCTGCAGAGATGCAGTCGGTGTATTCTTCAGCTCCTATAGACTGGACTTCAATGTTAGTAATTCAACATATTTGCTTATGATTATATCAGTAAAACACCCTTACTTACATAACGAGCACTAAAAAATCCCAAACCATATATATATATATATATATATATATATATATATGAACCGGATTTGACATTAAATAACCCATAAGGGTTTATATACCATAAAGCACAACTAACCAACCAACCATCAAAAAATGATATGTCATTAAACAAAGAATGCAAACCAAAATGTTCCCGTGATATTGATTGATATATTGATTGATTTTAACGGCATATCTACTCGTATTGGGTTATTTTAAGCCCAGAGTTTAGGGAATTTTTATGCAATTGTTTGTAACATTTTTGCACACGTTCCTATCGAATACTAATAATTTTTAAACTACTCTATTTAACACATAGATTCGATCCTAACTGGTACAACCTTTCCAAGCTAATTGGGCTTAAGAATAATATCAATATTAGAGTACTCCCCTCACTTCCAAGTTCTCCAGAGCCTCACTTCCAGATTTAATTTATTGTCATACCAAGACACGACTTTTTGGGGAGGGTCTTACCATCCGGCATTGGATACGATCAGTATTTTCTAATCCTCGCCGACTTATCGATAAACAAAGCTGAGTAAATAAATGCAAAAAATAGACAGACTTGAAATAAAATAATTTACTTGGTAACATCTTGACAGTATTAATCTGACAAAATGTAAAAAAAATTGTTGCTATTTTTAAGAATTTATCTGCATATATACAAAAAGGAAAAAGCGAATGGAATTAAATTTTAAAAAGAAAAAAAGAAAAGAATAAAGTAAAAGGTAAAAAAAGAAAAATGAAAAGCAAAAAAGAACCACAAAATACGAACCAAAGAAAAGAAGATTGAGGAAAAAAAGCAAAAAAGAGAAAAGTTGTTTTGTTTTGTTTTGTTTTGTTTTGTTTTGTTTGTTTCTTTGTTTTTCTTTGCATTGAAAATTAAAAATCAATAAAGAAAATAGGAATAAAAATATAGAAATAATTAAGACGTATTAAAACAACAAAAATACAAAGAAAGAAAGAAAGAAAGAAAAAAAGAAAGAAAGAAAGAAAGAAAGAAAGAAAGAAGTACAATACTCAAAACGAAAGAAAGAAGAAATTAAAGAAAGAAATACCATGGAAAATTTAAAATAAATAAAGAAAGAAAACAGGAATAAAAATTTAGAAATAATTAAGACGTATTAAAACAACAAAAACACAAAGAAAGAAAGAAGAACAATAATCAAAACGAAAAAAAAAATTTAAGAAAGAAATATCATTGAAAATTTAAAATAACGAAATGAATCAAAAATAATAAAAAATCTAAAAATTAGAAAGTAACAAAGGAAGATAAAGAACAACAATAACAACAACAACGACGACAACAAAAGGAAGAAAGAAAGAAAGAAAAAAAGAAAGAAAGAAAATTAAAGAGATAAAAAGAAGAAAAGAAAGACTGTCAAGGAAAATGAACGAAAGAAATGTTGAACGACAGCCGGAAGGACATCTGAAGGAATTACACTTTTCCGAAACGGCAAGTCGACGAAGATAAACAGGAAAAAGAAGTGTTAGGTTTAATCAATACGTGACAGCTAGATAGTCAATTTTACCTGAGGTAAAAGAAAGGACTAAAAGGTAGGGGAAAAAAAGAAATGAAATGAAAAGAGATGAAAGCAAAATAGATAAGATTTTGACAAAGGAGCACACCTGCCGAAGTTAGTAAGTTTTTATCAAAGCTCTCATAAGAAAATATTAGTTTTGTATCTAAAGGTTATCTCTTTTTCACTCTCTCTCTCTCTCTCTCTCTCTCTCTCTCTCTCTCTCTCTCTCTCTCTCCTTATTACATACGTATGTAGGTATAGTCACACACACACACACACACGCACACACACACACACACACACATATTCTATAATATTCCAGTAGAAATTATAAATTACTTGTATCTTTGGGTTAGAAGAAAATTAACTTTTAACAAAAAATTGTTCGGAGTGCATTTACTTATCGGCCGATACTATATATATATATATATATATATATATGTGTGTGTGTGTGTGTGTGTGTGTGTGTGTGTGTGTGTGTGTGTGTGCATCCATAAAAATAGTTGTGGCTGAGTGTATATGTTTGCGTAAGTGATGTTACCCGAAATCGGCATGAAAATTATAATCAGGAATCAGAGTTCAAATTCTGGTCGACGTCGTTGATGTTCACTTGGCACTATTGCCCTCGAGATAGTTTCAAATATATCTTCACCGTCTCAGCAAAGATTAAATCAGTAAGGCAAGCTGGGTACTCAGGCCTTGGTATGATAACCAGTTCAGAAGAACATCTCTAACATGTGCTGGTTAGTGAACCCCTATTATTTCCCAACCTTTAAAAAACTTTGCAGAAAGATCCAGTCCTTTTGTTTTGCTGTTTTTAGTTTTGGTTTGAGTTTTTCTTTTCTTTTTTTTCTGTTAGGCGTTTTTTTTTCTTTTTGTGAGGGCGTTTTTGTTTTTTTTATTTTTTACAATATTATTATTTTGTTTTATTTTTTTCGTATAAGAAATACGAAAGACTATTCTATTTTATTAGATTCTTTAAAATAAAGTGTCGACTAAGCAATGAAAGTTTTTTTTTACCTATATATATATGGTTCCCTATTATCCGTGCAGTTTATCATCTGTCTTAGGTGGACTCAAAGGTTCATTGGCAGAAAGCTAATATGATGACATCCTATCTGCTGTTCATTGCCAATGGTATCCACGTATGTGGACTGCAAGGGAGACTATGTTAACATGGAGTGACAAAATGCAAGAATAAAAGATGGGAAATATATTATATAATCATAAAAGGGAGATCCTACTCCTTCGAAAACCCAAAGGCAAAATTCATAATAAATAGAAATTTAAGCTGCAATTTAGAAAACATACTCTACATAATCGAATGCAACAAAAGTAAAAAAAAGTGTACGTAGGATCTAAGCAGGCTCTCAAAACCAGAATATCACTCCACAAAAGCAATATAAATTTACCAGAAAATAGAAAAATAAATGTGTCTAAACACCTATACGATTATAGCAATGGAGCGTTCAAAACAATGTCAATATACCAGACTGACGACTACACATTATTTCAAATTAAAGAAAAAAAACTTCATTGAAATTTCAAGTCTACATTGAATAGGACTTAAACTATATATATATATATATATATATATATAAACACACTCAGAGAGAAACAAACACACACATACAAACACATATACACACACATACGCATACAGAGGGGAAAAGTAAAAAGCAGTTGTTAGTTGAATTTTATACCACATTAACAATCATAGAACACATACCAAACTTATACTCACACAGACATACAGAAACAAAATGACCCAGAGTAAAACAACCATAAACTTTATGGCATATAAAATATCAATGACTAATAAGGAGAAATGAAGCACATCCACAAAAACAGAGAACACACTTTTGGAAAAGGAAAAAGAAAAAAAGAAAAAGCGATAACTAACACTTGCAGAAATTCAATTACAGAACTGAAAATCACTAGCAGCCTCATAGGGACGCTACAAAATAAACCAAAAACGACACGACCAAAATCATTAAAGACTCTCTGTAATGAGCAATAAAATAGAAACATATGTAAGATTAAAATAAATAATTTTAAAAATTTTAAATCTCTTTAAATCCTATCCATTTCAAAAAATCTACTTTTTCCTCACTTTGAACCAACAAAAAGAGAAAAAATAGGTAATTGTGTGTGTGTGTGTGTGTGCGCGATTATTATTAAAATGCAACGTTGAAAGCGTTTTTAACCAATAAAATCATTATAGTGGTCTTCGCCAATGGTCCGGGAGACCGGAGTTCAATCCCAGGTCGAGTCACACCAAAGACTTTAAAAATGGTACTTAATACTTCCTTGTTTAACACTCAGCAATATAAGGTACGTATCAATGGTAAAGTAGAGCAATCCAGGGAAAGGAGTAGCGCCCCCCTACACCTCAGTGTAGTAGCTATTGAAAAAGGAGCCTTCTAGTGGCCCTCGACTAAAGTCGCCAACTTTACTTACTTATTTTAAGCGTAAAAAATATGAGAAATAAAGCATGATAAAACCCCACGACTCACTTTCATGTTTTTTATCCTCAGGTGAGTTAGTTGTCAACACGTTTGATACATAATATCATTTTGAAATCGTAAGACTCGAAGTAATAAGTTTTTATCGTGTTTTATTCCTTATATTTTCATTGGTAGGGGCTTACAATACACTGATTGTATTCCTAGTAGAGGGGTAAGAGCCCTCCCAATAAGTGTCCAGGATATGACACTAATCAGTCTGATGGTGAAGCTCCGGTAATGCTGGAGTCTTGGGTAATGTGGAATACCCCTTCATTACCATCGCTTCCTGGTCCACTCTTGGCCGGACTGATAGCACCTGTTAGGGTCTTACCATGGGGTAAAATAGAACTATTTCACATTCAAACTGTGTGCAAACAAATAAATTCTGTTAAATTGACTCGTTTGAAATAAAACTGTTTGATCATTCAACTGTGTGTAAACAAATGACTGATGTTTACTAGAATTGTTAGTGTTAAATAGCAATACTTGAAATCATTTAACTGTGTGCAAATAAATGATTTAATAGTAAATAGAATCAATAGTTTTGGATGGAATTAAATGAAACCATTTAACTGAATGCCAAAAAATTAACTCATGCTCGTTTAAAAATGTTATCTACAAAATGTGTTTAGAAATCATATCTAATATACGAGGTACATACGATAAGTTTCCAGACTTTTTTCGTATGGGCATTTTTATTGATAGTAAACACATGAAACTCTAGTCCCCTTCGAAGTAATCTCTCCCGGCTGCAATGCACTTGATGTACGGTTCCCACAACTTCTGGAACGCCCCATTGAAGTCCTCTTGTGTGAGCGTATCAATGACCTTTGTCACAGCCTCTTTCATCTCCTCAATTGTCTCATAACGACAGCCTCTGAGCTTAGGGAATAACCAAAAGTCACAGAGAGCAAGGTCCGGACTATAGTGCCAGTGAGGAA
Organism: Sepioteuthis lessoniana; assembly: GCA_963585895.1. Taxonomy (NCBI): domain Eukaryota; kingdom Metazoa; phylum Mollusca; class Cephalopoda; order Myopsida; family Loliginidae; genus Sepioteuthis; species Sepioteuthis lessoniana. The sequence goes on along the minus strand of OY757927.1, from coordinate 64,795,347 downwards.
CTGTCTTGATGCCCATCTTGGTCAAATAGTCTTTGACAAGGATGGAGTTGTGGATTGGTGCATTATCCTGGTGGAAATGCCACTGACCCGATTTGAAGAGTGCTGGCCTCTTCCGACGGAATCTCTTCCTGAATTCCCTTAAAACCTCAACATAGTAACCCTTACCCTAACCCTTTGGCCAATCAACCCTGGTGTATTGACTTACCTACTCCTCTCACACCTCTCATCATCCCTCACAGACTACCTGCCTTCCTTGAATATCTCAGGTCACTCAAAAACTGATGCTCGATTCATGTAAGATGCTCCAAAAGCGGTCTGAAGCATTCCATACGTTTCTGTAGCATTTTTTCCAAGTTTAAAACAGAATTTTATTGCATATCGTTCTTCTAAAGTGTCAGATTGCACTTTTGAAATTGACCACCTGTGACAACCAGGATTTAGTAGGGTGTATTCCAATTGCTACTGTATCTGTTCATTTGAATCTAAAATCATAAAAATTGGTCAGTCATTTCATAAGATGTATAGCAATAACATACTGAATTTTCAAGAATCTCCGCCAATTTTAAATGCCTGTACAAAAAAGTCTGGAAACTTATTGAAGGCATCACGTAAGGAGGATTTGGCCTTAAATAACCAACAATGCTTGATATACCATAAAACCCAAGCATTTGGCGTTAAATAACCTACATTGGTTGATATGGCATAAAACCCAAGCAAAGCGAATATATATACTTGGTATATATGTATAAAGAGGATTTGGCATAGCATAACCTACAAGGGTTATATGCCTTAAAACTCAACCAAACCGAATCATAAGTATTTGATATATATGTACAAAGAGGATTTGGTATTAAATAACCTACAATGGTTGATATGGCATAAAACCCAAGCTAACCAAACATATATACTTAGTATAAAATTTATAAAGAGAATTTAGCTTTAAATAAACAACAAGGTTTGATATGCCATAAAACTAAACCAAACAGAATCATGTATATTTAATATATATGTATAAAGGGGATTTGGCACTAAATAACATATAATAGTTGATTTGCCACAAAAGCAATTCAAACAAAATCATATACATCTAATATGATATTTATAAAGAGGATTTGCATTAAATATCCCACAATGGTCGAGATGCCATAAAACCAAGCCAAACCAAGCAGTGTGATAAGACCTTCTCCTACTCCCCCTCCAAAATCAGATGACGTTGGTATTAAACGAAACTGTATCTAATGATGGTCCAGCTCTGGAGATCTGAGAAGTGCGGAGTACCTCATTCATTTCCATTACTCCCTGGTCTATACTGACCCTGAATGCCAGTACTTGTTCGGGTCCATTTTAAGTGAAATAGGCCGGTTTAAAAATTATTCGTATTCGATTGGACTGTGTGCAAAAAAAGAAAAAACTCTGAAAAAACAACTACACAAAAAAGAAACGAAATATAAACATACAACGAATTCAATTCCCTAAAATTTAGGCCTGAACTCACCCTTAGTAAGTAAAGTTAGCGACCATAGTCGAGGATGACCCGAAGGCTCCCTTTTCGATAGCTACTACACCAAGGTGTAGGGGAGGGCGCTACTCCATTCCCTGGATTGCTCCACTTTACCCTTGAACCGTACCTTATAATGCTGAGTGTTAAGCAAGGTGGTATCAAGTTCCATTTTTAAAGTCTTTGGTATGACTCGACCTGGGATTGAACCCAGATCTCCCGGGCCATTGGCGAACACTCTAACCGCTGGGCCAATGAGGCTGATATACTGTTAAAATCAATGTACCTCTGTTTCCTTCTTCGCTTGCCAGTTTTCTTTCATCATTTTACAATACCTATTATTATAATAAAGGATTTAGGTTAATAGTTTTAGTAAAAAATTGGCTTCTAGCTAAACTTTGAGTTCGTAGTTGTAGGTTTTCGATTTGGAAAGGTCAGAACCTTGCTTTGTGCAAACATATCAATCATGTCAAAATAAGCACGACAAGTTTGTTTTTAG
>OY757927.1:64768350-64790850 GCA_963585895.1 Sepioteuthis lessoniana | reverse complement strand
CTTTTATTGGGGGAAAAATATATCTTGACAAACAAGTCACTCACAAAAAAATGCAGATGAAATGTTTTGGTAGATTTTGTGGAATATATGCATATAAAATTAACATGTGACATGTGCCTTTGCAAGTTTTAAATAAAAGAATACATTTTTTTTTGTTTCTTCCATATCGGAAAGATACATTTCGATAAATTAAAAAAATACGTTTGAGCAACAGAAACATTTTATTAAAAAAATGAAAAGTAAGTTTAACAAAAAAATTTTAAATTGAACAATCTTCCTTGTATTTTGCTGCACATACATAGCTAGAATTCGAATCTAAGTTTGTATATATATATATATATATATATATATATATATATATATATATATATATACATATATATATGTATATATATATATATATATATATATAATGCTTGATTCAATAATTTTTAAATGTTGTTTATTATGGATGTTAACTGACATTTTGGCATCTTTAAAGTTAAAACTGTGATTAATTCATACATTATGCTTTGTTAAACAGTTTTGTTATCTAGGGTTTTTGTCACCATTTTTCATATCTCTCTTGTGTTCATAAATTCGTCTTTTGATTAATCGTTAAATTTCACCCACATATTTGCTATTAGATCCCAATTACTGGATAGAGTACACTCCAGCATCAAATTTGACATGATTATTGTTATTTTTATTATTAATCATTATTCTTAATTGTTTCTGAAGTGTTTATTGCTGTAATGTTATATTATGTTAAGATTTTATTGAGGTTTTTTGTGGGGGGTAATTTGGGGGGGGTCCGGTGCTTTTTGTGGTTGAACTATTGAGTAAAATTATACATCTGTGTAATAGATTATTATTGGAGATATTGTAAGTAGAAATTTTGAATAACTTTTCCGTTTGTGGATTTTAAAATCTTTTTTTTTTTTTAGTTCGTTATACAAAAGAATTAACATATTGAGGTTACACAAAGGAATTTTCAACATAGTCAAGTTCATCATTTTAAAATTTGGGGGTGTACTCTATGCAGTTCTTGGGATCTAAGGTAAAAACCTATGATAATTCTACCTTTTTATTTGGTATTATATATATATATATATATATATATATATATATATGTTCCTACCCCTTGGGTTGAGCACTCTAGTAGGGGAATTTTGCCAGCTGCTACAAGCGATGAAACGCAATTGCTCTTCTCAATAATTGATCACTCCATATATGTAAAGAGAGATACGTGAAAATTCCTTCACTTACACCGAGAATGACGAGGGCTCTGGGGTAAGATATCTGACTGACGTAAAGTCAGGGTTTCGATTTCAGCTTGAAGTATATTGCGGGTGTGATACAACGAAACAGTCTGTGTATGACAATATATACGCTCCCCCTACCTGTCGGTTGAGCACTCTAGTTGGGAGACTTGCTGGATGCCTCATACGCTGAAATGCAATAGCTCCTCTCTAGAATTGAGCACTCCAGGGACACGATAACTTATATATAGAAAGATACACGTAAAACATTCTTTCATTTACGCGGAGAATAACGATGGCTCTAGGGTAAGATGTTCGACTGAAGTAAAGCAGCCAAGTTTCGAATCCAGCTTGAAGTATCTCGCGGATCTAGCCACACTGAAGAGTTATTATACAGGGTATCTCAAAATAGATGCAACTAATTAATATGATAATTCATATTGCATCAAGTCATCTTTCATCTGAGTCTTAAAAAGCAATCATATCACTTGAGAAATGTCAAACTAGATGATAAAGGCAGAAATTGATTGACTTTATCCAACTAGTGCACGTGAAAAACCAAGTTCTTTGGATCGTCTTCGGAGGGACTTTTTCGGACTCCTTCCGACAGAATCTCTTACTGAATCCACATTGTCAGGACATCTTGCAGTCAACTTCCTACCAAAGATTTTCTTCCTTCTTATTGAAGTTGTTTACTGACCCTGTTGCTTGAAATTTATGTATCCAACGATAAATTTTGGTTTTCTGGAGATAATTGTTCAAGTTAAACTTCCTGCAAAATTTTATTTGAACAGTTTTAAATGATTTTGTCACTAAATAAATAGTGATGCAAAATATTTTTTCCTCTCTTGTCCAAGACATTATGATTGAGAACTAACAGTTGTTATTGTGTACTATTTTCAAATCTGAAACAAAAAGAACACAACATTGTTATCAGTAGAGTTATTATTATTATTATTATTATTATATATATATATATATATACTGAATGAGCAGAAATAACAGGGCAGCCACATGGGTCCCATGTATATTGAGACATCCTATACAATGCGATATATTAAACGGTGATGAAGAGTATAAATTTATGGAAACGGTTTCAATTCCAGTTAACTCATAAATGATTGGTATAAAATCCTGAGTCAATAAATATTACACAATTTAATTCAGCATTAAATCGAGAAAGGGAAAAGATCCAAATAGATAAATTCAACACTGACCAGATGTCCTTTCCAAGACGTTACGTTAAGTAGCTCATATGAATCAGGCATTTTTTATGGTAATTAGGTTTGTTTTACCATAATGCAACGTCAATGACAGAATGAAAAGTGATTATAGCCAATACGAAGAGAATAATCCAACAATACTAATAATAATTAATGATACAATTATAATAAAAACAATTTTGTATGAATGAAAAGAGAGCTTAAAAGTGTTAAATGCGTTTACTGTAGAGTAGGTTTTAGACCTAAGATTTAAAATTATAATCCTGTGTTAATCCTTTCGTTACTCTGGATTTCACACGTTACGAGAATCATCAGATTATGTGATAATCGTGAAACTCAGTATAACGGAAGGAGAAATGTGGGATTATAATCATATATACATATATATATATATATCGTTGATACCAGAATTGTTCAACGCAATTGAATATTTGTATGTTTCCTGCAGAAATACGAATTTTTGTAAGTACTTAAAAAATTTGCAATTGATAATTCATTCCGTATCTAATTTCGAATGATTCGTGAATTTTCTAGTAATTTTCAAAGATTTTTTGCTTAGATATGGGACAAAGCCAAATAAATGGAGCAGCCAATGAGACTTGAACTCACTCGTGAAGGTTTGCTAGTCTACCTTGCTAACCGTCAGACCACTCGAAGCTCAAATTCGTGAATTTTGTAAAATTTTTCATTCATTACATTCATAGTTATAGATTTTTAAAAAGCTTGGTTGCCCAGTCGGCTGGGGCTGTAGAATACACCGACTGTTTCTCTGCAGAGACGTAAGACCGCCGCAAACGAGTGTCCACGATATGACATTAAACAATCTGATGTTGAGGCTCCAGTAATGCTGGAGGTTTGGGGAATGAGGAGTACCCCTTCATTGCCATCGTTCCCAGGTCAACTCTGCCTGATAAAGGCCCTATCTATGGGTTAAATAGAATTAAACTGTGTGCTTATGCTAAACTGAATTGTTTGAAATAGAACTGTTTGACTAAACTGAATAGCTTGAAATAGAAATGTTTTTGACAATTAAACAGTACTCACATTTAAACTGCATGCTTATGCTAAACTGAATTGTTTGAAATTGAACTGTTTTTTACATTGAAACTGTACTTATACTAAACTGAATTGTTTAATATAGAACTGTTTTGACATTTAACTGTGTATAAACAAAATCTGTACTTATGCTAAACTGAGTTTGCTGAATTAGAACTGTTTGAATAAACTGAATAGCTTGAAATAGAAATGTTTTGTGTACTCTTGCTAAACTGAATTGTTTGAAATAGAACTACTTGCATAAAAATGGATTTGTCATTAAATTACATACAATAGTTGATATGCTATAAAACCCAAACAACCATATTTACCAACCCCTCCACTCGGGCAGGATATGACACAAGGTCAATTTTTAAGCGGAGTTTAACAAGTTTCAATTCAGAGTTTTCCTTCTCCTTGACTAGTCGCCTCACCAAGGCTGAAGAACCTAGTCTGCCCTACTACTTACCCATAGCTAGAGGGAGAATAATTGGATTCATACCTTTCCTAAAGGTATGTGAAATGCAATCAGTCTCGTCCAGGATTTGAACTCGTGTCGCCGTGTCTACTTCCCGCGACGACAGGCACCTCCATGAACTTTCAATATCTACGTATTTACCAACCCCTCTGCACGAACAAGATATGACACAAGGTAAATTTTTAAGCAGAGTTTAACAGGTTTGAATTCAAAGCTTTTCTTCTCCGAGTTTGGGTGCCGAACAAAGGCTAAAGAACTTAGTCTGCCCTACTATTTACCCATAACTGGAGGTTGAATAGTTGGATTCATAACTTTCCCAAGGGCTTTAACATTATGTGAAATACAATCAGTCTAGTACAGGATTTGAACTCGTATCACCGTGTCCATTTCCAACGACGATAACCATTACACCATGGGCCCCTCCCGGTATGTATGTAACTATGTATTTTATAATGAACGAAATTGAAGGAAGCTGACAAATCAAAAAATATGATTTCTACAATTAAGCTCGATGTCGAGAGTATTATGCTTTGGGATCTTTAGCAGTTTCTGGAGCAGGAAAACTAGTGGGAGTACAGGGTACCATTGACAAATAGTAGTATTTCGGTATTTTTAAGAATAATAGAAAACAAAGTATACGAAAGCTGTCAGTGAAGTGTCACTGAACGTTTCAGCCTGACAATGAACCATTTGCAACGAAATACTTAGATGACAGAACAATTAAGGTCTCGATACACTCCTCAAAAGGTTCTAACCTAAACCTCATAGAAAAATTTTTCACTGATTTCTGAGACAGAATTCCTTCAGATTTGGTACGTGGTGCATTGAATAAGTTTCCAGACTTTTTTGTATAGGCATTTAAAATTGTCGTAGACTCTTGAAAATTCACTATGTTATTGCTATACATCTTATGAGAGGACTGATCAATTTCTATGATTTCAGGTTCAAATGAACAGTGACAGCAGCAATTGGAATGCATCCTACTAAAGCCTGATTGTCACAGCTGGTGAATTTCAAAAGTGCAATCTGGACGTGAGGACACTTAAGAAGAACGATATGCAATAAAATTCTGTTTTAAACTTGGAAAAAAATGCCACAGAAACGCATGGAGTGCTTCAGACGGCTTTTTGGGCCATCTTGCATAAATCGAGCATCAGTTTTTGAGTAGCATAAGAGATTCAAGGTAGGCAGGGAGTCTGTGAGGGATGATGAGAGGTGTGGGAGTAAGGAAGTCAATACACCAGAGTTGATTGGCCAAAGAGTAAGGGTTAGGGTTAGGGTTACTATGTTGAGGTTTTAAGGGAGTTCAGGAAGAGATTCCGTCGGAAGAGGCCAGCACTCTTCAAATCGTGTCAGTGGCATTTCCACCAGGACAATGCACCAGTCCACAACTCCATCCTTGTCACAGACTATTTGACCAAGATGGGCATTAAGACAGTTCCCCACCGGCCCTATAGTCCGGACCTTGCTCTCTGTGACTTTTGGTTATTCCCTAAGCTCAGAGGCTATCGTTATGAGACAATTGAGGAGATGAAAGAGGTTGTGACGACGGTCATTGACACGCTCACACAAGAAGACTTCCATGGGGCGTTCCAGAAGTTGTTGGAACGGTAGAACAAGTGCATTACAGCCGGAGGAGATTACTTCGAAGGGGAATAGAGTTTCATGCGTGTACTATCAATAAAAGTGCCCATACGAAAAAAGTCTGGAAACTTATTTAATGATCCTCGTAAATCTAGGTATTACCCTGGAATCATGGAGCAAAATACCAGTCGGTGTATAGTAGTCTTTTAAGTATAGTAAGTTGTTTTGTAAGTAGCTATCAAAGACGATTAAAGTTGATAATCGGCAATAAAGATAACACATTTGACTTCTGTGACAAAAATGGCCGATCATTTTGTCCTACGTTGAATATTTGATCCATGGCTACTTTTTATTCCTGTATTAATGTATGGGTGGTGCAAAGGTTAGCCAGTTAAACAAGCAAACTGTCTTGAGTGAGTTCAAGTCTCATCAGATGCTCCATTCATACAGCCTTGTGCCGCATCTAAGCAAAGGCTTAGTAATTTATTATACAAAAAAAGGATTCACGCCTCGAGTAGTGTAAGAGTTAGTAAACTAGACTAGCAAACCTTTACAAGTGAGTTCAAGTCTCATTAGAAGCCCCATTCATATAAACTTGTACCACACCTGAGCAAAAAGCTTACTAAATTAATAAAATTAGATTTTATTTTGGGGATAACTGAAAATTCTTTAGAATCCATTATTTCATCATATGTAAAAAAAAAAAAAAAAAAAAAAGATGCACGAGAAATTTTCATAAGGATTACAGAAAGGGGTAAATAAATCTGACGCTAACTATATATATCATCATCATCATCATGTCGTGCCGCTAGCACGAATATCCCTGACCTTCTCTTGCCACATCTCCCTATCGTTCATCGCCTCTGGCAGGTCTTCAGGGCTACATCCCGTATCCTCACATAGCTTCTGTATGTATGTTCGTGCTGGTCGTCCTGCTTTTGCCCGGCCATATGTGGGGGTGCATAGGAGTACATCACTTATGAGCTCGTCCCTGCTTCTCCAGCAGTCCTGCATGTCTGGTTCGTCTAACTTGGATAGTTTTCGTGATGGGAGGCAGGTGGCCGTATAGTTGGTGCCTTGTGGGATGTTACCGCCAGGACTTGTTCAATATTGGTCGCAGCATTCTTGTGTAATTGCCGTCTAGCTTCTTCTCCAGCCGTTTAGTTAGCGTCCAAGTAGTGCATCCATACAGTAGTATCAATACGACCGCTGCCTGGAAGAAACTGCGTTTCATTTTATCGGTCAGGTCTGATTTCCATTTGATCGATAGCCTATCGATAGCTGTCCATGCCTTCGTTAGCCGCGTGTCGATGTCCTTTTCGGTCGATGAGACGCTGCTTTCTAGTTAGATGAATTTGTCTTATATATATGATGTAAGAGAGAGAGAGTGTGTGTGTGTTTGCTTTGATATAGGTGTTCTTCCTGAATTGCAAGTGCACTACAGTCGGCTGGGCTGTAGAATACACCGACTAAAATATGCAGAGGGGTAAAACTTCCCACAAACGAGTGTCCTGGATATGACACTAAACAATCTGATGGCAAAGCTCCAGTAATTCTGTAAAGCTTTGAAGAATGCAGAGTACTCCTTTATTGCCATCGCTCCCAGGTCCACTGGCACCTGCTAGGTACTCTATATGGGTATAGATCTTTATGACATTTAAACTGAGTGCAAACAAATGACTTATGCAAAATTGAATTGTTAGAAATAGAACTGTTTGACATTTAACTGTGTGTAAACAAATGACTGATGTTTAATTGAATGTTTAGTGATACATAGCAATACTAGTTACCACTTAACTTTGACTGATACTAAATTGATTTGTTAGAAATAGAACTGTTTGTACATTTAACTGTGTGTACTTTCAAAATGTGTTTACAAATCATATATTTGATATATATATATATATATATATATATATATATATATATAAAAAAACAGGATCTGGCTTTAAATAACCAACAATGTTTGATATGCCATAAAACCAACCCAAACTAAACCAAACCTTGTGTTATTTGAAGACCCACGAAATGATTTACTAAAATAGAGGTTTGTCACTTTTCGAGAAGAAAAAATCCTTTTTATTTAAATTAAACATAGCGTTTACCTTCCCCTCACTCCCTGTGGGACTATAACACCTGTTTAATAATTTTTTTTTTCTATCCATTAGAAAACCTTGCTCTTTAATGAACGATTAAATGTATAAATCTATGAATAAAACATTAATTATAATTAAAACATATTAATCAACATGGCAAATTTTGTCACTTCTTGCTATTTCAAGAAAGCAACCCCTTCCACAAAAAATCGTTATTATTTGCTTAAACGTAGCATCCATGTCTTTCCCGGTGATGATAACACCTGTTTAATGAATTTTATTTTGTTAGTTTTTTTTCCCCCCGGGAAATATTCCCTATCACAGAAAGTTTAAAAGAAAAAAAAAAAGACAAGTATCTATAAAAAATATTTTGGAAATCAATATTTGATTAGCAAACAAGAAAGCGATGTTAATTTTTGTTAATTTTTCAAAGTTTATTCATATTATCAAAATATCGATAATACTTCATACATATTCGTCAGATTCAAGGTCGGTCTCGAAAGTCATGTAACCGACAATTCTATTTTTCAGGCTAGCAACCTTGATTGGAAATAAGCATATCAATTGTTGACCTTTGAACTCATGAAAATATTCAGTTTGTGTTTTCCTCTCAGAATCTACGTTCATTTGATTTATTCTGAATCATTGCAAGTGTTTTTGGTTTAGCGTGTTACGAAGATGAAACAAATGAATCAAATTCTTCGTAAAAAAATAATGGCTGAGAGATACACGTAGGTAGTTAATACAACCTGATGGGGAAGTCACCGTTGCGTTGTGGCTAATGTGTTGGATATTGTAGTCAGCGAGTTGACGCTATTACGTTCACTTACAGAACCCTGGGAAAGGTATGAACTCTCTTATCCCTCCCAGCTATGCTTTAAATAGTACCACTACCCTATTTACCAACCCCTCCGCTCGGACAGGATATGACACAAGGTCAATTTTTAAGCGGAGTTTAACAGGTTTCAATTCAGAGTTTTCCTTCTCCTAGACTAGTTGCCTCACCAAGGCTGAAGAAACTAGTCTGTCCTACTATTTACCCATAGCTGGAGGGAGAATAATTGGATTCATATAGTACCACTACTGTTCTTCAACAAAGAAGGCTTTGGCATAGAATAATGTTTATATGCCATTAAATAAAGAAACTGAAAGAGCTCAATAGCAATTAAGCTATATCCTTTACCCAGATTCTAGGAAACAGAAGATATTTGGGATGTTAGAGAGACTGGTCAACTGGTCACTACGAGCTTAGGTAAATGCGACTAAAGCAATGATTCTCATCTATCTATCTATCTATCTATCTATCTAAACCAGAACTATACATATTTTTCATGCATAGAAAAAAGTCATTTCAATTTGCCTCTTCTCAGAAATAGCAACATATTTGTTTAACTCTTGCTTTGACTAATGGAAAAAAATCTCGAGAAAGAGTGTTCGATTTTGGTTTCTGGCATATCAACCTTTTTGGCTTATTTAATTCTAGCTTTGTAGAAGAACTGTAGTGATACTATTCAACCCAGAGCTGAGAGGGATAACGGAGTTCATGCCTTTTTCAAGAGTATTACTTCCAAAGTGAACATAATATGCGATTGGAGATCGAATTCACTTACGACGATGTTGTAATCTAGCACGTTTGCCATAAAACTAGGGGGGGGGCTCGTGATGTAATGGTTAAAGCGATGGACTGTGGAATCGTAGTAAGCGAGTTCGAACTCCAGTTGCGTTATTGCGTTCACTTTCGGACAAATACTCTTAGGAAAAGTGTGAACGCTCTTATCCTCCCAGCTATGCTTTAAATAGTACCACGACTTTTCCTCTAGAAGGATGGCTTTGGCATTAGATGACCTACAAAGGTTGATATGCCATTAAAAAAAGAAACCATTAAGCTACGGAGACTACCTCGAATAAATATGTTGATAGCCAATGCGATGATGTTGAAGAAAATGAATGTTTCATTCGTTATTCATTTGTGCCTTGTTAAATCTAGCTTCAGTCTCAATAATTCTTGAACACAACTCACAAATCAATACATTCTTTTCTCTAGGGACGTTCTCAGCATATTTCGTGTCAGTTTGACCATTACTTTAAGAAATCTGTTTGTCAAATTGAGAGGGATATTTGGCAGCAAAAATATAACATCTTCTGCAAGAAGAAAAGCCTGACTGACCAGTAAGTAGCAACCAGCGGCCTCTATGATGAAGAGTAGTCAGAAAAGAAGCAACTCGACTTTGCTGACCGATCGCTAACCTCCGGTAAAGCCGACAACAACAGCAGTTGTTTACACTAAGCGAATAGATGTCCTTTTGCTCGCGTTTTCCGTCGATAGACAGATGAAAAGCGTCCTAGTTCAATTCGAGCTGAAGACTTGCGGTTGAGGATAACAAGCTATAAGGCCGACAAATTGATTGACAGCTGATATTAAAACGGCAGGTTTCGCCGGCGTAAGGTGAGGCTCTAGACACGTCGAACTGACACAGGTTAACACCTCAGTGCTCGGCACTCAGCGGCTGGCCACCAGCTGGAATGAAGGACGATTGGCACGCGTAGGTGGGTGGGGTAATAGTTGGATGGAAAATTGATTAGATTGATAGAGAAATGGTGGAATTCAAGGAAATTAAGAACAGCTGCGAAACTCAATTTCATACCATTACATTATAATTTGTTTGGTCCTTTTTTTTTTTTTTTTGGCAAGCTTCTACCTTCTGTATTCTTGCACGAAATGCTACCCAAATGCGAACTATTGATGTTGTACGGGTTTTTTGCCGCTACTCTTTGTGAGGAGTACCTATTGTGAGCTTGTATTCAAACAGTGATCTAGAAACTACTTCGAAGAAGACGAACGAACTACGGGTTTGTTTAACGTTTTTCTTTGCTTGTTTCAATCTCCTGTGTTCCAGTACGAAATGCTACCCAATAACTAACCATTGATATAGTACAGATCTTTTGCCGCTACCCTTTATGAGGAGTACCTATAGTGAGTCAATATTAAAACAAGGATGTAGAAATTACATCAAAGAAGACGGTGGAAACTAGATGTTAGTTTGGATTTTTTTTTCATTGTTAGTTTCTAAGTTTTGTATTCCCATGCAAAAGGTTCGGAGGCGCCTGTAGTCTAACGGTTATTGATACAGACAATTGATTCAGCGAGCCAAGTTCAAATCTATTTGCATTCAAGGATATTAGCATTTCACTGTGCACTTATGTATTTTATAAAGGCTAGAATCCATGTTCCCTGTCTCCATCGATGGGGGTGGAGAAGAGCCGGATTCATGTCTCATAGTAGGATAGATGAGGTTCTCTCACCTCAGCATAGGTAAACAGTCTAGGATAATACCAACTAATTCCAACTTGTATAACACACGTTTTTCCCTTAGTCGGCTGGGGATGTAGAATATATCAACATCATCTATGCAGAGGGTTAATACACCTCCCAACGAGTGTCGTGTATATGACATTAAAACTTCTGATGGCGTGGCCCTAGTCTTGGAGATTTGGGAAATGTGGAGTACCTTTTCATTGCTATTGCTCCCAGGTCCACTCTGACCCGGAGAGGTAGCATCTGAATGAGTCCTCTTTATGGTTCAAATAGAACAATATGTGCAAACAAATGACTGGTGTTAAATTGTGGCAGTTATATAGCAATACTTGAAACCATTTACCTGTGTGCAAAAAAGACCTCAGGCTCGTTTGAGAATGTTATCAACAAAACATGTTTACAAATTATATATATATATATTAAATATATATGTATAAAGACGATTTGGCATTGAATAACCTACAATGGTTGATACGCCATAAAACCCAAATAACCAACTAACCAACCCTTAAACAACATCTGTGTTGTGAAGGAAGGCCTGCTGCATGAACAACTGTCGATCTTATCTACAACCTTGCCGAGGCCTTGGCTAAGATTCAGCCGTATAGTCGCAGTCTTGCGAGACTGACAGATGACATAACAAAATGCTATGCTAATCGAATCTATTAAGGATTTTCGCGGATACCTTTTCTGAGAAATATGTTTAATGAGTCAGTATAAAACAGCTGTCAAAGATTGATTTTAACGATATGTCAACCCGTTTGGGGGGTATTCTAAGTTTAGTAGTTTGGGAATTGTGCACATTGTATGTTTATATTTACCCGTTAATGGAATTTTCTTAAGAGTTTTTTCACACATTTACTTGATATCAAGTATTTCTACCTAAAACAAATAATTTGCACAGAGCCTAGTCGACTGGGGCTGTAGAATATACCAACTGCATCTCTGCAGACCGGTAAGATCCCTCATCTGATAATAAGGCTCCAGTCTTCATTGCCATCACTCCTAGGCCCTCTCTGGCCCGGATTGGTAACATCTGATAAGGTCTTGTCTATGGCGCAACCGTCTGACATTTAAACTATGTGCAAACAAATGACTTATGCTAAAGTAAATTGTGAGAAATAGAACTGTTTGATCATTTAACTGCATGTAATCAAATAACTGATGTTTTGTTAAATTTTTAGTGATGCTTAGCAATACTTGAAACTATTTCACTGTGTGCGGACGAATGAGTAATGTTGAATAGAATTATTTGTGTTAGCAATAATTGAAATTATTTAACAATGTAGAAACAATGATAGTGCTAATGTGCAAACAAATTAGTTGTAACTCATTTGAAAATTAAATTACCTACAAACTATTAACTAACAAATCATATATGTATATCAATTTAAATGTGTAAAAACAGTTGATTAAAACAAAACAGAATTGTTCATGCTAGAATGCTAAAAACTATTTAACTGTGTGCAGAAAATTAACTCACCTTAGTCGAGGGTGACCCGAAGGCTCCCTTTTCAATTGCTACTACACCGAGGTGTAGGGGAGGGCGCTACTCCATTCCCAGGATTGTTCCACTTTACTCTTGATCCTCACCTTATAGTGCTGAGTGCTTGGCAAGGTGATATCAAGTACCATTTTTTGAGTCTTTGGTATATATATATATATATATATATATATATATATATATATATAACACATATGTATAAAGAGAATGTAGCAATAAATAACCTACGAGGCTTGATATGCCATAAAACTAACCGACCAACCTAATTTACATAAATTTCTATGGTTTCAAATATTCCAATCTTAGACTAATAATTCATTCACAATTATAAAGTTTCCAATAATTATTTCAATTAAATCATAGCCAGTTGTTCGTACAGTTATGCGGTCTAAAGTAACTAATAATAATCGTTTGTAAATTATAATAACTTTTAGTAACTATTCTTATAACAAATAATTTACTGTTATATGGTATCAAGTATTCTTGTCTAATACAAAAATTTTTTGCAGAGAATTATTCGATCTACAGATGGGACCCCAATAAATACTTCTACTCCATTTCGGAGCGGACCTGGGAGTAATGGCAATGAAAAGTTGTTACACACTCCACAGAAGTACTGAACTAGAACCTCACCGCCAGATGCAGTTTAGTGCCATACCCAGGACATTCCTTTATTTTGAATGTCTTACTTTTCTGTAGAGAAGTCAGTGTGTTGTAAGCTAGAATCTAACTGAATTTTTTTCACAATAAATACACTAATCATCTTATTCAAAAATGATTATTCTCTGTCGAGTAAGAAGAGGAAAAACAAATGTTTTATAGCAAAATGTCCAAGATTCTTTTCCTGTTGTTGGTGTGGAACTTATACGTCTTTCTTCAGGTGCCCGTTGTATTGATTTCCTTGGATTAGCCAAAATAGATTGTTCAACCCGTAGATTATCATCGACAAAACCTGCTTCTGGAAATTTCTTTAAATTCCTGGGACGACCATTTTTATTTCAATGGGATATAAACCTTCTTTGGATGCCAATGACAGATTTGAACTCAATCTACCAAAGAACAAAGTTTGATTTCTCTTTGAGGTAGGTTTAAAGCAATGGTTATTTTTACAGTAAAAAGAAAACGGAATCGGTGATCCGTGTTCAAATTCTTGATACGGCTTTTTGTGTTTCACTTCTAGTAAATACCCTTGAGAAAGGCATGAATCCATCTATTCTGAGCCCAGCTACGGTATAATAGTAAAACAGATTTTTTTTTTTTTAGCCTTGATAAAGCAACCAGTCTAAGAGAAAGAAAACTTAGAATTTAAACCATCACTGCTCCGTTAAAACCTGGTATCGCATCCTCATCCGTAGTGGAGGAGTCGGGTAAATACATACAGCTTACTTTCTCTTGAAGTTAAGTAACGTGGCAATAAAACTTCCACAAGAAAAGATATAGAATTGTTTTAATGATAAATCATTGTAATGGGTTTAATCAATTACAACTTTAGATAGATTCATCAGAATATATTTATATATATATATATAGAGAGAGAGAGAGAGACAGATTGAGAGAGAGAGAAAGAGTCCTCTGACGTGAGTTAATCAACCATTACTTTCTTATGGGAAAAATACTGTTCAAGCAAAGCAATGGCTTGATAAGTGTTATTCGGACTCTGCTCCGTCGGCAACAATGGTTAAGAAGTGATATGCTGACTTTAAACGCAGTCGTATAGATACAAATGATGTTGAACACTCAGGTCACCCAAATTCGACAGTTGCCCCGGAAAACAAAAATCTCCACATGACCGATCATAATTTGAAGTAGCATGAGATATCAGAGGAGTTGAAGATATCAGAAGGCAATGTAGACACCATTTTGCATGAACATTTGTCAGTGAGAAAGCTTTATTCAAAGTGGGTGCCGCGTTTGCTCACAGTCGATCGAAAACATCATCGCGTCGACGATTCAGAGAGTTGTTTGCAACTATTTCACTGCAACAAAAAGGAGTTTTTGCGTAAATATGTGACAATTGATTAAATATGGCCTCCGTATTTTGTTCATCGATTACTTTGAGAAAGGAAGAACCATAAATAGCGAATATTATATAGCATTATTGGTGCGTTTGAAGGAAGAAATCGCAAGAAATCAGCCACAAATGAAGAAGAAAAAGGTGCTTTTTCAACAAGACAATGCACCGTGTCACAAGTCGATCGCAACGGTGGCAAAACTACATGAATTGCACTTGAAATCGCTTCCGCACTCATCCTATTCTCTTGATATGGCCTCCAGTGACTACTGGCTGTTTGAAGACCTCTAAATAAATTCTCCAGGGAAAGTGATTTGGTTCCAATGAAGAAGTGATATCGGAAACTGAGGCGTATTTGGAGGCCAAAGACAAATCGTTCGACAAAAAAGTATCGAATTGTTAGAGAAGCATTTGAATCAGTTTATCACCCTAGAAGGAGACTATGTTGATGAATAAAGTTGAATTTTGCCTAAAAGTTGTTCTTTTATTAGTTAGGCCCAGGACTTATAGAGTGATCTCTAATAAACATATATAGGCGTATATATATATATATATATATATATATATATATATATTGTGCAAAAGTCTTCGAGGGTTCGAATTATTATAAATTCGTATGAACTGGCTACTTATGAGAGAATGTTTTACAATGTATTGGCCTTTTGGCATCATTTCCATACCTAATCATTATATTTTATAGTAGGGGTTCTGAATGAGATAGAAAGATTGGAGATCAACCCCATACATGACCGTGCAAAAGTCTTCGACCACTTCACATAAACCAATCAAAAGTGTGTATGATGGCCTTGTCTTCCCAAAATATTGACGCTGAAGCACAAATCCCCCTACTGCAGTTAGAACGGTGGAAACCATCGGTCAGTTAGGTCAAAAACAGCTGGCACACCCTCCTGACAGTTCAGGTTTGGGTCCTGCTGATTTCCACTAGTTTAGCCCACTCAAATAATTTCTCTATGGAACAAAGTCACGATGAAGTGAAGAGCATTGTGAGGAAATGGTTAAAAATCTTTCTATGCAGAAGAAATACAAAAGCAGGTTCTTCAATGAAAAAAAAATGCGTTTTAAAAATGGGGATTATATCGAAAAATAAAGCAAAAATTCTGTTCATGCGTTATAAAGCAAAATTCACATTATTTATTGAATGTCTCCTATATATATATATATATGTGTGTGTGTGTGTGTGTGTGTGTGAGTGCATGCGTATGGGAATATATATATATATATATATATATATATATATATGTGTGTGTGTGTGTGTGTGAGTGTGTGTGTGTGTGCATGTGTATGGGAATATATATGTGTGTGTGTGTGAGTGTGTGTGTGTGTGCATGTGTATGGGAATATATATATATATGTGTGTGTGTGTGTGTGTGTGTGAGTGTGTGTGTGTGCATGTGTATGGGAATATATATTTATATATATATATATATATATATATATATATATATATATATATATTGTTAGTTACTTATCCTTTGGGCTTTTCATTCTTTCAATTTTCTTTTCTGTCTGTTTCTTATACCTTATTTTCTTTTAACATTTTGTCCGACTTCCTTTTATTTTGCTCTCTCTCTCTCTCTCTCTCTCTCTCTCTCTCTCTCTCTCTCTCTCTCTTACGCATACACACACATTCCCTCTTTCATTATGTTACTTATATTTTTTCTTCTTCTTCTCACATTACTTCACCTTTACTCTTTCTCTCTTTTTCATTCCCTTACTCAATACTTCATCTTTACTGGCTTCATTCTTTCTCTTTCTGTTTTAGATCTTTTCTTTTTCGCAAGCGTTTCTACGGGGTTTTTCTTTTTAATACAATGTTATCCATCCTTTTTTTTTTTTTCTTTCTGCATTCCAATTCGTATTGATGCGTGTAATCAACCATTCAAACCTATTTGAATTTACACTACCGTTGTATCTGACCCTTACCAGCGCCTAACTTAAGAGGGACAGGTAACCTATACCCTGCCTCTTAACAAAACCAAATCATCGTGAGACAAATAAACTAGAGAGAAATATAACGACCAAATATAAATAAATAAAAAAAAAAGAATTAAGTTTTCGTGTCAGCTTCCGATGATATTTTGGGATGAGGCATGTGACTACAATTGAAAAGAAAAGAAAATATCGTTGAAAGTAAATAAGTTTAGTTACGAAGACTTAATGGTGGGAGAATGTAAAAGAGAAAATTGTAAAAAGAACTGGCCGTTAGAATTCTCAGCACGTCTGGCTTGAAAATGGAGAGAGTTGAAATTGAATATATCATAGATAGATAGATAGATAGATCGATACGATCACACTGGCTGAGATAATGTCTTTAAATGGTGGCAAAACTGATTATATAATAGATAAATATATTGAGAGGTAATTTTCAAAAAAGACAGGACCCAACAGGATGTTGTTAATTTTTGTCTGTGAACAGGGTCTGAGTATAGCGGATATATTTCTTATTTTGAAACCAGCGCGCGTATTGGCTTATATATAAGATTATTTGCTGAGATCTAACTGTATTATGTGTACGTTTAATCTTAAATAAATTGTACCACATCAGGAGCATACCACAATTACATTTTACATCTGGATAGATAGATAGATAGATAGATAAGAACAAAATGATATTGATACATATGAACAGAAGCAAATTGATGTGAAAAGAAAGACAGGGAGAGATATTGTCAGAATGAGATAGATAGATAGATAGATAGATAGATAGATAGATAGATCAAACCGTCCTTTACAAAATGAGGAAATGTCTCGTTTTGCCATGAGCGTCAAATTCAGATGAATGAGCACTTTTTTTTCATTCTCATGTGCCTTAAAAAAGACGTCCAATGTGTTTTCAAAGTCAATGAAGCGATATGTCTATGAAAATATATCTAACCACATACACAGCTATTTTTCCCCATACATCAACCTGACAAGATCACAAATATTGCTGACTAGTTGATTCATCTGATGGTAAGAGATCGCAGCTGCTTATATGTAAAACACTTCCTTCGTTCAATGCTATAGAGAGAACCTGCCGAATAATGGATTTTGTCGTACCTGCTGACCACAGGGTAAAACTGAAGGTAAAGGAAAAGAGATACGTATCTAGCCCTTGCTAGAGAAATGAAAAAAAAAACTATTGAACATGAAAGTGACGGTGATACCAATTGTATTTGGTGCGCTCGGTACAGTCACCAAAGGATTGGTACAGGGACTGGAGGACTTGGTAATAAGAGAATGAGTGGAGACCATTCAAACTACAGCATTGTTGAGATCGGCCAGGATACTGAGAAGAGTTCCGGAGATTTGGGAAGACTTGCTTTTAGTTAGACTCTTGAGGAAAATCATCAGCTAACGCTTTCAAAAGAGTTCAATAATAATCAAATGGAAGAAAAGAACTTGCTGTGCCAGAAGTCTACAGAGTGAGATTGATAGAAAGCAAAAAGCTGGACAAATACCTGGACCTTGACCGAGAGCCGAAAAAACTGTGAAACATGAAAGAAAAATTGATGTCAGTGGTAGTCGGGGCCATTAGAACAGTATCCAGAAACCTGGAAAAGAGACTCGATGAACTGGATATTAGAGAACAGACCGAAGACTTCTATTCCACAGCCCTACAAAAATCACTAAGGATACTTCGACGTGTCCTTGTGACTTCAAGTGACTTGATGTCACTCAGATTCAAGATAGCGATGATTTGAAAAACTCCTATAATAACAATAAAAAAAAAACAGTCAAGCACATAATAAGCAAACTGTGCTAAACTTGAGTGACTTAATTGTGAAGTTTATGTTGGTTGGATTTTATGGCATATCAACCGAATTCTTTACATATATATATATATATATATATATATATATATATGTGTGTGTGTGTGTGTGTGTGTGTGTGTGTGTGTGGAGAAAAATTTTAAAACAAAGTAATCCAAAGTGATGAATTTATTGTGAAAGAAAGTCGACGTTTTAACGTTTCAGTTTTAATAAACCATCATCAGGACTACGAAAATTTTTAAAAAAGAGTTGATAGATCATCGATCTATTTACTTCCATATATATATATATGTGTGTGTGTGTGTGTGTGTGTGTGTGTGTGTGTGTGTGTGTGTGTGTGAACAAATAGCTTGTAGGTAACATTTTTAAACGAGCCAGTGCTCATTTATTTGCATATAGTTAAACGATTGCTATCCAACAGCAATTCAATTTAGTATCAATCATTTGTTTGCACATCGTTAAATGATTTCTCGTGAATTATAAACCAATTCTCTTTGGCTCATAGATAGGACCCTAACAAATACTACCACTCCGGATCAGAGTAAAAGTAGGAGTTATGGTAATAAAGGAGGGTACTCAGCATTCCCAAAAGTTTCAGGATTGGAACCTTACCACCAGATGCAGATTAGTGTCATATCTAAAACACTGTTTTTTTTTATTCTTTTTCCTCTGCTCTCACTTCTTCAGTATCTATCTATCTATCTATCTATCTATCTATCTATTTTCTTTCTCTCTCACTATCTATCTATCTTTCTTCCTTTCTCTCTCACTATCTATCTATCTATCTAGCTATTAACTTGTAACTTCTTTCTTTCTCCTTTTTTCAGTATATATCTATCAATTGATCAATCGATCGATCTATCAATCTATTTACAGTCAACTTATTTCTAGTTTCTCAGTATCTCTCTCTCTCTCTCTCTCTCTCTATATATATATATATATATATATATATATATATATATATATATATATATAATTCATGGTCAGTGTATTTCTTTTCCCTTATTTCTCTAAGTCAAATTCTCACCGCCTATCAAATTTCGTTTTTCTCCTGAATTCCTTGCTCACCTTCCATATTCTCTCTCTCTCTCTCTCTCTCTCTCTCGTCTCTCTCTCTCTCTCTCTCTCTCTGACCACATCCTTTCCTTTTTTTCTCTTCCCTTCTATTATTCTCCTAATCAAATGCCATACATGTATTTTTATGGCCCCTTTCCGCATGTCAAGAGAATCATACAAAAACAAAAACCTTGTCCAACTCATCTGCGAGATACATTTCGTTCCGTTTTATTTTCTATTTGTTTTCTTCTGGATTCATTCCATTTCTTTTTTTTTTTTTTTTTTTTTTTTTTTTAAAGTTTTATTTCTTAGCTAGTTTGTTCAGAGCGGTCAGGAGGAATGGATGTCGCCACCATGTTGCAATTCTCATCAGAATTCTCTCCCTTGGTACAGGCTAATCTGAGCAGAACAAAAAAAGAGGTGGGTATAAAACCTTAACATCTGCCTTCCGATATTCGGAATTACTTTTTGTGCTTGTTTTTCTTTTCTTTTCTTTTCATTTCTTTTTTTTCTTTTTTTTTACTTTTTTGTTTTTATTGTTGTAGTTGTTTCAGTTTTTTGTTTTGAATTTTACTTTTCTTTTCTTTTCTTTTCTTTATTCATCTTGTTTAGATTATTGTTTTTGTCATTCGAAGCTAATGATATAAGAGTTGAAGAGGTGGTAGTGGTTGTGAATAGTTGGTTAAAGCCACCTGCACATACATACTTCGAAACATCTATACTAACATATAAATGATACAATGGTAAACAGACGGATAGATAGATAGATAGATAGATAGATAGATAGATCTCTGAATGACAGACAACGATGAAGAGGATAGATAGATAGATAGATAGATAGATAGATAGATAGATAGATAGATAGATTATCAAACTGTTTATGCACACAGACACAAACAAACAATCAGAGTGGCCCTGGAAAATTAACAATGGCACGTAAAAACACGTGCAGTTCACGATAAACAAAAACCTCCACGAAAAAGTTCATCGTGAATACGGGCCCGTGCAGCTGCACCCACTGCTAATGCATATATATATATATATATATATATATATATATATATATATATATATATATATTAAAAGTCGTCCTTATATAGTTTAGTGCATTCAACATAAAAAGACCAGCAGCCTTTTTGGTTTGATTTGGTTTCTTTGTTTAATGGCATATCAACTTTCGTGGGTTATTTAATGCCAAAGGGATCATTGTAGAATGATAGCTATGTTATTATCTAGCCAATATTTGAAGGAATAAGGGGGACCATTCTTTTCCTAGTGGTATTAGTTCGAAGGTGAAGGTAATAGCGTGATTAGTGTTATTATCACGGTCCAGCGCGTTACCAACTGCGCAACGAGGACTTCCCCTCAAACAAACTTTGCTCAGTCGGCTGGGTCTGTAGAATACACCGACTGCTTCTCGGCTGAGAGGTAAGTCCCTCACTAATGAGTGTCCTGATATGACACAAAATAATCTGATGGTGATGTTGCAGTAATGCTGGACCTTTGGGAAATGCAGAGTACTCCTTAATTGCCATCACTCCCAGGTCAACTCTAGTCCGAAGTGATAGCACCTGATAGGGCCCTATCTATGGGTTAGATATGGTAAATCGAATTGTTTGAAATAGAACTGTTTTTGACTCTGAAACTGTACTTAGGCTAAACTGAATTGTTTTTATTAGATTTCTGGTTTGGTTTGTTGGTTTTTATGGCATATCAACCTTTGTAGGTTATTTAACGCCAAATCCATTTTTATATGAATAATCAGTTCTATATAAAACAATTCAGTTTAGCATGAGTACACAGTTTAATTGTCAAAAACATTTCTATTTCAAACTATATAACAATTCAGTTTAATGTAAGTACAGTTTCAATGTCAAAAACAGTTCAATTTCAAATAATTCATTTTAGCATAAGCACGCTGTTTAAATGTACAGTTTAATTGTGAAAAACATTTCTATTTCGAGCTATTCAGTTTAGTCAAGCTATGCTAATTCAGCTAACTCAATTTTGTATAAGTACAGATTCCAAGTCAAACGATTCAGTTTAGTGTAAATACAGTTTCAATGTCAAAAAACAGTTCTATTTGAAATAATTCAATTTAGCATAAGCACACAGTTTAAAAGTAAGTACGGTTTAATTGTCAAAAACTTTTCTATTGCAAGCTATTCAGTTTAATCAAACAATTCAGGTTAGCATAAGTATGCCGTTAGTTCTATTTAACCCATAGATAGGGCCCTATTAGGTGCTACCTCGCCGAGCGAGAGTGGACCTGGGAACAATGGCAATGAAGGGGTACTCCGTATTCCCCAAAGTCCCAGCATTACTGGGACCTCACCATCAGACTGTTTAGTGTCATATCCAGGACACTCATGGGGTGGGGTCTTACCCCTCTGCAGAGCTGCAGTCAGTGTATTCTACAGCCCCAACCGACTGGGCAATTTTAATTAGAATTGTTTGATTTAACTGTAAAGCCAGAAATAGCATTTTTTTTTTTACAATTAAACTGCGTACTTACATTTAAACTGCGTAATTACGCTCTACTGAATTTTTTGAAATGGAACTGTTTTTGACATTGAAACTGTGTGTAAACAAAATCTATACGTATACTAAACTGAATAGTTTTAATTAAAACTGTTTGACTAA
Organism: Sepioteuthis lessoniana; assembly: GCA_963585895.1. Taxonomy (NCBI): domain Eukaryota; kingdom Metazoa; phylum Mollusca; class Cephalopoda; order Myopsida; family Loliginidae; genus Sepioteuthis; species Sepioteuthis lessoniana. The sequence continues at coordinate 64,768,890 of OY757927.1, read as the reverse complement.
TATAAATAGCTTGAAATAGAAATGTTTTTGACAATTAAACTGTGTACTCATGCTAAACTGATTTGTTTGAAATAGAACTGATTATTTGTATAAAAATGGACTTGGCATTAGATAACCTACAAAAAAGAAAGATCTTTGGCTTCTTTAGAATGTTATCTCAAACTATTCGTTTACAAAGTATCTATTCAATATATGCATACACAGGATTTGGCATTAAATAACATGCAGTGGTTTATATGCTATAAAAATCCAACCAACCAACCAGCCTTAACTGATTCAAGCTCAGAAGGGCTAGAGATCAAGTACATGTACTACACTCTGATCCAAAGTACAAAAACAAAACGGTTGTACATACGAATGTTCACAAAAGTAGTATCAATAGCGTAATAGATATTTTCTACACTCACTCAGGTTTCTTTTTTTAATGGTATATCAACTTTAATGGGACATTTAATGCCAAAGCCACTGTAGAAGAATAACAGTGATACTATTTAATCCATAGCTGGTAGGGATAAGGGAGTTCATACCTTTTCTAAGGGT
>OY757927.1:64748350-64763350 GCA_963585895.1 Sepioteuthis lessoniana | reverse complement strand
GGATAACGTTGGCATTATATAACCCACGAAGGTTGATATACTATTTAACAAAGAAACCGATCCAAACCTTAAGAGAGGTCCGTTTGGATTTTGAAAGTTGCTAGTAATCTTGCATTTTCGTTTCTTTTAATTAATTTCTTTTTGGTTTTGTTAGGTTTCTTTGTTTAATGGTATATCAACCTTCGTGGGTTATTTAATTCCAAAGACAACCTCGAAGAAGAAGAGCAGTGATACTATTTAACCTTTAGTTGGTGGGGGGGGGATAAGGGACTTCTCTTAAGTGCGCGTTAAAATGTCCAGCATTTCTTTAAAACTATGGATTGAATGCACAATTTAAAACGGGTTTTTTTTTTTTTGTTATCATTCAATTTTTTGTTCATTTTTTATTTTGTTTTTGTTTTGTTTTGTTTTCTGTTATTTTGTTTATTAGTTTTTGTTTTTTGTTCGTTTTTTTTTTTTTAAAGAGAGAGGTTTTTCTGGAAACGTTTGGACATTTTTTCTTTATATGAATTGTCTCGATTACAAATCATTTTGTTGTTGTTGTTGTTGTTGTTACCAACTAACGATCAACAAGCCTCGATTGATTACACTTCCTTTGGAATTACGTGATCACCCATTTTAGTAAAAGTAGCTCCACTTCGGTTATCTAGGGGGTGCAGAAACCGGGTGCTTTGAGTGTTAACTCAACCGAAGACGTTCATTTCATGTATATGCGACCTGGAACGAAGTTTGGATGTGTTTTGGACTCGATTCTTTTGGTGGGTGGGAAGCGGGTGAAGTTTGTGAGGTCAGGCACAGGGTATCTGACAACCCGTTCAAAGGGTTAAAGCACTAAATAATCTGATCTCTGCGCAATGTGTGTGTGTGTGTGTGTGTGTGTGTGTGTGTGTGTGTGTGTGTGTGTGTGTGTGTGCAATCTGTGAATTACTTCTGGTTATTAACGTAGTGTTTGATGATGATGATGATGATGATGATGATGATGATGATGATGATGATTTGAGAGTGGAGATGGGTATGGCGGTGTTTGCAGTAAATGTGGTGGTGGTGGTGGTGGTGGTGGTGGTGGTTCAGTATTTCTTTATTTCGTCGAAATGACATCTTTTGTCTTTGAAGTTGACTGATGTACAAATAACTGGAATTTCCTGAGCGACTTATATAATCTGCGAACCTAACAACAAACGAAAACGCCACGACACTTAACATTGCGCAACATCACCTTGCCTCTGTTTTATTTCATCTGTTATATTCTGTCTTTCTTGCTTTGTTTTCATTTCCCTTCCTACTCTCTCTCTCTCTCTCTCTCTCTCTCTCTCTCTCTCACACACACACACACACATATACACACACACCCACACACACTCGCATACACACACACACACACACACACTATATTCTTTGCATTTTTCTCTTCCCTTCTATATTTCTCCAAATCAAATGCCACATGTATTTTATGGTCCCTTTCCGCATAGTCTCTCTCTCTCTCTCTCTCTCTCTCACGATTCTCTCTATCGATTCTCTCTATCGATTCTATCTATCTATCTATCTATCTATCCCTCTGTGCGTATTTCTTTCGCAATTTTTCATTCCAATTCTCTCACTCTCTCTCTCTCTCTCTCTCTCTCTCTGTTCCTCTCCCTCTCTCGATTATTTTTATCGATTCTCTCTATCGATTCTATCTATCTATCTATCTATCTATCTATCTATCTATCCCTCTGTGCGTATTTCTTTCGTAATTTTTCATTCCAATTCTCTCTCTCTCTCTCTCTCTCTCTCTCTTGCTCTCTCTCTCTCTCTCTCTCTCTCTCTCTCTCTCTCACGATTCTCTCTATCGATTCTCTCTATCGATTCTATCTATCTATCTATCTATCCCTCTGTGCGTATTTCTTTCGCAATTTTTCATTCCAATTCTCTCTCTCTCTCTCTCTCTCTCTCTCTCTCTCTCTCTCTCTCTCTCTCTCTCTCTCTCTCTGTTCCTCTCCCTCTCTCGGTTATTTTTATCGATTCTCTCTATCGATTCTATCTATCTATCTATCTATCCCTCTGTGCGTATTTCTTTCGTAATTTTTCATTCCAATTCTCTCTCTCTCTCTCTCTCTATCTATCTATCTATCTATCTCTCTCTCTCTCTCTCTCAAAAGTCTCTTTTTTCTCTTCTTTTCTTCGCTTTGTTTTTTCTCTCAGTCACTGTCTGTCTTCGCGCATTTCTTCCGTAATTTTTCTTCTCATCTCTGCACTTTCTCTCTTTTTCCTTCTTTGCCTTTCTCTCTTTTACTCTCTCTCTCTCTCTCTCTCTCTCTCTCTCTCTCTCTCTCTCTCCCCTCTTTCTTCTCCTCTCATTTCTTATCCTCGATTTTCATTCTCTGTTCAACCCCTTTCTCTCTTTTTTCCGTTCTCTGTGTCTCTCAATTTTTCATTCATTCTTTTTCTCACTCCTCACTCTCTCTTACCTTTCTGCTCCTCTCTTTTCTTCATTTTCTCTTTTTCTTCGAATCTTTATTTTTCTTTCACAATTTTTTATTCCCTGTTTTTTCTTTCTATTTCTACAATTTTTCTCTTTTCCATCTCTGTCTCTTCCGTAACTTTTCTCCTCTCTCTCTCTCTCTCTCTCTCTCTCTCTCTCTCTCTCTCTCTCGTTGTGTTTTCTAACTCACTGTCTTTTCCTCTCTTTTTCTTTCTCAATTTTCATTCTTTATCGTCTTTCTCTCATTTTTCCTTAATCTGTCTCTCTCAATTTTTCATTACTTTTTCCTCTTTTCACTTCTCCCTTCCACTACTCCTTCTCTCTCTCTCTCTCTCTCTCTCTCTCTCTCTCTCTCTCTCTCTCTCTCTCTCTTTTAATTCCTCTTCTTTTACTATTTCTCTCTCTCTGCGATAACTTTGGAAATTTCTTCACTTATCACTGCACTAAGAAAATTAATAAAGATAGATAGATAGATAGATAGATAGATAGATAGTCGAATGAGTGAGTGAGTGAGGGAGAGTATTAGTGAAAGTGTGAGTGAGAAAAGTTGTGTCAGAGAAAGAGAGAGAGAGAGAGGAAGAGAGAGAGAGAGAGAAGGGAAAAGTGGAATAAGAGAAAAGAGTGCTTAAGAGACGCTGTAATGGACACAATAAGAATCAATACAAGAAAGTAAATAAGTTTGAGTAAAAAAATAATATATAAGGATTTTAAACAAGCAACAGAAGAGAACAGCGGTCAAAATGAACGAATAAGAAAGGTTTTAAAAGAAAAAGGGTATTTTGTTTTGTTTGGGGTTTTTGTGTCAAAGAAAGTTTTCTAGAACAAAGCTTAAATAATTTTCTTATGCAGTTCGAGCATTATCATTACTTTTTCCGTCTTTTAATCGATTTATGTTCATTCATTTTTTTTTTTGTTTGTTTGTTTGTTTCTTTCTTTTTTCTTTGTTTATTCATATGTGATTGGAGAGTCTAATCTTTGAAATACTGATTTTACGGAATATGTCAGTCAGTCCCATCTTTCGCTTATTGACAAAATAGATAAATTATTTCACTCCTTTGAGAGTTTTTCATACAAGCGTTAGCTGATGGTTTTTCACTGGAGTTTGAGTGACAACAAGTCTCCTCAAGTCTCTAGGACTGTTCTCGGTATTCTCTTCAGATCTTAGTGATGCTGTAAACTAGATGGTCTCTACTTGTCCCACTCCTTGTGAGTTTTTCACACCGACGTTAGCTGGTGGTCTTCCACGGGAGTATGAGTGATAGCAAGTCTTTTCAGGACTCCGGGACTCTACCGAGTATCTTAATAATGCTGTTATCTCGGTTCTTCCTCTGATTTTCCCTTTCATCTCCTATCCAAACTTTTGGGGATCGTTCCAAGCGCAACAACCAATTCGTGTGACACTCACTCTCATATTCCAAAGCTTTTGAGTTCTCTGGCAAGGTCCACGTATTCGTTTATTTTTTCGTTTTCTTTAATTTTCACTCTGCAGGCCGCTCGAACGACAAAATCCACAAGATGGCAAGTACTTTTTTCTTTGATAATAAACACGAAGTTTGGTCTTCTGGTCGGGATTAGGTGATCCGTTTGTTTCTCGAATTCCTTAAGAATGTTGTGCATCTCATTCTTTAGCACGAATTCTGGTTCGTGCATATAACATTTGATAGTAATGGACAAATTTTTATCCTTTGCACAATTCCCAGTCGATCACCTTTTCCACCCAGTCGTATTATAGTCCTGTTCTGGTTTGTGCATATACCATTTGATAGTAATGGACAAATTTTTATCTCTTGCACAATTCCCAGTTGATCACCTTTTCCACCCAGTCGTATTATAGTCCTGTTCTGGTTTGTGCATATACCATTTGATAGTAATGGTCAAATTCTTATCTCTTTCACAATTCCCAGTTGATCACATTTTCCCACCCAGTCGTATCATAGTCCTGTTCTGGTTTGTGCATATACTGTTTGATAGTAATGGTTAAATTTTTATCTCTTGCACAATTCCCAGTTGATCACCTTTCCAACCCAGTCGTATTATAGTCCTGTTCTGGTTTGTACATATACTATTTGATAGTAATAGTCAAATTTTATTCTCTTGCACAATTCCCAGTTGATCACCTTTCTAACCCAGTCGTATTATAGTCCTGTTTTGGTTCGTGCATATACCATTTGGTAGTTATGGTCAAATGTTTATCTCTTGCACAATTCCCAGTTAATCACCTTTCCCACCCAGTCGTATTTTAGTCCTGTTCTGGTTCGTGCATATAGCATTTGGTACTTATGGTCAAATTTTAATATTTTGCACAATTCCCTGTGGATCCCCTTTCTTACCCAGTCGTGCTCAATTTTGTACTCCATTGTATAAGTTTATCGTATTCGACTCACTGTCTCATGTTTCTCCATATAATCAACACTTGGCATTCTGTTGGGTATTATCAATTTTCGGTGTCCTCATAGCGTAATTGTTAAAGCGATGGTCAGCGGAATCGTAGTAAGCGAGTTCAAACTCCAGTTGCGCTATTACGTTCACATTTGGACAAATATCCTTGGGAAAGGTATGAACCCGCTTATCCTTCAAGCTATGGGTTAAATAATTCCACAACTGTTCTTCGAGAAGCTTAGCATTAAATAACTCAAAAAGATTGATATGCCATTAAACGAGGAAACCGATTATCAATTTTCGCTTTTGATATGATTGGTCCTTTAGGCGTTTTTTTTTTTTTTTTGTGCTTCTATTTAAAGAGATAAAGAGATTCACTTTCTCTCTAGAGGTTTTCTTTTCTTAGCCTTATCCAGGTCTTCTCTTATAGAATCTCACCATAATCCATATGATTATTTTTTATCCTATTTTTGTTTTCTAGCTTTCGTTGTTTTTTATCTATTTGTTCTTAAGTTGTCCTTCCTGTTACTGGCTGCTGAAATTAGTCACTTTTCTATTTTTAATGAATTCTTCGAGTTCTTGTATTGATGCATCGACGCAATCACCAATGCTGGCGACTCCTCTTCCTCTTTTTTTTTTCTTGGTCATATAGTCAATGTCGCCTCTTGGGTGTAAGACCTTGTAAAGAGACATCAATTTATTTGTTCTTTGGTTCATTTGTCTGAATTCCTCTGCAATCTATTTTAAGAATGGTCCCGAATATCTTTCATAGAGTACTGGTCAAGTGTCTCTTTATCATTATCATTATCATTAAAGAAAGAGAGAGAGAGAGAGTAGATGTAAGTAATAAAGGGAATGGAAATAACAGGACGAGTGGAGACCATCCAAACTACTGCATTATTGAGATCGTCCAGAATACCGAGAAGAGTCCTGGAGACTGAAGGAGACTTGTTGTCAATCAAACTCTAGTGAGAAACCATTAGCTAACGCTGGTGTGAAAAAACTCTCAAAAGAGAACGAATAACAGTGCCATAAGGCGTTGAAGCAATTTTAAAGCAAAAATTGATAAGACGCAACAAAATAGCAAGTGTGACGACAGAAACGAAATGATTAATCACATGATACGCGAATGCAGCATATTAGCACGAAAATAGTATACATACTTGTCCACCCCTCCGCTCATGCAGGATGACACAAGGTCAATTTTTAAGCGGAGTTTAACAGGTTTGAATTCAGAGTTTTCCTTTTCCTAGACTAGTTGCCACATCAAGGCTGGAGAACCTTGTCTGTCCCACTATTCACCCATATCTGGAGGGAGAATAATTGGATTCATACCTTTCCCAAGGCTATCAGTGCTATGTGAAATGCAATCAGTCTAGTCCAGGATTTGAACTGGTGTCGCCGTGTCCATTCCCTACGAAGATAACCATTACACCATGGGCACCTCCAAAAAGAGTATAAGACTACACGAGTGGGCGGGGAAGGTGATCAACTGGGAACTGTGCAAGAAGTTGAAATTTAAGTTTGACCATACGAACAAATGGTATATGCACAAATCAGAATCCGCGCGGACATTGAGACGCACAAAATTCTCTTGGATTTTAAGATACAAACGGATCATTTGATCCCGGCCAGTTGACCAGACTTTGTGATATCTAACAGCAAAAGAGATATCTGCGAATAGAAAACTTTGCCGTTCTGGCTGACCACAGAGTGAAAATAAAAGAAAGCAAAAAGAGAAATAATTAGAGAACTAAAAAAAAGTTCGGAAACATGAATGTGGCTATGATACCAGTTGTAATTGGTGCGCTAAGAACAATACCCATAGGATTGATAAAGGTACTGAAAAGCTTAAAAATCAGAGGACAAGTATGGACCATTCAGACTATGACATTACTAAGATCCTCCAGAATACTGAGAAGAGTTCTGGAGATTTGAGGAGAATTGCTGTCACTCAGACTCCAGTGAAAGACTATCAGCTGACACTGGTGAGAAAAACTCGCCAGGAATAATAATAATAATAATAATAATAATAATAATAATAGAACTAAAAAAAACTATGGAACATAAGGGTGATGGTGATACCTGTTTAAATTGGTGCACTCGGAATAATCCCCTAAGGCTTCGTAAAAAGACTGGAAGATTTGGAAATCAGGTGACAAGTGAAGAAAAACTCGCAAGGAGTAACAATAAGAAACAAAAAAAAACTTGTCAACAAGTGGATTTTGCTGTCCCAGTGGACCAGAGAGCGAAAACGAATGGAAGCGAAACGATAAGAAAATACTAAGACCTTGCCTGAGAACTTGTTGAGCAAAAGAGCAATGGTGGTATCAATTATAGTTTGTACCCTTGAAACGGTCGCTGAAAAAAAGAGCAGAGGAACTGGAAATTAAAGGAAGGATCAAGACCTTCTAGACAACAGTATTGTTTAGATCGGCTATGATACTCAGAAGAATCCTTGCTCAGTCAGCTTGGGCTGCAGAATGTACCGACTGTATCTCTGCAGAGGGATAAGACTCCTCAAACGAATGTCTTAATATGACACTAAATAATCTAATGGTGAGGCTCTAGTAATGGAGCTCTGAGAAATGAAGAGTACCTCTTTATTGCCATAGCTTCCGCGTCCACTCTGACCCGAAGTGGCAGCACTTGATAAGGTCTTATCTATAGGTCAAATAGAACTGTTTGACATTTAAACTGAACTTACACTAAACTGAATTGTTTGAAATAGAATAGTTTTTTAGATTAAACTGTGCGTAAACAAAAATCGTGCACACACTAAACTGAACTGTTTTTAAAAGAACTGTCTATAATTATAAACGGATTTAGAATTAAATTACCTACACTTGTTGGTATGCCATAAAAATAAATTAAACCCACGAATAAGAAGAATCGTATAAACCTGATAAAACTTGCTAACACTTAGACTTCTGTGAAAGACCACAATGAGGGAAATAATGAGTCATAATTAGTCAATTAAATAAGTTATAATAAGTCTGTTATAATTTGTTAATTAAATAAGCTATTATAAGTCAGTTATAATTAGTCAATTAAATAAGTTATAATAAGTCAGTTATAATTAGTCAATTAAATAACTTATAATAAGTCAGTTATAATTAGTCAATTAAATAACTTATAATAAGTCAGTTATAATTAGTCAATTAAATAACTTATAATAAGTCAGTTATAATTAGTCAATTAAATAAGTTATAATAAGTCAGTTATAATTAGTCAATTAAATAACTTATAATAAGTCAGTTATAATTAGTCAATTAAATAACTTATAATAAGTCAGTTATAATTAGTCAATTAAATAAGTTATAATAAGTCAGTTATAATTAGTCAATTAAAAAGTCTTTTGGTCAGCGTCATAGCCTTTAGAATCGAGAGAAAATTTCAAAAAGATGAACAAATTATTATTTCATTCGTAATTACAGTCGGCAGGATATGTAGAATACACCAACTGCATCTCTGTAGAGAGGTAAAAACCCTCCTAAACGAGTGTCGAAGATATGGCGCTAAACAATCTGATGGTTCCAGTAATGGTCGAGCTCTGGGGAATGCGGAGTAACCCTTCTTTGCCTTTGCTGCCAGGTCCACACTGGCCCGGAGTGGGAGCACCTGATAGGGTCCTCTCTATGGGTCGAATCGAACTGTTTGACATTTAAAAAAGACTTAAGTGTTATTGAATTGTAAGAAATAGAACTATTTAATCATTTAACGATATGTAAACAAATGACTGGTGTTTGATTGAATTGTGAGGGATACATAGCAATAATTAGAACCATTTAACTTTGTTGATTTATGCAAAACTGAATTGTTTGAAATAGAACAGTTTGATCCTTTAACTATATGTACACAAATGACTGGTGTTTGATTGAATTGTGAGGGATACAGAGCAATACTTGGAACCATTTAACTTTGTTGATTTATGCAAAACTGAATTGTTTGAAATAGAACAGTTTGATCATTTAACTATATGTAAACAAATGACTGGTGTTTGATTGAATTGTGAGGGATACAGAGCAATAATTAGAACCATTTAACTTTGTTGATTTATGCAAAACTGAATTGTTTGAAATAGAACAGTTTGATCATTTAACTATATGTAAACAAATGACTGGTGTTTGATTGAATTGTGAGGCATACAGAGCAATAATTAGAACCATTTATCTTTGTTGATTTATGCAAAACTGAATTGTTTGAAATAGAACAGTTTGATCATTTAACTATATGTAAACAAATGACTGGTGTTTGATTGAATTGTGAGGCATACAGAGCAATAATTAGAACCATTTATCTTTGTTGATTTAAGCAAAACTGAATTGTTTGAAATAGAACAGTTTGATCATTTAAATATACGTAAAAAAAATGACCGGTGTTTGATTGAATTGTGAGGGATACAGAGCAATACTTGGAACCATTTAACTTTGTTGATTTATGCAAAACTGAATTGTTTGAAATAGAACAGTTTGATCATTTAACTATATGTAAACAAATGACTGGTGTTTGATTGAATTTTGAGGGATACAGAGCAATACTTGGAACCATTTAACTTTGTTGATTTATGCAAAACTGAATTGTTTGAAATAGAACAGTTTGATCATTTAATTTTATATAAACAAATGACTGGTGTTTGATTGAATTGTGAGGCATACAGAGCAATACTTGGAACCATTTATCTTTGTTGATTTATGCAAAACTGAATCGTTTGAAATAGAACAGTTTGATCATTTAACTATATGTAAACAAATGACTGGTGTTTGATTGAATTGTGAGGTATACAGAGCAATTATTAGAACCATTTATCTTTGTTTATTTATGCAAAACTGAATTGTTTGAAATAGAACAGTTTGATCATTTAACTATATGTAAACAAATGGCTGCTATTTGATTGAATTGTGAGGGATACAGAGCAATACTTGGAACCATTTGACTGCCTGAAAACGAATAAGTCCTGTTGAATTGATTAACTAGTGTTAGACAGCAATACTTTTAAACACTTCAAGATGTGCGAGCAAAGGATGACTAATATTGCATTTTTACTGTTACATAGCAATACTTGAAACTATTTAACAATGTGAAAACAAAGAAATAGAAATATTCGTGTTAGGTAGAAATATTTGAAACCGTTTATCTGTTTACAAAATAATGAGCTTAAGTTCGTTTAAAAATGTGTCATCAAAATGGATTTATAAATCATATATTTAATGTGTGTGTGTGTGTGTGTGTGTGTGTGTGTGTGTGTGTGTGTGTAAAACATGATTTAGCATTAAAAAACCTACAATAGTCGATATGCAATAGAACCCAACCAAACCAATTTCATTCGTCTTTTAAACAGTAATAATCGATTTGATATAGATGTTTGAATTTTCTTCGAGATGTAAAAATGTCTGGATTTCTCAAGCCTTTTTAATATCTAGATTCCCCAAAACGTAATTTAAGTACTCCACTCCAATCATGGGGCTGGACTGTACGTGAAAGTCGTCAAAAGCCTTGCGGTTAAAAAAATATGATTATCAAAAGAAAAACTAAAGAGGCTCATAGCCACATAAACTTTTTGTTGAAAAAGCCTAACGGGAGAAAGGTATTAATATATATATATATATATATATATATATATATATATATATATATATATATATATATATATATATTGGTAACGTTAAAAATACGATAGAGAGAAAAAAGTAATAGCACAATTGAAAATTTTAGACTAACCCACAACATAATTAAAATAAAAAAGGGATATTTGGATTTTAACGTGGTTAAAACTGAGAAAATTTAAAGATATATATATATATATATATTATTTTGTAGTATTGAATTATTTATAAATTGTATATATATATATATATATATATATATATATATATATATATATAATTGTTCTTCCTTGGAAGAATTCCAAGTCACGCTTTTCCCAGATGCACTGATAATAATCAACTCTTACGTCTGGTATAGCTACAATATATATATATATATATATATATATATCAAACAATCCAGTTTAGCATGAATACATAGTTTGAATATAAAATATATATCTATTTCAAGCTATTTAAACTGTTCTAATTCAAACAGTTCAGTTTTGCATAAGTATGGTTTCAATGTCAAAAACAGTTCTATTTCAGACAATTCAGTTTTGCTTAAGTACGAAGTTTAGTTCTATTTCACCCATACATTGGACCCTATCAGGTGATACTTATCCCGGCCATAGTGCACCTGGGAGAGATGGCAATGAAGGGGTACTCCGCATTCCCCAAAGCTCCAGCATTACTGCAACCTCACCATCAGTTTCCTCAGTGACTTATCCAGGTCACTTTTTTGGTGGGGTTACCCCTCTGCAGAGGTGTAGTCGGTGTATTCTACAGTCCCAGCCCCCAGCCAATTGGTAAATACACACACACACACACACACACACATATATATATATATATATATATATATATATATATATATATATATATATATACGAGGTGCATATGATAAGTTTCTAGACTTTTTTCGTATGGACATTTAAAATTGTCGTAGACTTTTGAAAATTCAGTGTGTTATTGCTATTCATCTTATAAGATGACTGACCAAGTTTTATAATTTCAGGTTCAAATAAACAGCTACAGCAGCAATTGGAATACACCCTCTAAAGCCTGATTGTTACAGCTGGTGAATTTCAAAAATGCAATCTTACACTTTAGAAGAACGATATGCGATAAAATTCTGTTTTAAACTTGGAAGAAAATGCCACAAAAACGTATGGAATGCTTCATACTGCTTTTGGACCATCTTGCATGAATCGAGCATCAGCTTTTGAGTGTTATAAGAGACTCAAGGAAGGCAGGGAGTTTGTGTGGGATGATGAGAGGTGTGGGAGGTGTAAGGAAGTCAATACACCAGAGTTGATAAGCCAAAGGGTTAGGGTTAGGGTTACTATGTTGAGGTTTTAAGGGAGTTCAGGAAAAAGTTCCGTCAGAAGAGGCCAGCACTCTTCAAATCGGGTCAGTGGCATTTCCACCAGGACAATGCATCAGCCCACAACTCCATCCTTGTCACAGAATATTTGACCAAGATGGGCATCAAGACAGTTTCTCAGCCTCCCTATAGTCCAGACCTTGCTCTCTGTGACTTTTGGTTATTCCTTAAGCTCAGAGGCTGTCGTTATGAGAAAATTAAGGAGATGAAAGAGGTTGTGACAAAGTTCATTGACACGCTCACACATGAGGAGTTCCATGAGGCCTTCCGGAAGTTGTTGGAACGGTACAACAAGTGCATTGCAGCCGGAGGAGATTACTTCGAAGGGGACTAGAGTTTCATGTATGTACTGTCAATAAAAGTGCCCATTCGAAAAAAAATCTGGAAACCTATCATTATATATATATATATACATGGAAAATGGTAAATACAAATATGACAGATTGCCAGGACAACAGTAAATTCCTAAAAATAAGCATACCTCAATGGATAACGAAGGAAAAATTTCCCTGATCCAGGGAATTAACACGAAGTGAAATGCAAACAACCTCGTCCAGGATTTGAACTCGGGTCAACGATTCCATTTTCTACGACCATAAGATATTGATAAGCAGTTAAATAAATAAACCAATCAAATTCAATCCACACACCCTGTTGATGTGGTTTAGAATAAGCTGACTGTATCTTCTGCATTAAGGGTTAAGAGCTTCAAAAATGGATGTCCTGGGTAATACACTAAACTGCATCAAATATAGAGGCTCCTGTTCTTCAGATCCGGGAACTTGGGTACCCGTTCAATACCTGTACTCCCAGCTCCAATCTGATCCGGAGTGGTAGTACCTGTTAGAGTCCCATCTAAATTTGATGATTATTCGTATTTGTATTATATATATATATATATATATATATATATATATATATATATATATATATATATATATATATATATATATATATATATATATATATATATATATATATATATATATATATATATATATATATATATATATATATATATATATATATATATATAAGAAAATCTATTTTAAAGAATAATAACTTTCAGCTACAATCATTTATTACAAATTACACTGGTCATCAAAAAGATTTTGAAATGGTTTTGAGACACCAAACGTTTTTTAACTTATTTCAGGATGCTGAATCTGAAAATGATTTTACTTGTTCTTGTTTAGCTACCGTTTTTTTCTGTATAGAAATGCCTAATTTGTGGGAAAAAAACATTTTTTCAGTGCCCTACCATACACCTCGGTGTAGTAGCTATTGAAAAGGAAGCCTTTTAGTCACCCTCGACCACGATCGCTAATTTTACTTTTTTCTTCTGTGTATATGATATTGACCAATGGCAATATTTCTCAAAATAAAATCATAGAAACATCTCAAGTTATATTTAAACCAAAAAATATTGGTCTGCTTATTGTGAAATACTATTTTTGCACTAACAATCAAATCCTAAATCTTTAAAAATAACACAATTGAATATACCAAACCAACAAGTATTTTCATCAAATCAATAAATAAACTAACAGCAGAAATAAAACTTTCGTGAACATAAGAACTATGGTAAAAAAAATTTTCTTTCATGTTCAATGTTATTTAAGTCCCTTTTGATACTCCAGCTGTAGTCAGCTATCATTTGTTTTCTAATAAAAATAGCTTATTTTAGGTGGCTGACATAAATTGCTCAGCCTCCCGGAAAACTGATGGATTTCTACGACCTTTATTAACTAAATTTTTCCATCAACCAATATCGTAAACTGATCATTTTATTTCAAATGAACAATTATAGTACAGCAAAAATAATAACTAACAATGAAAAGAGGGGTGTCCTCGTGGTGTAATGGTTAAAGCGATGGACTGCGGAATCGTAGTACGCGAGTTCGTACTCCAGTTGCGCTATTACATTCACTTTCGGACAAATACCCTTGGGAAAGGTATGAACCCCCTTATCCTCCCAGATATGGGTTAAATAGTACCACTACTGTTCTTCTAGGAGAATGGGTTTGGCATTAAATAACTTAAAAAGAATTGATATGCCATTAAACAAAGAAACCAAACCTAACAATGAAAAACTAAGGTCAATTTCGGAATCAGTACCGTCAAATAAGCGAAAAAGCGTGTTTTTCTTCTTGTCACCAAAAAGCTTGTTGACCTGTGATATTACTAGTTTCTTGAAACTATATAACTGTGTACAAATTATTTGTATTAAGAATAATTATTTGAAGTTATAATTGTTTACTAAGAATTATTATAATTAGTTATTCAATCGTGTTATTTTTAAAGACCTAAGGTCTGGTCTGATTATTATGGCAAAAATGGTATTTCTCAATGAGCATACTGATATTTATTGGTTTAAATACGAATTGAGAGGTTTCTATGATTTTACTTTGAGAAATATTGCCATTGGTCAATTTCGTATATACAGAAAACAAATGAAAAAAATGCTTTTTTCCAAAAAAGATGGTTAGGGTTTCTGTTTCCTGACATATGTTCATTTAAAAATAGATTTAGAAATATTTTTGATTAGTTTAATATTTATTCTAAATTTGCTTTGGTTTGTTTGGTTTGGTTTGGTTTTATGGCACATCAACCATTGTAGGTTATTTAATGCCAAATTACAATGCAAAATACATTTTTATGCATATAAAGTTCTATTTCAAACAATTTAGTTTAGCATAAGTACACAGTTTAGTTCTATTTGACCCGTACATAGAACCCTATCAGGTGCTACTTCTCCGGGTCAGAGTGAATCTGGTAGTGATGGCAGTGAAGGGGAACTCCGCATTCCCCAAAGCTCCAGCATCACTGGAACCTCACCATCTAATTGTTTAGTGTCTAATCCAGGACATTCGTAGGGAGAGTCTAATGCAGTCGGTGTGTTCAACAGCTCCAGCCGACTGGGCAAGAATTTACTTTGGTGAATGCCCCGCGCTCACTCAGTACATATACCCTTGATTACCAACCCGGAAGAGACGCCTCTAGAATTTTTATACTGTACGTTTTTATCCTTAAATTGTACTTATACACACAGAACTGAGTTTTGCAATCAAACTACTCAAGAAAGTTATCTTCTTCCTACCCTCCTCTATAGATTTCCTTACTTTTTATATATTTACTTACTTGATGTTTTCTATAGCCGAATCTTGTCCCTTTGCTTAGGCATGACG
>OY757927.1:64733350-64745850 GCA_963585895.1 Sepioteuthis lessoniana | reverse complement strand
AAAGGTATGAACCCCCTTATTCTCCCTCCAGCTATGGGTAAATAGTAGGACGGACTAGGTTCTTCAGCCTTGTTGAGGCAACTAGTCTAGGAGAAGGAAAACTCTGAATTCAAACCTGTTAAACTCCGCTTAAAAATTGACCTTGTGTCATATCCTGCCCGAGCGGAGGGGTTGGTAAATAGTACCTACAAATTATTCGCTTACAAATCATATATGTATATCCATTTAAATGTCCACAAACAAATAACTGATGCTAATTTGTCACTGTTACATAGCAATACTTGAAACCATTTTACTTCGTGCAAGCAAATGATAAATAGTAAATAGAATTATTTGTATTAAGTAAAAATACTTCAAACCATTTAAATGTGTGGAAAAAAACCCAGCTCAGGTTCGTTTAAAATGTTATCAACAAAATGCTGTTTCAAATTATATGTATTGCCAAGTCGGCTGGGGCTGTAGAATACACCGACTGCTTCTCTGCAGAGGGGTAAGACCCAACCCCAACGAGTGTCCTGGATATGACAATCTGATGGTAAGGTTACGGTGATGTTGGATCTTTGGGGAATGCGGAGTACCCGTCAATTGCCATCGTTCCAAGATCTGCTCTGGCCCGGAGTGGTAGCACCTGATAAGGGTCCTATCTATGGATTAAATAGAACCGTGGTTTCTTGACTTTACTGTTTTTTTGCATTTAAACTGCGTGATATTGCTTTCAGCAGATGAGATGTTGCTTCTGAAGTATATGAACTGGTTTACAAATTTCAGAGGTTTGTCTTTTAATAAGGATATAGCACCATTTTGATTGAAACACCTGGACTCTGTTTTATTTGAATTCATGTAGATACCAATTCTTCTTGCTACCTGTTCCAGACTATGCAGCAGAGATTTAGCTTGAGCAGATGTATTTTCGCATCTACGTCATCTGCATCCGTGATAGTTTCTACCTGATATCATCAGATTCTTGTCTTTTTCTTTTAGCGCTGGAAGCAACATCTCACAAAATAGCAGCTGTACGGCCACTCACCTCCTATCTCAAAAACATCCACGTAAGACGATCAAGACATGCTGGATACTGCTGAGGAAAGTAAGGACGAACTCAAAAGTAACGTTCTTCCATGGACTCCTACACATGGACACACCTGTGTTGGGTGAACAGCAAAAATTTATAATCAGCCCCTGTAGGACTCAGGATGCCGACTAAAGCACTTCCCGTGATTGATGTCTAATAGGGATGGATGGCGAGAGAGAGAGAGAGAGAGAGAGAGAAGAGAACCAGTACTGTCAGTAGGTTTTCATGATAATCATGATGATGATGAAGAGGAGGAGGGGGTAAGCGGATGTACAGCTTATTACAGGATTTGTTCAATAACCTTGTGTATTTCCTATCTAGCTTTTTTTCCAGAGGTTTAGTAAAGTAGAAATGATACAACCATACAATAGTACTGACACGGCTACAGTTTGAAAGAATTAGTAAGAGTTAAACTGTATTCTTTGTATATTAGCCCATCACGAAATCGATATTTAGCTTATATTTGAATGTAAGTCGAAGGAGGTGTAAGACATCTTACATTTAATATCATAAACAGTTCTTGTGTATTATCTGAGTTTAATGTCAGCAAAGCTAAATCCATTGAAATTCAAAAGAAAAAAGGAACGCTGTTGTAAATGATGCGGGATAAATAAGACGGAAATATATGATGAAAAGAAAAAAATTATCTTCATTCACTGGAGAGTTGCACTAATCGATAATAATTTCCTTTTTTTTTCTACACGTTTATAAAAAATATTTTGATTTTGTATCGAAAACATTTTGTTCATACAAAAACGATTTTTCCGTATCTATTTATTTCTTTACTTTGCTTTTTACTCATTTAAATTTTTTTTTCAATTTTTTTTTTTTTCACTTTCCGATTTCGTTTCTTGAACTTTTAATTGTCATTTTTTTTCTTTTCATTTATTTTTTTTTTTTTTTTTTTGCTTTTTATCATTTTTCCCAAAAGCTGCAAATTTTTCCTTCCTCACCTTCTTCATTTTTCTTTCTTTCTTTTTTAACATCGATTTTTTCTTACTTTAGTTTATTTTGAATTTCTCTCTTTCTTTCTTCCTTTCTTTCTTTCTTTCTTTCTTTCTATTAGATACTTCAAATTCTTTCTTTTTTTCCTCGTTGAATCTTACTTTCTTTTTCATTTCTTTCATTTGTTTTAGATTCTTTCTTTTTTTTATTTGCTTTAGATTGTTCCTTCCTCCCTTCCTCCCTATATTCCTACCTTCCTTTCTTTCTTCCTTTCTTTCTTCCTTCCTTTCTTTCTTTCTTTCTTTCTTTCTATTTTGATTCTTTCTACCTTCCTTTCATTTTAGTTTTTTTTTGTTTCCTATCTTTTGCTTTAGTTTTTCTTTTCATTTGCTTTGGATTCTTTCTATCTATCTTTTTTTTTTGGGGGGGGGTCCTTTCTTCCTTTCCAGTTGGATTCTTTCTATCTTTCTTTCTTTTTTATATTTTACTTTCTTTCATTCATTCTGAGTTCTTTCTTTCTTTCTTTCTTTCCATTTGCTTCGGATTCTTTCTTTCTTTCTTTCTTTCTTTCTTTCTTTCGTATTGAATCTTTTCCTCGCTCTCTACCTTTCCTTTCTCTCTTTGTTCCTCTTCCTCCACAACACTCTAATTCAATACTCTCTCTCTCTCTCTCTCTCTCTCTCTCTCTCTCTCTCTCTCTCTCTCTCTCTCTCTCTCTCTCTTCGTACCTACTTTCTTTTGGAAAAGAAAAAAATCTTTTGGTAAACACGAAATCCATTGCTCTACAGGAAACGAAAGATTTGGTCCAAGCCATTCAGAATTGCTTTCAAGAAACGCCTTTGCTTTGAATGGCATTTCGGTTTTTCTTCCATGGTAAAATGAATGAAAGTTTTAATACCTGAAAAGAGTTGCAATTGTAAACATGTTTGTGACTAAAGGCTGACAACGGTGGTGTATATCTTTTAAACATTGCTTTAGAACATTTTGTTTATCTATTTGATTATACTTATGTATCTATCCCATCTCAATCTGTTCATATCTATCTATCTATCTATCCCACTGATGCCTCTGTTGGTTCATATCTATCTATCTATCTAATTGATGCCTCAGTCGATTCATATCTATCTATCTATCTATCTATCTATGTATCTCACTGATGCCTTAGTCGATTCATATCTATCTATCTATCTATCTATCTCACTGATGTCTCTGTTGGTTTATATCTATCTATCTATCTATCTATCTATCAATCAAATTGATGACTCAGTCGATTCATATCTATCTATCTATTTATCTATCTATCTCACTGATGCCTTAGTCGATTCATATCTATCTATCTATCTATCTATCTATCTATCTATCTATCTCACTGATGTCTCTGTTGGTTTATATCTATCTATCTATCTATCAATCAAATTGATGACTCAGTCGATTCATATCTATCTATCTATTTATCTATCTCATTGATTTCTCTGTTGGTTCATATCTATCTATCTATCTATCTATCCCATTGATGTCTCTCTTGGTTCATATCTGTCTATTCCTCTATCTCTCAATCTATCTATCTATCTATCTATCTATCTATCAAATTGATTTCTCTCTTGGTTTATATCTGTCTATTCCTCTATCTCTCAGTCTATCTATCTATCTATCTATCTATCTATCTATCTATCTATCTATCCCATTGATTTCTCTGTTGGTTCATATCTGTCTATTCCTCTATCTCTCAGTCCACCAATCTATCTATCTATCAAATTGATTTCTCTCTTGGTTTATATCTGTCTATTCCTCTATCTCTCAGTCTATCTATCTATCTATCTATCTCATTGATGTCTCTCTTGGTTCATATCTGTCTATTCATCTATCTATCTATCTATCTATCCCACTGATGTCTTCGTAGTTTCATGTATATCACTAGAAACATAATTGGAAGCTATTTCCAGAATTTGTTCAAAACAACACGCAGCATCCTTGTGTATTACCCATCGTGCTTTTTCTCCAAACGCTTTGTAAGAGTAGTAACTAACTTGTCTTGTTCGTCTAACTTCGATGTTTGGGGAGATGGAAGACAGGTGGCCGAGCAGCTGCTGTTTTGAGGGTTACTGCTTCCGGGATTTGTTCAAAACACCTAGAAGCATTCTACTGTAGTTCCTATCTAGTTTATTCTCGATGCGTTTGATTTGAGTCCAGGTGATGCAACCATATCGTAGTACAGACACGGTTACGGCTTGGAAGTATTCTCGTTTTATTCTATCAGAGGTCCTATTTCCATGTGGTCTGTAATTTGTCAAATGGACTTATATATATATATATATATATATATATATATATATATGTGTGTGTGTGTGTGTGTGTGTGTGTGTGTGTGTGTGTGTGTGTGTGTGTGTGTGTGTGTGTGTGTGTGTGTGTGTGTGTGTGTTATATACAATTACAGGGAAATAGAGAGAAAAGATAGAGAAATCTAAAATGTGAGAGATAATATCTCTATAAATAAGGGCTTAAACTACAAATAGGAAATAAGCAAGAAATAAAGATTTTTCAAAAGAAAAGAATCGATCTATCTATATCATAGATATAATAGTCTATCCCTTTGATGTCTCAGTCAATTCATATCTTTCTATCTATCTACCTATCGTATTAATGTCACAAAGAAGAAACGACAATTTATCCACGAAAAAAATGTTAAAGTAAAAAAATAAACGAGGAAAAAATTCAAAATGGAAAAAGAAATAAATTCTAGGTCGGTGGATCTCTTTTAGGACTGATACGAAGAACGTACGAAACGAAATCGAAAAACAATGAGTTGAAACACCCACTTCGGGAAGTCCACAATATTTTACAAAATGATATATAAAAATTGAAAGGTCAGTGATTTAAAGAAAACCATAAACTCAAAACATTGTTTTTTCTGGCTTAAACTCCAAGATTACAATATTTAGACCCCTAAAAATATTTTTTCAGGATCTCTCCCTGGAAGGGTTTGTTTCAAAAATTATTTTGTACTACTACTGTTCTTCTAGGAGAATGGCTTTGGCATTAAATAACCTAAAAAAGAGTTGATATGCCATTAAAACAAAGAAACCAAATTTATTTTGTACTCATTACACAAGCGAAGATATCTGTCACTTAAAACGTGCGTAAGAGTTCGTATGAGAAAACGTAACAAAAACTACACTGATTTATTTTTTTAATTTTTATCAAACCAACTTTCGAGGCGTATTGGCTGACGTGCTGGACTGCAGCCTTCAATTAAGTCAGTTCGAACTCCAGTCGTGCTTTTGGACAAATACTTTTGGAAAAAGCATGAAATCTATTATCCTTCCTCCTCCATCTATGATTTTAATAGTATCACTCATGATCTTCTACGGGGATAATTTTAGCATTAAATAACTCACGAAGGTTGATATGCCATTAAACAAACAAACTAAAAGAACTTCTGCTACATTTTCAAAAGCTACAATAATTAAACCCTTAAAACCTGGTCAATTGTAACTGTGTTATTTCTAAAGGGTTTTTGGTGATTTTAATTTTGATTTTACCTCAGTTTGTTTCTTCTTCTTCTTCTTCTTCTTCTTCTTCTTCTTCTTCTTCTTCTTCTTCTTCTTCTTCTTTTGTTTTGTTTTGGTTTGGTTTGAGTTTTTTTTAGGGTTGAGGGTTTGCTAACCTGAATTGTTTGAAAGAGAACTGTTTGACCATTTAACTGTATGTAAGCTGATGACTTTGTTTTTTGCTTCTATTTTATTTATTTTTTCTTGTTTTGTCTGTGTGTGTGTGTGTGTGTGTGTGTGTGTGTGTGTGTGTGTGTGTGTGTGTGTGTGTGTGTGATATCCAACAATGTACGAATGTTGTTTTGGGGGACGTTTTTAGTTTGGTTTCTTTGTTTAATGGCATACCAGCCTTCGCGGGTTATCTAATGCCAAGGCAATCCTTGTTGTGGTATATCGCGAGGAGTTTATGTATCAATGGGGAAAATATTCATAGCGAGCATTTTAAACTATATGTTTAAAAATACAATTTTTTTTTTCAAAAGTTTGTTTTTCAATAAATGCTTGGTTCATTTCATGTAATAAAAAATTCTGAAATTATAAATAACTTTTTTTAATATTGAAAGACATCGTATTCCAACGTATCCACTAGGGTTGCAGAATACACCGACTACATCTCAGCAGAGTGGTAAAACCTCCCCCAACGAGTATCCTGGATATGACACGAAACAATCTGATGGTGAGACTCCAACAATGCTTGAGCTTTGGGGAATTTGGAGTACCCCTTCATTGCCATCGCTCCCAGGTCCACTCAGGACCAGAGTGATATCACCTGGTAGGGTCCTATCAATGGGTCAAATAGAACTGTTTGACTATTTAAACTGAATGCAAAAAATGACTTATGCTAAACTGAATTGTTAGAAATAGAACTGTTTGATCCTTTTACTGTGTGTAAACAAATGACTGATATTCAGTGAATTGTTAGGGATACATAGCTATACTTGGAACTATTTAACGTCGTTGACTTATGTTTACAAATCATATGTGTCTAATATATATACATTTGTATTATTTGTATATAATATATGTATATATATATATTTATATATGTATATATATACATTTGTATTATTTGTAAATAATAACCAACAACGGTTGATATGTCATAAAATCAACGCAAATCAAACCAACATATCCAATACTTTAAAAGTTACGGAAGACAAAATAATTATAATTTTAGGCATTGACGAGTACTGATGATCCTGAATTTTTACGTTACTGGTGTTATTTTGATATAATCCACGAGTAAGACAGGGTAGCCCTGCAGGTGCATACACACATAGATATGAAAGTCAATAAGAAAGTACAGGAATTATTAAAGAAAAAAACATTTTACACGACAAATGTTTATTTGGTAATAACTTTCTTGTTTGTCAATGCAATGAATTTCAAAATTCTGTGCAATTATTCAAATTCATTTGAATAATTACGTAAACATGAAACAACTTTTTAGGAACGATTAAGTGATAGATAGATAGATAGATAGATATGAACAGACTGAAAGAAAGAAAGATGAAAAAACTGGGAAGATAGATTTGGAGTAGGCTCGGATTTTTATCAGATATGATTATCTATAGACTCTCTATCTCTCTCTCTCTCTCTCTCTCTCTCTCTCTCTCTCTCTCTCTACATGAACAGAAAGAGTGTAAAGATTAATCGTTTTCAATCATAATTATATATATATATATATATATATGGAGGGGGTGAAAGAGAGAGAGTATGTTAATTTGTTATGGAGGCGCTTGTAGTGTAATAGTTATTGTCGTAGGAAATGGACACGGTGATCCGAGTTCAAATCTTGGACCAGGCTGTTTGCATTTCATATTGGCCTAATACTCTTGGGAGAGGTCAGCATTCAACTATTCTCCCTCCAGTCATGGATAAATGGTAGGGCTCTTAAATCTTTGAAGAACAACCGACCTCGGAGAAAGAAAACTGTAAATTCAATGCCGCAATTCCCTGCTTAGAAAATGACATTCTGTCACATCCTACTCGTGCGAGGAATATATATATATATATATATATATTTGTGTTAGTGTGTGTGTGTGTGTGTGTGTGTGTGTGTGTGTGTGTGTGTGTGTGTGTGTGTGTGTGTGTGTGTGTGTAAAAACAACAAGGTGACTGTCGTTTATTTTATGATTGCAAATGTCATAAAGCATAAACAAAACCAGTGAATACATTATTATATTAAACAAGACTATATATATATATATATATATATATATATATATATATATATATATAACAGCAGTACCCCATATTAACGACTCTAAAACTACTTAAATGAAAATCAAAAGAAAATTTAAGCAAA
Source organism: Sepioteuthis lessoniana (assembly GCA_963585895.1). Lineage (NCBI taxonomy): Eukaryota > Metazoa > Mollusca > Cephalopoda > Myopsida > Loliginidae > Sepioteuthis > Sepioteuthis lessoniana. The sequence goes on along the minus strand of OY757927.1, from coordinate 64,737,977 downwards.
AGCAGTTATATATATATATATATATATATATATATATATATATATATATATACATGCGCACACTCATATAGAAAGAGAGAGTGTAAAAGAGAGGAAACATACTAATTTTGAAAAAGAGTATACTCTGTGACCTATACGAAAAGGTGGTCGAGTATTTGGTGAAGAGAAACCTTCTCCATAAAGTGTAAGTTGTTATTGAATGGCAAATAGTTGAAAAACTTCAACGTGAGACATGACCAGTTATCAAAAGACAACATCTCTTTAATCTTGATGATAGTTAGAATTGTACGATCGACTAGTGTCGAGAAGAGAAGAACGCAGATTTTATTATAAGAAAAGGTCGAAGCCGATTTGGCAGAAAGTTAAGCAGATTCATTTGGTCGAAGGAAGATCTTGATTGCATCTCGGAAAATTTGCACCGCCCCAGGTTTCTTTCGATTCTATTCCAAAATGAACGCAGTTCATCAAAACAACCATATATATATATATATATATATGTGTGTGTGTGTGTGTGTGTGTGTGTGTGTGTGTGTGTGTGTGTGTGTAAGCATATGCAAAAATAAGGATATTTTCATGAAATGAAGTACACAATATCCTTTGTGTTCATCTTTATAACTCTAAGTTTGTCATATATATATATATATGTGTGTGTGTGTGTGTGTGTGTGTGTGCTAAAGAATGTTACGACTGCTCACGCACGCATATCAGTACAAATATTAGCATATTCACATTGGCACACACCTTTATGCTGACAGTAGAAGCGGGCTTCGCGAAACGATCACTTCATAGGACATGAAATCGGCTATTCGATTTCAAATTCTGTACGAGACTGTTAGAGTTTTACTTCGAACTCATGCCCTTGGGAAAGGCATAGCTCTATCTATTCTCCCTCCCTCCCTCGGCTCTAACTATGGGAAATCAGAAGGACTGACTGGGTTCTTCAGCCTTGGTTAAAGAATAACTCTGAAATCAAGCAAGCTATACTTTGCTTAAAAATTGACCTTGTGTCTCACCCCACCCGTGATGGAGAAGATGGATGAATACATATTGACGACAGATAAAGGTTTGTTTATGTTAGTAGCGATAAATTATGTTTTCGATGAATACGGCACGATAGCCGTTGCATAAACCTAATATACAGCTATATATATATATATATATGTGTGTGTGTGTGTGTGTGTGTGTGTGTGTGTGTGTGTGTGTGTGTGTGTGTGTAAAAAATTTTGTTGTAGGTCCAAAGAGAGAATAAAAATATTTTAAAGTAGGTAGGTCCACGAAGAGATTTGTATTTTTTCGTGGACCTACCTATTTTTAAATATGTACATATGAATAATAATTTGACCATACGAACAAATGGTATATGCACAACCCAGCAGCTGTCCAAGAAAATGACACACATAAACTCCTTTTGGACTTTGACATACAGACAGATCACCTAATCTCGACCAGAAGACCAAACCTAATAATAATCAACCAAATAAAAAAAATTGGCAAAATTGTCGACTTTGCTGTCCCGGCTGACCACAGAATAAAACTGAAAAAATGTAAAAAGAAGGTTAAGTACCTCGACCTTGCTAGGGTATTGAAAAAATTATGGAACATGAAGATAACAATTATACCAATTGTGATAGGTGCTTTTGGTACAGTAACTAAAGGATCATTAAAGGGACTGGAGGACTTGGAAGTTGGTAGACGAGTGGCGACCATCCAAACTACAGCATTATTGAGAACGGCAAGAATGCTGAGAAGAGTCCTGGAGACTTGAGGAGATTTGCTGTCTCTTAAACTCCAGTGAAAGACCATCAGCTAACGCTGATGTGAAAAACTCTCAAGGAGTATATAATAATAATAATAATAATAATAATAATAATAATAATAATAATAATAATAATAATAAAGAAATATATATTGGTTTTTATATATACATTATAGCATGGATGCTATTCTGCAAATACTGGTTTCATGTCATCTTATTACGACAACCAACAGGCAGAGAAAGAAAGATATTGGAGAAATCGAAAAATTAAAAAATACAGTCAATGAATGTTTACGTTAGGATTGTGTATAACTCTTTGAGTGAGTGTGTGAGTGTGTGTGTGTGTGTATTATATTTGCGTATTATTGTATGTAGTCATATATGTGATCGTGAGTATGTGTGTGTGAATGATGCTACATGCGTCTTACGGCAGATTTGTTGTCTCCTAAATGTAAACCAACCAAGTGAGATAGTGACAACCATATACAAATGAATATATATATATATATATTGCACTCACGAATAAAATTACAGATGTATGCAAAGTTTAATTCGTACAACTACTTAATCTTTTTCATATCTATAAGAAGCATTGGTTATATATATATATATATATATATATATATATATATATAAGGTAAAAACGGAAGAAAATATGTTTTGATAAAACACTTCTGCATTCAAAAAAGATTGAAGTTGAAACGCGTTGGTAAATATATCTGATGGTTTGTTTATTTGCCAACGCGTTTCGACTTCAATCTTTTTTTAATTCAAAAGAGTTTTATTAAAACATATTTTTCTTCCGTTTTTACCTTTTCTTTGTACATTCTGTCAGATTCAACTCATTTCTTCCTATATATATATATATATATATCAAGTGGTACTGATAGATACAAACCCTTGACTCTTTCTATTCGTCCGAATCAATCATCGGTTCTAGCTGTTCCTTTGTACTACATCTGATGTCCGCACTGAGTTCATATATGTAAGTATTTACCCCATCCCTCTGCAAGGGAAGGGTGTGATACAAGGTCAATTTTAAAGCGGAGTTTAACAGGTTTTAATTCAGAGTTTTCCTTCGCCTAGACTAGTTGCCTAATCATGACTAAAGAATCCAGTTTGCCCGTAAGTGAAGGGAGAATAATTGGATTCGTATCTTTCCCAAGGGAATTAATGCTATGTTAAATGCAATCAGTCTAGTCCAGGAATTGAACTCGTGTCGCCGGGTCTATTTCTTACGACGATAGCCATTACACCTCAAACACCTCCAGAGCTCATATATGTAAGCTCGTACTGGTCAGCCTGCACTGGTGTGTCAATGTGTAGGAGTCCATAGGAAAACGTTGCTAATTAGTTCGTTCTCACTTTCCTCAGAAAAACCCAGCATATCTTGACCGTTATACTTGGATGGTTTGTGGGCACCACGAGTGGTGTAATAGTTAGCAAGCTAGACTAGCAAACCTTCACAAGTGAGTTCGAGTCTCATTGGGCGCCCAATTCATATGGCCTTGTGCCTAATCTAAGCAAAAAGCTTTGCAAATTACTATTTGGATGGTTTGAGAGATGGAAGGCATGTGGTTGTACAACTGCTGTTTTGTGGGTTGCGGCTTCCAGAATTTATATCAAACGGCACGTAGCATCCTTAAGTAGTTCCCATCAAATTTGTTCTCTAATCGTTTCGTTAATGTCCTAGAGATACAACCATACAGTAGTAATGATACGGCTACATCTCGGAAGAAATACCATTTTATCTTATCAGAGTGATTAGATTTCAATATGATTAACAACCTGTCGATAGCACTTCTGGTGGTGTAATGGTTAGCAAGCTAGACTAGCAAACGTACACGAGTGAATTCGAGTCTCATTGGATGTCCCATTCATTCGGTCTTGTGCCACATCGAAGCAGAGAGCTTCAAAAATGACTACCGATCAATGGCAGTCTTTCCAAATTCGTATGTTGACATCACCTTCAGTAGATGAGATATTGCTGCCGAGGTATGTGAATTGGTCTACTAATTTCCGAGGCATGATATATATATATATATATATATCATATATTTACATACGTAAGTTAAAGTAAAGTTAGCGACCGTAGTCGAGGGCGACCCGAAGGCTCCCTTTTCAATAGCTACTACACCGAGGTGTAGGGGAGAGCGCTACTCTTTTCCCTGGATTGCTCCACTTGATACGTATCCCTTGATACGTACCTTATATTGCCGAGTGTTTTGAAAGGAGTTATCAAGTACCATTTTGTGAGTCTTCGGTATGACTCGACCTGGGATTGAACCCAAGTCTCCCGGGCCATTGTCGAACACTCTAACCATCATGCCAATGTCTGGTACTAATAAATAATGCTTAACAATATATTCATACTTTCATTTTTCTCTATTTTCAATCCTTTCGATTTCGTTAATTTATGATACCTAAGAATATTCGTTTTGATTATACAATGTCCCACCATGAATAATAATAACCCTCGTATTTTTGGTTACGAAGAAAATTATTTATTTATATATTTTATGTATAATAGTATATACATGTATGGGATGTATGTGGCCGTGTACATATATATATATATATATATATATATATATATATGTGTGTGTGTGTGTGTGTGTGTGTGTGTGTGTGTGTGTGTGTGTGTATACACATCAAAATATTGATGCATGTGTGCGCATATGTGTTGATTTGATTGATTTAAGTGGCATGTTAACCCGTCTAGGGTTATTTTATGCCGAAGGAATCGCGTTCATATATTTACATTTTTTGTGTAGTTGTTTCTTTAAAGTTTGTAATTTTTTTAATTTTTTGTGTTTTGTTTTGTTTCGTTTCGTTTCGTTTCGTTTCGTTTTTTAGGGTATTTGGGTTTTT
>OY757927.1:64680850-64730850 GCA_963585895.1 Sepioteuthis lessoniana | reverse complement strand
TTTATTTTTAAACCTATTACTATAACTCCGATGTCGTAAAAAAGAGATGATGCAATTTATAAATAAGAAATATTACACAATCTGATATATGGAAAAAAAATCAATAAAAAAGGGAAAGACAAAATCATCCTGGAAAATAATCAACCAGCACAGCAATGTCTAGCCAAAAAGATAAAATATCGACAGAGTTACCTGAGTTATTAAGTAAATGTGCTCAATACCCTAAGTAAACCAAAAGTAGAATACCTAAAGAGCCAGAAGCTATCTACCTAGGTTTTACCAAACAGATCATCAGGATAATTCTAACTAAAGAGGGTTGACCCAAACGACATTTCATTAGTAAAGTGGCCACCAGAAAGAATAAGAAATTGGCATAAAAAACAAAAATACATTGTGGACCCCTTCACATGGACGAACAAAGGCAGGATGACCAGCTAGAACCTACATACAGCAGTTCTGTGCCGATACGGGATGTAGCCCTGAAGACCAACCGAAAGCAATGGACGATAGAGAAGGGTAGCGAGAAAGGGTCAGGTATATCCGTACTGATGGTGTGACATGACGATGATAATGATGATATGTTATATAATAGATATAATATGATTGCAGGGATATACAAGGTGTAATAGGCCAGTTGTAGACTAAATTACGCAAAAATGAAAATTAAACTTAAAATCTTTTTTTATCTGATATATTTACCTAAATTACATGAAAATATCTTGAAGTAGAATAGATTCAATTTATTCAAAGAAATCGGTATTGACTTCAACCACAGCCTTCAGTCGACTTCAGAGTCTCCTGCAAGTCCTTCTGACAGTTTATTAGTTTAAAATACTAAATACGTGGTGCATTCAATAAGTTTCCAGACTTTTTTGTATAGGCATTTAAAATTGTCGTAGACTCTTGAAAATTCACTATGTTATCTCTATACATCTTATGAGATGACTGACCAATTTCTATAATTTCAGATTCAAATGAACAGCTACAGCAGCAATTGGAATACACCCTACTAAAGCCAGATAGTCACAGCTGGTGAATTTCAAGAAATGCAATCTTGACGTGAGGACACTTTATAAGAACGATATGCAATAAAATTCTGTTTTAAACTTGGAACAAAATGCTACAGAAACGTATGGAATATTTTAGACAGTTCTGGACCATCTTGCATGAACTGAGCATCAGTTTTTGAGTAGCATAAGAGATTCAAGGAAGGCAGGGAGTCTGTGAGGGATGATGAGAGGTGTGGAAGAAGTAAGGAAGTCAATACACCAGAGTTGATTGGGTTAGGGTTACTATGTTGAGGTTTTAAGGGAGTTCAAGGAGAGATTCCGTCGGAAGAGGCCAGCACTCTTCAAATCGAGTCAGTGGCATTTCCACCAGGACAATGCACCAGTCCACAACTCCATCCTTGTCATAGACTATTTGACTAAGATGGGCAGCTCCTCTCCCTCTCTATAGTCCAGACGTTGCTCCCTGTGACTCTTCCTTATTCCCTAAGCTCAGAAGCTGTTGTTATGAGACAATTGAGGAGATGAAAGAGGTTGTGACGAAGGTCATTGACATGCTCACACAAGAGGACTTCCATGGGGCCTTCCAGAAGTTGCTGGAACGGTACAACAAGTGCATTGCAGCCGAAGGAGATTACTTCGAAGGAGACTAGAGTTTCATGTGTGTACTATCAATAAAAGTGCCCATACGAAAAAAGTCTGGAAACTTATTTAATGATACTCATATATATATATATATATATATATATATATATATATATATATATATATATATATATATGACAATTGAATATGAATTGAATATATATATACATGACAACTGAAATAAACCCTTTTATTCTATGTACTCAGTAAATAAGAATCTAGGATCATTTGCACACACATTGTTTAACTTTGTTTTGAGTATGTAACAAGATGAAAAAGTCTTCCAAAAGGTGCATAGCAGTTTCTTCTTTAAAAGAAGCAAGCTTATTTGTTAAAAGTAAATGAAATATTTTTAAAAAATAATATTTCGTCTTCAATCGTATATTTTTATACGATTGGAGATATATTAAATGGATATAAGCAGAGAATTTATTTGGTGAATGTTCACTCTGACAGCCACTTTTTCAAGGAAGGAAAAGCGTCCGATAAAAGAAAATCAATGAATTCGAAAAGAAACCCAATTGACTAACTTCGGCAACGGACAGGAAACAATAGTGCCCATACGAAAAAAAAAAGTCTGGAAACTTATTTAATGATCCTCGTACTGCGGTTATGCTTGCCTTTATCTTCGGTTTTGTTGGTTTCTCGCTCAACCGCGTCCCACGCATAATTATCAATGGGGTTGCAATCTGGAGAATTAAGCGGTTAGAAGTTAGGGATGATGTGGTCGCAGGAATTTTCTTATTGGCCGAATTGGTTTCTCTTGCTTGTGAATCATGGTGCTGAACCCTGTTGCTAGACGTAGGCTCTTCCAGCAGCCACTTTTTCAATCTAGACCAGGACTTCTCCGGCAGGAACTTGATGTAAGATTCCGTGTTGAGTCTGAGGCCATGCAAAATGAATGGAGGCATAGAATCACCATCTTTAACGACCAGTCCAAACACCATGATATAAACTGGGTGTTTTGTTTTTCCTCAATATGAATATGAATCTGTCCTCCAATTAACACTCAAACACTGTGAAATCTTCGTATTGGAGCTTCCAGTATGAATGCCAAACAGTACAGCATGCTTTTTCCAAATTTCTTGAGTAGTAAGTTGTATCTTGATGCTACTTTCCTCACAGTGTCCAACTTAGCCTATTTTGCTACACAGTAGACAAAACATCACGAAAACTATCCAAGTTAGACGAAGCAAACATGCAGGACACTGCTGGAGAAGCAAGGACGAACTCATAAGTGATGTACTCCTATGGACCCCCGCATATGGCCAAGCAAAAGCAGGACGACCAGCTCGAACATACATACAGCAGCTATGTGAGGATACGGGATGTAGTCCTGAAGACCTGCCAGAGGCGATGAATGATGGGGAAAATGGCGAGAGAGTGTCAGGGATATCCATACTAGCGGCACGACATGATGATGATGATGATGATGCAAAACATGAAACAAATAAAGCGCATGTGGGAAATTAACATTTTAAAATTGCAGTAATTTACTCCTCGCACTCTATATAATAAAGTAAAAGATATACAATTTTTAAACATACATAAAACACATTAGATTATTTACGTCCGTTCCGTGCAGGTTTTTGTATCTATTCTTTTACTGCTATTTACAGCGAACGTATAAGTGAATGGATATTGTTCACTTTGATGTGATGTGACGAACGACCGTAGTTGACTTTTACCTATGTATAACTATGTACCCAGAAATCGACAGAAAGTTGAGTTTTTTTTTAAACAGAGATCCACCTACACACGTGTGAGTGATGCCAAGATAGCTTTGCTGCATCGACAACTGTCTTTTAGAGGCGCCTCAAGCATCAGACAAAAGCTCCGATGTTATTTCTTTTAGGCGAGAGGATTGGTGCTACCAGTGGTTGACTGCTTTGCAGCTAACATCTTTATATATTTCATGCGCCATATGTTTGGTAAGGATAGATAGATAGATAGATATGAGAAAAATCTGCAAGAAAAATTTCTCCTTGCTAGAACAGCAGAGTATACAACCCCAGAAAATATAAAATTATAAACACGAGAAGTCTGTTGCTATTAGTTTCACGAGGTGAACGCAATCATCAGACGGATAATGATAATGCACATTTTATGAAACTTAAAGTAATGGGCTTCTATTGTTCATAATTTAGCCTTTTCTGGGTTATAAATATATATATATATCATCATCATCATATCGTGCTGGCAGCACGGATATCCCTGACCCTCTCTCGCCACTCCTCCCTATCGTTCATCGCCCTAGGTAGGTCTTCAGGACAACAACCTGTATCCTCACATAGCTGCTGAATGTACGTTCGTGCTGGTCGTCCTGCTTTTGCGCGGCCGTGTGTGGGGATCCATAAGAGTACATAGTCAAAAAGTCTGGGGCCATCTTCCATTTCATTTTTAAAAATCCCTTAAAATGAGTAATTTTTGAATTTTTTTTTGGATAAAAGATATAATTTCAGTAACTAACGTGTATTCGGTTTCATTTTGATGAAGAATAAGCCCTTAAATATTTTTTAAATTATCATACAAGAGTATCATATTTTGTTTTCCTCAATAAAACCATCGCCTACTTTAATTTCTACTTTACAAATTTTAAATTTTACTAAAGAAAATACAAAAGTATCATGCCACGAACGACACATCTCTTTTCAGAAAAATATCAGACAAGTACCATGAACGAGATAACTCGTCTTAGTTTGTCAGTATTGGACTACAAACGAGATAACTCGTCTTAGAAAATTGTTAGATTAGAGATCATCATCATCATCATGTCGCGCCGTCTGCGCGGATAAAAAAAAGTCAGCCCACATGGGGACACGAACCCCAGACCCTCAGATTAAAAGTCTGATGCTCTACCGACTGAGTTCGTTTCACGAAAGTCAGTTATTTTTTCTTTCTAAATGTGACGGTATTTGCTTGCGCAATAAAAGGAAATAGTGAATGCTGCGGCAATTTTATTCCTTATATGCAATCGAAATTTTGGTTGTTTCATACTCATTTAAACTATAAAAATGTTTAAACAAGTTCATATATGAATTAAATTTATTAGATACTAAGAGTATAGAAATTTCAAGGCTTATTTAGTATATACATATATAATTATATCATCAAGTCACGCTAACAGCACGGATTTCCTTGACTCTCTCTCTCTCTCTCTCTCTCTCTCTCTCTCTCTCTCTCTCTCTCTTATCATCGCTTCCGACAGGTCTTTCAAACTACACCCTGTGTCCATACAAAGCTGATGTAAATAAGTTCTTGCTGGTTGGGCAACACTGGCATGTCCATGTATGGGGGTCCATAGAAGAATATATATATATATATATATATATCATAGAAAAATATACATGCAATATATAAAAAGTAAAATTGACGGCCGTTATCGAGAGCGACCCGAAGGCTCCCTTTTTAATAGCTACAACACTGAGGTGTAGGGGAGGGCATTACTCCTTTCACTGGAATGCTCCACTTTACCCTTGATCCCTACCTTATAATGCTGTGTCAAACAAGGAGGTATCAAGTACCATTTTTGAGTCTCGGTATGACTCGACCTCGGATTGAACCCCGGTCTCCGGAGCCATTGGTGAACACTCTAACCATTATACCGGTCTTACGTATATATATATATATATATATATATATATATATATATATATATAGTCATCCACAGTTTCGTTGTATCACAGCTCTTCAATGTGACTAGACACGTGAGATTCTCGCAGTTGGGATGAAAACCGGGCTGACTTTTACGCCAGTCGTAGATTCTACCGCACAGCCACGACGAAACTAGCGTAAGTGAAGGGATTTTAAACGCATATGTATCACTTTTTTGTTTATATATTTCTACTTAACGGCTACCGACAGCTCAATCCATTCGAAGAGCCTTGCCTTACGCGAGTGGCAACCGTTAATTCCTTCACTCGAGAGCTCACCCTCACGGGGGTTAAGGCAAATGTTTCTATTTTTAACATGTTTGATTAAATAGGAAAGCCACTTCATGTCTGCCGATAGTGTCTTTGATCCATTCAAGTCTCTGTGTGAGTCGTTTCACTTTTGGATGGAATGAATTTAAGAAGGTGCAGTATGATTCCTGAGCACTTTTGGTCCCAACTAGAGTCATCTCCAGGAGAGTAAATAATCAAATGACAAACGCAAGGACGAGTCATATACATTTATATAAAAGTACTGAGACATGAACGGTTTAAAGATAGAATAGATGGACTCGAAGTGTCTGACCTATTCAATCAAATATATATATATATATATCAGTGTATGTGTGTATGTAAGATAAACAAATTAAGTAAAATGAATAAATAGATTAGTTAATTCAGAATATATATATATATATATATATATATATATATATATATATATATTTGTGTGTGTGGGTGTGTGTGTGTGGACACAACGACACGAGTTCAAATCCTGGACGACCCTGATTACATTCCACATAGCACTAATACCCTTGGGAAAGGTATGAATCCAAATATTCTCCCTCCAGCTATGGGTAAATAGTAGGGCAGACTAGGTTCTTCAGCCTTGGTGAGGCGACTAGTCTAGGAGAAGGAAAACTCTGAATTCAAACCTGTTAAACTCCGCTTAAAAAATTGACCTTGTGTCATATCCTGCCCGAGCGGAGGGGTTGGTAAATAGGATAATAGGATATATATATATATATATTTCAAAATGAATAGGTCAACTGAGAGATTTGATTTTTTTAAGAATTATTTATTTTGTTCTTAACTTAAGACCAAAACTATACTCACACACACAGGAACAATCAAGCCCAAACTGCACACACATACACACACACACATACATATACACAGGAACAAATACACATGTAGAGAAGAAAAAGTAACTGTTAGTAGAATTCAAAACCACTTTAACACACACACACACACACACACACACACAAAATGACTTTAAACTTATTGACAAAATACACTGACAAACACATACACACACACACACACATACCGACAACGACCCGGAGTAAAACAATGGAAAACTTTATAGCATATCAAATAGAAAGGACTAATTAGGGAAAGACATTTGACACACTCTGAGAAAGGGAAAGGAAGGGGGAGGAGGTAATGAAATCCAACACACAACATTAACTTCTATATAAATTTATACAAAACTTGAAAAAATATTCTACTAACAGACCTACATGTGTGAGTTCCGGTCTCATTGGGCGCCTCATTTACATGGCCTTGTGCAATATATGTATATATGAAACAAACTGAATGAATTAAAGAAATAAAATGAATCATTTACAAGCATATTTCCCTCTTTAAAAATTCATTTATTTATTTAAATATATATATATGTGTGTGTGTGTGTGTGTGTGTGTGTGTGTGTGTGTGTGTGTGTGTGTGTGTGTGTGTGTGTGTGTTTATATATAGGTTTAGTTGAATACCGTGGACGGTTTCTTTTTTTTAAATGTTCCTGTGGAAACGTTCAGAAGCAAGAAGACTAGTGAGAAAACTTAAACGTCTTCATGTGAAGATGTTAAAAAAGAAACAATCCGCGTTATTCAACCAAACCTATTTAGATATTGATTCGCTGCCTAAGCATACAATATATATATATATATATATATATATATATATATATATATATATATATATATATATATATATATTCAAGAGAATATATATAAGTGTGTGTGTATATGAGAAAAATAAGTGGATAAACCCACAACTGACAATGGATTTAGCCATGATATTTTGTCTTCATATAAGAACGACTTCCTCAGAATGACGGATTTTTCTAAAGTTCAGCATTGGAGAAAATACAAGTCCGTATAGAATGGGGCACCCAAAGAGACTAGCTTGCTAACCATTACACCACCTGAGGTGCTCTTAACATATCAGCAAACAGACTTTGCCATTTCAGCAAATCACAAAATCTAAAAAAAGAAGACAAAAGCGAAAACTTCGAGCAATATTTGGACCCCTCTCGAGAATTCTTAAAAAGTTGTGAGATATGAAGGTGACATATGGCATATTTATTCTATAACTTTCTTCCCGTTCAAATTTTCCCAATCATGCTAAGAGCATTCGGGACCATCCTATAGAACCTAAAAAAAACAGTGTTTCATCAACCGAGACAGACATCAACACGCGACTAACAAAGGCATGGACAGCTATCGATTGGCTATCGGTCATATGGATTTCAGACTTGACCGATAAAACGAAACACAGTTTCTTCCAAACAGCGGTCGTGTCGATACTGCTGTATGGATCCACTATATGGACGCTAACTAAACGTATGGGAAAAAAGCTTAACAGCAACTACACTAGAATACTACGAGCAATATTGAACAAATCCTGGAGGCAGCAGCCCACAAAGCAGAAGCTGTACGGCCACCTACTACCCATCACGAAAACTATCCAAGTTAGATGAACCAGACATGCAGGACACTGCTGGAGAAGTAGGGACGATTTCATAAGTGACGAACTCCTGTGGTCCCCTTCACATGGACGACCAAAGGTAGGACGACCAGCTGGAACCTACATACAGCTGCTCTGTTCCGATACGGGATGTAAACCTGAAGACCTGCCGGAAGCAATGGACGATAGGGAAGGGTAGCGAGAAAGGGTCAGGGATATCCGTGCTGATGTCAAGACATGATAATGAAAAAACGCGAGGAAGAATTGAGATTGTCCAGATGACAGCACCGTCGAGATAGGCGAGAATGCTTTGAAGGGTCATAGAGATCTGAGACGACTTGCTGTCACTCGGACTTCACTGAAAACTTGCGAAAAGCAAAATAATAATCGACTATACTTCTCCTGCTTTTACAACTTTTTCAGTTCACATTTTCCCCTTTCTAGAATAAGCATTTCTTCTGTAAACTCTATCTCGATTTTTATGACTTCTCACTATTTTCTGGCGTTTTCTTTTTTTTACTAGCCTTTTATAACTTGTCTTTTTACCATTTTTGCTTCGACTCTCGCATAAAAGATATCAGTCCAAAGAGACGATCTCGAGAACAAGAAAAAAAAACATAAGAAAAAATAAGTATTTTCGAAAAACAAATCTGGAGAAAAAGGCTACTTTCCCTTTTGTTATTCCCAGTTATTTTTGGACAACAGCTTCGACCTTTCTTCCATATCCTGACCCTCTCCCCGCCAATCTCAATTTCAACTCCCTTTTACCCCAGTACCACACCCCCACACCCAAACACTGGCAACAAACTGAAGCATGAATTTTTTTTCTATTTTCTCCAAAGTGCAATATCATTTTACTGCATTTCACATTACTGCTGTAAAAAGTGCAGTTGATTTCAAGATGCACATATTTGTTTTTGTGGTTTTTTTTCTTTCTTTCTTTTTTTTTGTATGTTCGAGTTTTGGGGAGGGGATTGTTGCTGGGTTTTTCTTTTCTGTTTTTTAGGCGCTTTCAGTTTGTTTTTCTTGCAGATTTGTGTAAGGTTGGTGTATTTTTAGAACCTGCATCTATCACAACTAAGTCTTAAAAGTTTTGTTGAATAGAAAAAAATTAACTTTTCCTTTTCGTATCCTTCATTCAAACAAGTACAGTATACCGATTATTTGCAACGAAATCTCGTTTTAGACTTTTTCATTTTCACTTCTTTTGTTCAACAAAAACATTATATCAATACTTTGCAGCGAAATCTCGTTGTAGTCTTTTTCTTTCACACTTCTTTTATTCAACAAAGTACAGTGTATCGATCATTTACAATGAAATCTCGTTTTGTACTTTCTTGATTCTCGCTTCTTCTACTCCATAAAGTACAATATATCGATTATTTTCAATGTAATCCCGTTTTGTACTTTTTCTTTCTTTCTTTCTTCTTTTATTTAATAAAGTACAGGATATCGATCATTCACGAAAAAATAACTTGTTTGGGAATTTTTTTTAAATTCTTACTTCTTTTGGTTAATAAAGAACAGAATATCGGTTATTTGCGAGGTTTGGTTTCTTTGTTTTAATGGCATATCAACCTTTGGAGGTTATTTAATGTCAAAGCCATCCTTGTAGAACAGTAGTGGTACTATTTAACCCATATCTAAGAGGATAAGGGGATTCATATCTTTTCCAAGAGTATTTGTCCGAAAGTGAACGTTAAAGTGCAATTGGAGTTCGAACTCACTTAAAACGATTCTGTAGTCCAACTCGTTAACCATTACATTACGAGAACCCCCCAATTTGCGAAGATATCTCGTTTTAGCCTTTTCGCTTTTCGCTTCTTTCATTCCATTTAGCAAAAATATCAATAAAAAAATTAATCATTTTTTAAATGATTAATTTTAAACAAAATTCACTCAAGTAACAAAAAATACATAAGTTTCCAGACTTTTTTTACAGGCATTTAAAATTGTCATAGACTCTTTAGAATTCAGTATGTTATTGCTATACATCTTATGAGATGAATGACCAATTTTTAGGATTTCAGGTTCAAATGAACAGCTACAGACACAATTGGGATACACCCTTCTAAAGCCTGATTGTCACAGCTGGTGAATTTCAAAAATGCAATCTTGACGTGAGGACATTTTAGAAGGACGATATGCAATAAAATTCTGTTTTAAACCTTTGGAGCATCTTCCATGAATCGAGCATCAGTTTTTGAGTAGCATAAGAGATTCAAGGAAGGCAGGGAGTCTGTGAGGGATGATGAGAGGTGTGGGAGGAGTAAGGAAGTCAATACACCAGAGTTGATTGGCCAAAGGGTTAGGGTTAGGGTTACTATGTTGAGGATTTAAGGGAGTTCAGGAAGAGATTCCGTCGGAAGAGGCCGGCACTCTTCAAATCGGGTCAGTGGCATTTCCACCAGGACAATGTACCAGTCCACAACTCCATCCTTGTCACAGACTATTTGACTAAGATGGGCATCAAGACAGTTCTTCAGCCTCCCTATAGTCCAGACGTTGCTCCCTGTGACTTTTCCTTATTCCCTAAGCTCAGAAGCTGTCGTTATGAGACAATTGAGGAGATGAAAGAGTCTGTGCCGAAGGTCATTGACATGCTCACACAAGAGGACTTCCATGGGGCCTTCCAGAAGTTGCTGGAACGGTACAACAAGTGCGTTGCAGCCGGAGGAGATTACTTCGAAGGGGACTAGAGTTTCATGTGTGTACTATCAATAAAAGTGCCCATACGAAAAATGTCTGGAAACTTATCTAATGATCCTCGTATATTTCTTCACATGATAGAGAGAGATGAGCTTATCTAATTATATTGGTTTATAAAAAGGCAGACTTGGTTCTATAATCTTAACTATGCAACTAGTCAATGTGAATTTTTAAAAATTGACCTTGTGTCACATCTTGTCTATAGTGAAGGGGTTGGGTGAATACACTATTTCATGATGTCTTAGTCGTGTGTTTATCCTAGACCAAAGTTAGAAAGTCTAGCCTGCTCTACTATTTAACCCTAGCTTGGGAAGTTGAAATGGGTTCATGGTTTTCCCAAGGGCATTAGCGTCATATGAAATGCAAACAGCCTCGTTTTATTTATGCCAGCTCGCAGATTTTATTTTCCTCAACCACAGTCACCCATGCTTTCCTATCACTGTTTAGGTTTGTTTTCTTTGTTAAATGACATATCAACATTCGGGGGTTATTTATTGCCGAAACCATCCTTGTAAAAGAACAGTAGTTTAACACATCGCTTGGGTGATAAGGGGATTTATACCTTCCCCAAGGTTATTTGTCCGAAAGAGAACGTAAGAGCGCGACCGGAGTTCGAACCCGCTTATGTCGCAGTCAATATCACAGGTCGAAGCGCGCGTGATCTAACGGTTACTGTAGCCAAGAAAAGGACTCGACAAGCCGATTTCAAATCCTAAACGAAACTATTTGACTTTCATTTCGCCCAAATATCTTTGAGAGAAGCATGGGTTCGTCTGCTACATCCATTCAGGCTAAGGGTAACTTGTTGGGTTCACTTGGTTCTCAAGCCTCGGCAAGGCAATTGGTCTGGGAGAAGGAAAAATTCTGAATTCAAAAGCTGAGGTTTGTTTAGTCACACTGGTTCACCATTCTTTAGCTATCAGCCAATCCAAAAACGGTGATAGTTCTTCATAAAGACAGTCTAGTGGCTGTAGCTATAGAATACACCGACTGCATCACTGCAGAGGAGTAAGGTTCCCCAACGAGTGTCTTGGATATGACATTAAACAATTTAATGGTGAGGCTCCAGGCGGGGAGATTTGGAGAACGTGGAGTGTCTCTTCATTAGCATTGCTCCCAGGTCCAATCTGGCCCGGAGTGTTAGCACCTGATGGAGTCCTATCTATGGATCAAAAAGAACTATTTGATATTTAAACTATGTGCAAACAAATGAGTGATGTGAAATTGTTACTGTTACAAAGAAATACTTGAAACCTTTTAACTGTGCGAAAAATAAATGAGCATGTGTTGTATAAAAGTGTTATCAACAAAATGTTTACAAATTATATATTTGGTTTGGTTTCTTTGTTTAATGGCATATCAACCTTTGTAGGTTATTTAATGCCAAATCTATTCAAGAAGAACAGTAGTGGTACTATTTAACCCATAGCTGGGAGGATAAGGGGGTTCATACCTTTCCCAAGGGTATTTGTCCGTAAGTGAACGTAATAGCGCGACTGGAGCTCGAACTCGCTTACTACGATTCCACAGTTCATCACTTTAACCATTACACCACGAGGAAACGCCCACATATATTTGATATGTATAAATAGGATTTGGCATTAAATAACCTATAATGGTTGATATGCCATAAACCAAACCAAACCAAACCATATATATTTGATATATTTGTATAAAGAGGATTTGACATTAAATAACCTACCGTGGTTGATGTGCCATAAAACCCAACCAAACCAAATCATATCCATTTTCATTAGCACTAAAACGGCGATAAAAACAAAAAATAAAATAAGATAAAACGACGATAAAATGCCCAAAAGGTATAGAGCAAATATTATCATAAGCAAAAAAGAAACAGATTACAATCTCACAACCCAGGGTTTTACAACACCACGATCATCAGGTGAGGTGCGGAGAAACTGTTGAAGTGGAGGCAAAATTCATAAGACCCTCCTATTTGGAGATTACGAAAGATGAGTCACGTGATCTTAATCTAATCTGGCGCCAATAAGAAGCTTCATGGCGACACTCAAATATCAATTTTGATCTTGTATTTAAAAAATGTTTGTTTGAATGACGGAATCTCATGTTATCAAATTTTCCTTTAAAGCACACACATACACCCGCACATACATATGCGCATACACATTCATACATACATATGCACATATACACACAATACAAATACATACACATACATACTCACACACATATAGATACACACATACACCCATACATATATATATGCGTATACAGACACAAACATACATATACACATATACACACAAATACACTTACAGATACATATACATACATACTCACACACACACAGATACAAAAACACAGATACCCACATACACCCACACATACATGTATACACAATACATGCATATACATACACCCACGCATACATAAACGTATATATACATACATACATATAAACACATACACATGCAAATATTAACGCATACGTACTCACACGCATATATTCCGATTAACACATACACCCACACATACAAAACTTATACACACGTACATGCATATATATATATATATATATATATATACACCCAGACATACATATGCGCATACACACATGCATACATATACACATATAGACACATATCCATACAAATACATACGCATACATACATAAATACACAGATACACCCACACATGCATACACTACTGTCAGTACATACCTATACACATAGATGCACATACATGTACACATTCATGCACAGGCATACACACACGTGCGTGCACATGAACACATACGCGTGTACACACATACACACACACAGACATATATATATATATATATATATAGGTGGGTGTGGGTGTGGGTGGTTATTTAAAAGATTATTTCCGGTATTTTCCACAATTCCAATGGTGTCCCATTTTATCCTATCTATTGTCGTGACATATCTTGCGATCTTCCATCCATGAAACAATCGTTTTATTTCCACAGACACGCCATACACTTTTTATTCTTTCCCATATTTCTTCCCTAAAGCCAAAGCATAGATGTTAGCTTCTACTTTCACTTTCATTTCTCTTTTTCTTGTGCCTTTTCATTCTACAAATTTCATTCTACAAATTTCATTCTGCAAAGTTGTTTTTCAGTTTTTTAATAGAATTTTTATATCTTTTTCTGACTACCAGTTCTTCTTCTTCTTCTTCTTCTTCTTCTTCTTCTTCTTCTTCTTCTTCTTCTTCTTCTTCTTCTTCTTCAAGACTTTCCTTCTTTGTCTTATTTTTCTTCAATACTTTGCCTTCTTTGTCTTCTTCTTTTTTCTTCAAGACTTTCCTTTCTTCTTCTTCAAGATTTTCCTTTCTTTTTCTTCTTCCTTAAGATTTCGCCTTCTTCTTCTTCTTCTTCTTGAAGACTTTCCCTTTTTCTTATTCTTTTTCTTCTTCAAGTCTTTTCATCCTCATCCTCCTCCTCCTTCTTCTTCTTCTTGTCATTACTGTTTTTCTTCTTTGTCTCATTGTTATTTTACTTTTTCCTCTTTTCTTCTTCTTCTTCTTCTTCTTCTTCTTCTTTATCTTTTTATCGTTCTTTTTATCATGTTTCGTATCTTGTTCGTCTTTGTCCAATTTATGTCGTTATTTTTCTTTTCTTTTTTCTTTGGTTGTACTTCTTTATCATTTTCTTTGTTTTTACTGTTTTTTTCTTTATCTTGATGTTGTTCGTTTCTTCTCATTTGTTTAGTTAGAGTTGTTGTTGTTGTTGTTGTTGTTGTTCTTCTTCTTCTTCTTCTTCTTCTTCTTCTTCTTCTTCTTCTTAAATCTTTGTGTTGTTATTGTTGGTTTTATTTTCCTTTAGCTTCTTCTTCTTCTTCTTCTTCTTCTTCTTCTTCTTCTTCTTCTTCTTCTTCTTCTTCTACTACTACTACTACTACTACTGCTGCTGCTCATTGATATTATTGATATTATTTCTTCTCCTTTATAGCTTCTAATATATTTTCTAGCATTCTTTCCCTTTTACCTCTCTCTCTCTCTCTCTCTCTCTCTCTCTGTCTCTCTCTCTCTCTCTCTCTGTAATTTTTCCTTTCCTTTTCTTCTTCTCTTTGTCGTTTTCCTTTCGTTATTAACTCTGCATCTCTTTGTCTTCCTTTTTTCTATTTTCCAAAACTAAATCCTTCTTTCTGTTTCATTTATTTATTCATTTTCATTTATTCGTTTATTTATTTATTAATTTTCATTTATTCGTTTATTTATTTATTTATTTATTGTTTCCTGTGTTCATTTTCCTTTTCTCTCTTTATTTCCTTAAGTTTCTCTTCTTCTTTTTCTTTTTTCATCAAATTTTCTCCTTTTATTTTTGGCTCTTTTCTTCGATTATAATTTTTTATACCTACTCCTACCATTTTCATCCTACTACTTCTCCTCTCATTTTCCCCTTCCTAGTCCGTTTTCCTTTCTCCTACTACTACATCTGCCATTTTCCTCCTCCTCTTCCTCTACTTTTCTTCCTCTCCTCCTCCCAGTTTTTCCTTCTTTATTACAATCTTCGACCAGAATTTTTACCAAACTCTGTTAGATTATCCATCTCCAGAACGCCTCAAGCTCCCTAAATATCTTTAAGCCTAGTCAATTCTATTTCTTCTTTATGAATTGTATATATCATTTATCAATTTATTGTTTCATTGTTTCATTGGTAGTGCATGAACCAGAACTTACACGTTTTATTTTTTATCCACCAAACAAAAAAAATGAAGCATCTTTTCCCGGTTCTAGACTCATTTTGACGCTTTAATATCGATACCCTAACGAAATAGAAAAAAGAATTTACCAAAAAAAAAACCAAAAAAAAAGAGACTTCATGCGAAGAATAATTTATTTTGGAGAGAAAGAGTGCAACATAGATGGCTAAAAAGGTCGATGAAACGGGAAAAAGAAAGAAAGAAAGAAAGAAAGAAAGAAAGAAAGAAAGAAAGAAAGAAAGAACAAGAGGAAAATTAAATGAAGAAACAAACAAACAAAACTAGAGGCATGTTGAAAGAAAAAGAAAGAAAAATACAGAAAGAAAGAAAGAAAGAAAGAAAGACAAGGAAAGGAAATAAGAAAAATAGAAGGAAAAGATAGAAGAAACGAGGAAAAGAAAGCATATCGAAAACTTATAGAAAGAAAATAACCCTTAAGTAAATAACCCATATTTACTCTAATTTTTTTGTCCCTACAGGGCACAGTAGCTTCACCATCACATCATGGTGGAGAGGTTAGCGAGGTAGTTCAGAATAAACAAATACTACCAGATAGTGAATTCGGTTTTCTAACACTCCATACTAGTGCCCTAGTGACTTGTTTTAATCCACCATAACCTTTATACTTAAGTCTCTTGAACTTGGAACCACTAAATAATTATAGTCGTTTAATGCTTTTATCCAGTACGCCAGGGTCGAGAACGACTTGCTGATAGAAATTTTTAGGAGCCTTAACCATACTCTTTTTTTTTTCTTTATTCGAGGTTCTCACTTGATACTCGTCTCTATACTAAACCTACTAGCATATAAGTTGACTCAAGTTGAATTTTTGGGTCCCATCGTGAAAAAATATATTTTAGTTCTGGTGGATGGAAAAAGTCAATTTAACTATCATCATCATCATCATCATCATGTCGCGCTATAAGCACGGATATCCCTGACCCTCTCTCGCCACCCCTCCCTATCATCCATTGCTTCCGGCTGATCCTCAAGGCTACATCCCGTATCGGCACAGAGCTGCTGTATGTAGGTTATAACTGGTCGTCCTGCCTTTGCTCATCTATGTGAAGGGGTCCACAGGAGTACATCTCTTATGAGCCCGTCCCGACTTCTCCAGCGGTGTCCCGCTTGTCTGGTTCGTCTAATTTTGATAGTTTTCGTGATGGGTGGTAGGTGGCTGTACAGCTGCTGCTTTGTGGGGATCAAAGCACATATATTCCGTCTTGTGTGTATTGACATGGATTTATACTAGCAATAAACTGAAAACGAAATATTCCTTGACATGAACAATAAATGAAAACAATCAACCCCCGTAAATTGAGTAAAGAGTTCAGCTCGAAACTCCCAGAAAATTACTAACTACTAAGATTCACACCAGAAAAGAATTTGAGAGTGCAACGGCCGAAACGTTTGGATACATTTTAAAAGTAATTACCGAACAGTTTCTCTAATATGTACCTTTTTAAGGTTTTTGAAAAATTCATTTAGAATCACGAATTAACTTTTATAGGCTATGATATATACTGTAATCAACATACGTTTGTCAATGGTATATGTAAGGATTGAATAAGAAATAAAAAAGACAATAACATGAAAAAAGAAATGAATAGATGCAAAAGTAACAGTTTCCCAGCAGGCCTCTGACAAAAGCAAAATCGGCGCGTGCCTAAAAAGAGGGGCTTCCAAGCGCCAAAGAGAAACTCATTCTTAGTTCCCTCGAGATACCTCGACTGAGCAGACACATTTTTTTCTATCAGATGCTTGTAAGAACGCACGTGCTTGCTAAAGCCTGAGGACTTAGCAGCATGTTGTGTCTCCAGCTAGAAGCGGCCTCTCCTGAACATACCCAATAACACATGCTGGACCCTTAAACATAAAATTTGCTAAAAATTATTCCATAATATTCTTCAAACGCCTTTACTGGGAGAGCACTTCTATTTCTACTGGTTCAGGAAAACATTCACACCACACAATAGTCGTAAACTCCGAGAATAAAAACTGAGTTTAAAGGTACCCCTATCTTTCTTTTTCTGTCCTTAATTTCTTTACAGCTTCGATAAACTAAAAAAAGATAACCCGTGAATGAGGTAAGAAAAAAAAGGAGTCAAATACAAACCTCAGAATTTCCCAAAAACAATTAACCACTATCCGAAAATCCTGAGGGGTGTCCTCGTGGTGTAATGGTTAAAGCGATGGACTGCGGAATCGTAGTAAGCGAGTTCGTACTCCAGTCGCGCTATTACGTTCACTTTCGGGCAAATACCCTTGGGAAAGGTATGAACCCCCTTATCCTTCCAGCTATGGGTTAAATAGTACCACTACTGTTCTTCTAGGAGAATGGCTTTGGCATTAAATAACCTATAAAGGTTGATATGCCATTAAACAAAGAAACCAAACCAAACCGAAAATCTTTCTTGTGCCCCATATATATCAACATTATTTAATATTTTAGAAAGTATTGATATTGAAAAAGAATATCTGATCGAAGGGGATAATCTGGGCATTATATATCAGGATTTTAGCAAGGCATTTGATACGGTATCTCGTTATCATTCACGAGGGAAAATAAAAATTTTTGGTATTTGTAAGAAAATAGTAAATATTGTCAGACACTTTTTAAGATTGAACTATAAAAGTCAAAATTGGTAACGCAGAGTCGGTAATATAGAATTCTGGAACACAAAATATCCTCTCCGGTGTTCCTCAAGGATTGGTGGTGGGGCCTTTCTACTTTTGATATTCATAAATGATTCGCCTAATAATATAAAATCAGAATTAAACTATTTGCTGAGAATTAACTACTTCGTTAACCATTATCAAAAGAAACACAACAGATTGAACTAAACCAATTGTCATATTGGGATAATATTAGGAAATCAAGAGTTGATATAAAAGGGGGTGTCCTCGTGGCGATGGATTGCGGAATCGTAGTACGCGAGTTCGTACTCCAGTCGCGCTATTACGTTCACTTTAGGACAAATACCTTGGGAAAGGTATGAACCCCCTTATCCTCCCAGCTATGGGATAAATAGTACCACTACTGTTATTGGGGGGTGTGATGGTTAAAGCGATGGACTGCGGAATCGTAATAAGCGAGTTCGTACTCCAGTCGCGCAATTACGTTCACTTTCAGGCAAATACCCTTGGGAAAGGAATGAACCCCCTTATCCTCCCATGGGTTAAATAGCACCACTACTGTTCTAGGAGAATAGCCTTAGTATTAAATAACCTTCAAAGGTTGATATGCCATTAAACAAAGAAACCAAACCAAACCTTGATATAAAAAATGTTAAGTACTTCACATTAAATTCAAAAACATCAACGTTAATTAAGCAACAGGGAAATCAAATAAATAAATTAGGAATCCGTCCTAAGGGTTGGCTTTGATGTTTCATTTAAAGCTGATAATCATATTCTGTTTATTGTATTTGGGGCAAATAGAATGACTGGCTGAATGGTCAGAAATTGTATTTCAAAGGAGGCAAATGTTGTTTTAAAAATATATAAAACCCTAATAAGATCTTATGTAGAATATTGTACCCTGGGCTGAGCTCCTGTGTCGAGCTACAGTGTTAAAACCATGGAAATTGGAGTGTAATACTGAGATTGGAGGGCCAAAGACTCAAAAAATGGAACTTGATGCCTCATTGCTTAGCACTCAGCATTATAAGATACGGATCAAAGATAAGTGGAGAAATCCAGAGAAAGAAGTAGCACTCTCCCATACACTTCGGTGTAGTAGCTATTGAAAAGGGAGCCTATTACTGGCCCATTGGCACAATGGTTAGAGTGTTTGCCAAAGGCTCGAGAGACAGAGGTTCAACCCTAGGTTGAGTCATACCAAAGACTCAACAAATGGTACTTGATGCCTCCTTACTTAACACTCAACATTATAAAGTACAGATCATGGGTATGTGGAGCAATCCAGAGAAAAGAGTAGCACCCTTCCAAGCACCTCGGTGTAATTGCTATTAAAAAAGTGGGCCTGCGAGGAGCCCTCGGCTACAGTTGGTCAACTTACTTATGGAGATTGTAAGGCATACAAAGGAGAGTGACAAAAATATTCTAAAGTTAGAGATTTCAGTTACTGAGAGAAATTAGAAAAATTAGAATTAAATACTTTTATAGAAAGAAAAGTGAGAGATTATCTAATTAAAACTTTCAAAATAATTAATGGAATTTCTAATTATGGTAGACATTTTCAATATTTCTCCTCGAACTGGAAATTTACTGTCAAGACAGATTTCAAAAAATAAGTCTAAAGACCAATTGGATTTTTTTTTTTCATTTTATTGCCTGTATAGTTATGTATTTTGGAACAAACTGCATTATCAGATCAAAAATAGCCAAAGTGAAGAAAATTTTAGGATTAAATTGGATGATTTTTGAAAAAAAAAATGATTAGAAAAAGAAGTTAACAAACATGGCATTCTTTAAAACTATCAAGTGGATGACTGAACGAAATTTGATCTGTACATAAATATTGTATTAATAGTGTATATGTCCTGTGCAAAGATTCTTTTTTTTTATTTGATATGAGTCAATAGTAAAAAAAAAAAAAAAAGCGAAGAGGCCCAAAGAGCTATAACTAATTAATGAATAATAATATCGACTGGGTGGACAAGGTGAACCACTGAGAACTGTGCCAGAAGCTTAAATTTTATCAGACGAACAAATGATATATACACAACCCAGAATCTGTCCTGCAAAATGAGACACACAAACTCCTCTGGGATTTTGAAATACAAACGGATCACCTAATCTCGACCAGTCGACCAGACCTAGTAATAATCAACAAAAAAAGAGAACTTGCCGAATTGTGAACTTTGCTGTTCTGGCTGGCCGCCGAGGGAAATTGAAAGAAGGCGAAAAGAAAAATAAGTACCTGGACTTTATTATGGAATTGAAAAAGCTGTGGAGAAAGTGACGGTGGTACCAATTGTAATTGGTGCTCTCGGTACAGTCACCAAAGATTTAGTGCAAGGACTGGAGGACTTGAAGATAAGAGGACGAGATACCAAACTACCGAATCATTGAAATAGGCCCGAATGCTGAAATGAGTCCTGGAGATATGAGGTGACTTGTTGTCACTATAACTCCAGTGGGAAACCATCGACTAGCGCTGATGTGAAAGACTCGAAAAGGAGGAAATAATAACGAAGATTAGGATACTCGTCCAAAGAATCATCTGACAGAGGTGCTGCAATTTTTTTTTTTTAGAGGTGCTGCAATTTTATTTTTGTTTGAGAGGTGCTGCAATATTATTTTTGTTTGAGATGTGCTGCAATATTATTTTTGTTTGAGAGGTGCTGCAATTTTATTTTTGTTTGAGAGGTGCTGCAATTTTATTTTTGTTTGAGAGGTGCTGCAATTTCATTTTTGTTTGAGAGGTGCTGCAATTTTATTTTTATTTGAGAGGTGCTGCAATTTTATTTTTATTTGAGAGGTGCTGCAATTTTACTCATTGCAAATTTATGTACTTTATTTAAATTCATATTTTGATCTGTTTTCAAGAGTTCTTGTCTCCTTCTATCGCTTTATCGTCCGACTAATAAAGGATTGACTATTTTTTTTTATCTTCCAGTATATTGAAAATTTCATCTTGTACATTTCCAGCGATATGTACTTTGATTATAACAGATCTATTTACTTTCATTTTCAAATCTCGTGAATCACCAAGAAGCAAGAACTAAAACTTGACAGGATATTGGAGGAAGGATATGGCTACAAATGACTTATATCCGGCATGTGTACTCCATTTCTTATTCGCTCATTTTAAATAACTTTTGTTACCCCCGTAGGGGTTGAACTCTCCGGCGAATGAAGTAATCGTGTTGCCATTAGCGTTTATTGTAAGTCTCTACATATATGAAGGTAGCCGTTAAACAGATGTATGTAAACAATAGTAATTGTGATTCATAACCGTTTAAAATTTACTTCGCTGCTACTGGCTCCTCGTGGCTGAAGGGTTAGAAGCTTGGATTGGCGTTTGAGTCAACCGGGTTTCGATCCCAGCTACGGGAAGCTAATATGTCTAGCCACACTAATGAGTTCTGATAGAACGAAACAGATCTGTCTGTGGATGACTATATATATATATATATTTCAGGGTCTTCCTATGTATCCCAGTCAGTTCATATTCATCACAGTCTTTTAAGTATTTATCTAAAACTCCCTAACTTTATCTATCTATATATCTATCTAGCTATCTATGTGAGTGTCGTCATGTTTATCTCAGCGAGTTCATATATAACCCAGTCTCCTAATTATCTATTCTTCTATTCCAGTCTCTATGAATATCCCAGTCTATCTATCTATCTTTGTCAGTCGAATCATATATAATCAGTCTCCTATCTATCTATTTATCTATCCCAGTCAGTTCATGTATCCTCATTATCTATATATCTATTCCAGTCTGTTCTTATATAACACAATCTCCTATCTATCTATCTATCTATCTATCTCTAACCCAGTCTCCTCATTATCTATCTATCACTCTATCTATCTCTCTTCCAATCTGTTCATATATAACCCAGTCTGCTAATTATCTATCTATCTATGAGTGTATATTTCATAACTATTTATAACCCAGTATCCTAATTATCAATCTATCAATCAATCTATCTATCTATTTCTCTCTCTCTCTCTCTCTCTCTATCTATATATATATATATATATATATATATATGTATGTACGTATGTATGTATTCCATTCTATTCATATATAACTCAATCTGTTAGTTATCGATGTATTTTAGGATTCCAGTTCGAAGAATCATGTAGAAATACTGCAATTTTCTTTACTGCAAATTTATATGCATACGGCATATAAAGTAGCTTCAAAACATCGATTACCTGACAGGAACTGTCGGTGTCAGCGTGATTTGTCCCTCAGCCCACACCTAAGTTCAGAATGTCTAACACCATGTATTCAAATTTATGTTAAATTATATTCATTTCCAAACAAACTAAGAACATATCTGTATAATTCTTACGTTTTGGTTCTATCAAGGAAAATACGAACAAGAGTCGACATTCTATGAATTACCCAATGGTATAAGAATATCACACATGGATTTCAGACACCATTTTTCTAGATTTTTCTCTCATTGGTGACATCCGGTTTCAACCAATGTTCAATTAATCAATACATTCTCATAAACGGTGCTGACACAAATATGCATTTTTTATAATACGGATAACATAGATAAATATGTGCTAAAAGCTGAGTGAATATATGTTTTGGGTTTGATAGATCGTAATTTTCGCTGTTGAAAAGCCTTTGATGTTCACGGGCTTAGGAATTTTTTAAAAAAAGCACCTCGTCTTAAAATAACTTTTGTTTCGCTTCTTAGTTGATACTTATGTAGAAAGCACGATAGATAGATAGATATATAGATAGATAGATAGAAACAGAATTAAATAGAAAGAAAGAAAGAAAGAAAGAAAGAAAGAAAGAAACTGCGATTGATAAAAACAGACTGAGATAGATAGATAGATAGATAGATAGATAGATAGATAGAAAATTATGTGTATATATATATATATATATATATATATATATATATATATATATATATACTGTCTTCCTTTTTATTCAACACACACGCATACACATACACATATACACACACACAATATATATTTTAAGTATAAAATAAAATAAAAATAAAAATAAAAACTCACGACTGTGAGTTTTATCGTATTATCTTCTTTCATACTGGAAATATATCGTAATATTGCGCGGTATTTTCGTGTATTGAGCACTGTAAAGATTTTACGGGTTAAAAACACTTTTAGTGGTAAATTTTAATCAGAATTATATACCGTTCTGTTAGCTGGGGCTGTAGAATACGCTTACTGCAGCTCTGCAGAAGGGTAACCCTCCCCTTCCACAACGGAGCAACATTTTGGTTGTGGGTGACAACACCAAATGTTTGACGACGAAACCCTGTTAGTTGAGCCGTCCGTGACCCGGCAACCGAAATGGTCAACTGACCTGCTGCACACCACTTTGGCCCTTAATTGGCTAGAGAGGCCCGATCTGATCAATCAATGTCAATCCCTAGTACCTATACGATTGTCTCGTCCGTATTCTTCAAATTGCTATTGTGGCAAACAGGTATCCAACCATACATTATTTTAAAGGTGCTACAAGACGCTGGCTGAAGGTCAAATGTGCTGAGATATCAATACTTGAAACCATTTAAATAGTTAGCCAACAAAGGATCAATATTAAATGGAATATTTAGTTTTAGCAATATTGAAACCATTTAACTGTTTAAAAATAAAATTATTAATGTTAAGTAGCAATACTTAGAGCTATTTAACTGTATGTAAAAATAAGCTCTAACTCGTTTAAATTTTTTTCCAACAAATTATTCGTTTACAAATCATATAGGTGTGTGTGTGTGTGTGTGTGTGTGTGTGTGTGTGTGTGTGTGTGTGTGTGTGTGTGTGTGTGTGTGTGTGTGAACAGGATTTGGCACTAAATAATCCATAAAGATTTATACACCATTAAACCAGACGACTTAACCTAACTCTTCTGTCTATCTCTCTCTCTCTCTTTCTCTCTCTCTCTCTCTCTCTCTCTCTCTCTCTCTCTCTCCTATCTTGCTTATTTGGCAGAATATATAATGGATAAAAGCTAGATTCCACTCAAGATATTCAAACGATAATATCATCAAAATGTTCTGAGTGAGAGTTATTGGAAACAAAGTAATACTTCATCTGATGATTCTCACAAGAATGTTTGTGAATCTTGCTCTAAGTGCGTAAACACTATAAGAAATTTTGGAAATTAATCTATGTAATCTTTCGAGATTCAGAATGTTAAAATAGGAAATATTTCGAGATTTCTTGTTGAATTTGCGAAGTTCTTTAAATAAATCTCTCTTTGTTTTTCTTGAAATTTAGCCGGCGATTTTTTTTTTTTTTTGTAACCTAAGATTCTACGTTCTGTCGTCACTACTTATATAAAACCATTCGCAGGCAGAGCAACATTTCGTCGTTTTAGTGATAGCTCAAAGTAAGGCATTTTCTTATTGTGTGCTCGTTGTGATGCAGGATAATGTGGAGGTTGTTTTACTAAATATCATAATAAAAAAGGAGTGCTTTATAGTTTTCATATTATTGTTTAGGGTGTTACGATATACACAGGACCCATGTGACTGCTAATAACTCTACTAATAATAATGTTGTGTTCTTTTTGTTTCAGATTTGAAAATAGTACACCATAAAGACTATTAATCCTCGATCACAATGCTTTGGACAAGAGAGGAAAATATTTTTCATCACTACTTATTTGGAGACAAAATCATTCAAAACTGTCTCAAAATAGATGTAACCCATTAATATGATTGTGATTTATTACTGAGACAAGAAATTCAAAAAAAAAAAAAAGATTGCATGTCTTGGAAGCTGATATCATAATAATCAAAGAAAACATTGTCTTGATGTCTCTAGCTCAAAGGATTCATTTTTATACATATTTACCAACCCCTTCGCTCGGGCAGGATACGACACACGGTCAATTTTTAAGCGAAGTTTAACAGGTTTGAATTCAGAGTTTTCCTTCTCCTAGATTAGTTGCCTCACCAATGCTGAAGAACACAGTCTACCCTACTATTTACCCATAGCTAAAGGGAGACTAATTGGATTCATACCTTTCCCAAGGGTATTAGTGCTATGTGAAATGCAATCAGTCTCGTCAAGGATTTGAACTCATGTCTCCGTGTCCATTTCCTACGACGATAACCATTACACCACGGGCACCTCCAAGAGGATTCATTTTTATAGGACGTGTTCCAAATGACCGCCATTGCGCTTGTTTCAGTAATAAAACATTATCATATTAATGGGTTGCATCTATTTTGAGACACCCTGTACAATGACACAATTACTGATCAAATTATCATTTTTTCATGTTTTTAGTGGGGTGGCTGTTTTGTTTTGTTTTGTTTTGTTTGCATATATGATTAATTGACTTGTTTGAACATACCT
Organism: Sepioteuthis lessoniana; assembly: GCA_963585895.1. Classification (NCBI taxonomy): domain Eukaryota; kingdom Metazoa; phylum Mollusca; class Cephalopoda; order Myopsida; family Loliginidae; genus Sepioteuthis; species Sepioteuthis lessoniana. The sequence goes on along the minus strand of OY757927.1, from coordinate 64,705,380 downwards.
TCTATTTTGCTACTACTGTGAAAATAAGCTTCCTACTCTACAAGGATTTAAAAAGTATCCGCTTTCAAAAGGGTTAAACCTCAACTAGCTAGTCGCCTTATCGGCAACGTTTAGGATGCTTTCATTGTATCTATTCACTAACCCTTTCACACGGGAAGGATGTGACACAGGGTCAATTTTTTTAAGCGGAGTTTAACAGGTTTGGATTCAGAATTTTCCTTCACGTAGACTGGCTGACTAAACAATGCTGAAGAACCCAGTATCCCCTACTATTTACACATGAAATCAAACTTGTCCAGGATTTGAACTCGTGTTGCCATGTCCATTTCATACGACGATAATCATGGGCATCTCCTATGCGTTGATATTATCTCCTGCAGTTAGGGGTCCTGGGTAGAAGACTAAACTGCATCTGATGGTGAGGTTATAGAGTGTGGAGTATCCATTCATTTCTATTATTCCCAGGTCCACTCTGTCTCGGAGTGGTAGTACCTGCTAGGGATCCATCTCTAGGTCAAATAGATCTGTTTAAAACTATTCGTATTAAATAGGACCTTACGAATAAAAACCCTTAAGAAACTATACCCAAAACTGTTAATATGAACATACAATGAACGCTATTACCTAATTTCTTTGCATTAAATAACTCTAGATGGGTTGATTTGCCATTAAAATCGATTGATCAATCAACTATATGGACGCCCAAAGGTAATTTTATGGCTTAAATAATCAGCCTTCCCTATTGTGTATGAAGGAAAGTAACAAATGCTTGGATTCACGTTAACAACAGGTGCCTCATAACAAGATCTGACTGACCACTATTATTACTGGATTGTTATTCACTTGATATCATTACTTTTATTCCCCTTCAAGGAAGAATACTTTTACCTCGAAGACAAGAATATCTTAATACTAATATGTGTATTTACCAACACCTCCATACGAACAGGATGTGACACAAAGTCTATTTTTAAACGGAGTTCCATAAGTTTGAATTCAAAATTTTCCTTTTCCTTGATCAGTTGCCACATCAAGATTAAAGATACTATAGCTGGTTTGGTTTTACGATATATCAACCATCGTAGGTTATTTAATGCCAAATCTACTTCTATATATTTAAATTGGCGACCTTCGTAGGGGGAGACCCGAAGGCTCCTTTTTCAATAGCTACCACACCAAGGTGTAGAAGAGAGCGCTACTCCATTCCCAGGATTGTTCCTCTATACCCTTGATCCTCACCTGCTGAGTGCTAAGCAAGGCAGCATCAAGTACCATATTTGAGTCTTTGGTATGACTCGACCTGGGATTGAAACCTGGTGTCCCGGACCATTGGCGAACACTGAACGAACTGAACTGAATAGCCCAGTACATATAAACAGTTCTATTTATTTATTTCATTTTATACATATAAACAGTTCTACTTCTAACAATTCAGTTTAGCATAAGTACACTGTTTAGTTCTATTTAACCCATAGATAAGACCCTATCAGGTACTACCACTCCGGGCCAGCCGACTGGGCCAGATACCATAGCCGATGGGAGAATAATTGAGTTCATACCTTTCCCAAGAGTATTAGCGCTCTGAGAAATGTTTCGTCTAGGATTTGAACTCGGGTCGCGAAGCTCATTTCCAATGATGATAACCATATAAGCACCTCCTCTTAGTACTAGAGCCAGAGGTTTTGTAATATTTTGGTCACATGAGGCAAAATTCGGCAGTTCTGAATGCTTTTGCCGAGGTCGTTAAGTTGACGAACCGTACTGGACAATGAGATGCCGAGCTCCCCTGATACTCTCCGAGTACAACACGCCGGATTTTGATCTATATATTGCTCTAGACCACGGCTTCTGAATCTACGGTTTTAGGCATACTTGACCTCGTCTGATCGTTGGGCTTACAGCAAAAGCGAAATTTCTTCAGTCATCTGATATTTGTAGTGTGATCAACTGGGCCTTCAACTTTTACACAAGTAATTTTGTTTGCTTCTGCGACGTTATGGCTCTATTCGAACTTGTAAAGCCTAAGTTACCGATCGAGATTAATTTGCTCGTTCATCTATGCGGCTTTAAAATCACACATGGAGTAACACAATACACAACATATCAGTGCACCAAATACCACGATACTAACAACTACACCAGATACCGACCACGGTTTGAACTGCGACGGTCACGGGATATACTTGACACAAACTATCACGTTCTACTAAAATATTGCGAGACTTTTGACTCACCCTAGAATTTATCCAAACTAGCATGTACTACCAAAATATTGCAAGACTTTTGACTCACCCAAAAATTTAACCAAACTAGCACGTTCTACCAAAATATTGCAAGACTTTTGACTCACCCTAGAATTTAACCAAACTAGCATGTACTACCAAAATATTGCAAAACTTTTGACTCACCCTGGTAACAACAACCCGGTCGACTGCGACAGTAGAATACACCGACTGCATCTTTGCTGAGGGATAAGACCACCCTACAAGGAGTGTCCTGCATATAACATTAAACAATCTGAAGGTAAGGCTCCGGTCTTGGAGTTTTAGGGAACGTGAAGAATCTTTTCATTACCATTGCTCCCAGGTCTACTCTGACCCGGACTGGTAGCACCTGATAGGGTCTAATCTATGGGCTAATTAGAACTGTTTGACACTTAAACTATGTGCAAACAAATGACTGATCTGAAATTGTTACTGTTACAAAGCAAAACTTTTGACTTAACCTAGTTTATAAAAAATATATAACTGTGTGTGAATTATTTGTATTAAGAATTGTGGAAACTATTATTTACAAATTTATTAATTAGCGACTTGAAACCATATAATTGCTTGCTAAAAGAACTGACTTCGCCGTAGATAACCCAACAAATGCCGTAAATCAACCTACTAACCCAGATTTTCTTTCCCAGGCTGTTTTCTGGTTTCAACATGTATCTTTAAGCATCCTAGTCATATTCTAGTCACTTGAACAGTTCTCAGGAGATTACCTGTCCACCAAGTCGTGCTTTTTCTTATCTTTAGGGTCAGTTTGCTGCATTCTTTAATGATGTGAACTTATCCTTGTATTAAAAAAAAGTTATAAATGCTTGTGTTCATATTAACTCCAGTAGTTTCTTTACAGGAGCAAAGACTGACGATCTGGGGCTGCAGAATACACTGACTGCATCTCTGCAGAGGAGTAAGACACCCCAACAAGTGTCCTGGATATGAAACTAAACAATCTGATGGTGAGGTTCTAGTAATGCTGGAGCTTTGGGAAGTGCAGAGTACACTTTTATTGCCATCACTATCAGGTTCATTTTAGCTCAGAGTAGTTGGTTGGTTGGTTGGTTGGTTGGGGTTTTTTACGGCATATTAATCCTTTTCGGGTTATTTAACGCCAAATTAAATTTCAAGCAATTCAGGTTAGTATAAGTATGTTTTTGTTTACTAACAGTTAAATGTCCAAATAGATCTATTTCAAATAATTCAATTTAGCATAAGTACACATTTTAGTTCCATTTGACGCTTAGATAGGACCCTATCAGATGCTACGACTCCGGGTCAGAGTGGACCTGGTAGCGATGGCAATGAAGTGTTACTCCACTTTCCCCAAAGCTTCAGCATTACTGGAACCTCACCATCTGATTGTTCAGCCTCGTATTAGGACACTCGTTGCGGGGTCTTATCCCTCTGCAGAGATGCAGTCAGTGTATTCTACAGCTGCAGCCGACTTGGCAACGAAGTGGTAGAACCTGATAGGGTCCTATCAATGAGTTAAATAGAACTAAACAGTGTACTTAAGCTAAACAGAAGTGTTTAAAATAGAATTATTTATATATAAAAATAGATTTGGCATTAAATAACCTACAATGTTTGATGTGCCATAAAACTAAACCAAACCAAACCAAACCAAGATTGACTACCACTTCCATCGGGGTGTTATTCATCTCATATCAATGCTTCGACTCAACTTCAAAAAAGCTAGAGGAAGAATCTTTTACCTATTAAGCTAGCAGACTAGAATGTCTTAACATTTCTTTTTTATTTATTACTCAAAAGAAATATTACACCTTACTTCTTTTAGTTTGATATTTTTATTAGAATTTTTCCTTTGATAATTGTAGCGTAACTTGTTATTTGCATGACTTGATCTGAAATATTTGTCATCCAGATTTTAACGATTAGATTTACAAAATTTACAGTACGGTTTCTGAAATTTCTGAAAATATTTCAGTCATTTTTTTTTTTTTTTCGTTTTTTCAAGCTTTTAATTTATCCGAATATCCTGCAGATGTAGGAGAGGTATTGAATGGGGTTGTTAGTATTGCTGAACAAGATCAAAGAAAGAAACTATAATTACGGACAAAATGATTGAAATAAGATGTTTCTTTTTCATTTTGTTTTTACTTTTTTTTTTTTTACTTTTTTATTGTTTGGTGTTGGAAGGGATTGTGATTAGTTGGATTTTTTTTAACCATTTTGTAAAGGAGAAGATGCGTAAAATAATAACTTTTATGCAGTAATGGAAAATTCATATGAAAAATTACTAGATGTAGGCGTTTGAATTGAGTTGCGTCATATAAAGAAGGTCAGCTATGGAAAACGGTTAGTGATTTGGGAGAAAGAAAGAAAGAAAGAAAGAAAGAAAGAAAGAAAGAAAGAAAGAAAGACTAGAGGAAGATAAAAAGAAAAAAGAAAACTAGACTGATTCAAATAAAGAAAGAAAGAAAAGAAAAAAAAGAAAAATATAAGCAAAAGAAGCACAAAAAAAAGAAAATTTGCTTTGAAACAATTTCTTAACCAATTCTTTGTATCATCAACAAACTATTCGTATCCCATAAATCCAATCTTACAGCATTTGAAACAACTCAATGATATTCTCGAATTTGATTATAAATAAACAGATCAGTTCGTTTGTATTTCTCGTTACCAATCCTTGTCATCATCATCATCATCATTATGTTCGTCTTTCAAGTCTTCCTCTAAGATAAAACAATCGTTATTTTTGTCAGTATTAATACGTTGTTTTGGTTTTGTTTTTGTTTTTGTTTTGTTTTGTTTTGTTTCTTTAACCATTGTAAACTAATTTGTATCGACAAATAGAACTTCCAATATTTTCCAAGTTCAACTTTTAATTTACTCAGTTTTTGGGGTTTTTTTTTTTTTTTATTCGGGCACATAGGACTAAGATTGTTTATAGTACCTTCTGTTCCGAAGTACAGCCTGTCTGAAGATATTATGCAAATCAAATAAACCTCAGTAACTCAAGAAGTTCTGAACCAATGTTTGTCAAATTCAAACTCGTCTATTTCCTACTTTAGTAAAATATTTAACGAAATTTTCTGCCATTTTTATGGTTAGTTTTTGAGATATTCAGAATTTACAAAAATAGAGTGACAGAAGTTAATATGCAGATTATACTAAAGTTAGCATAAGATCTCTGAAATCTAATAGAACTATTTTATCTTTTTATACATAATTTATATGAAAACAGGGTGCCTCGGTGGTGTAATGGTAAGCAAACTAGACAAGCAAACCTTCACGAATGACTTCGATTCTCATTTGGGTGGCCCATTCATACAGCCATGCGCCACATAGAAGCAAAAAGCTTAATAAATTACTACACAGAAACAGGGAACCTCGGGACGTGTAAGGGTTAGCAAACTAGACAAGAAAACATTCATGAATGAGTTCGATTCTCACTATGTGTCCAATTCATACGACCTTGTGCTACATCTAAGCAAAAAACTTAATAAATTACTACATCGAAACAGGGCATCCTAAGTGGTGTAATGGTGAGCAAGCGAGACTAGCAAACCTTCACGAGTGAGTTCAAGTATCACAAGGTACCGTATTTATTTGGCCTTGTGTCAGACCTATGCAAGAAAGCTTAGTAAATTACTGTATGTTTAAACTCGGATAAAAGAATAGATCTAACAACAGCTGAAAAATTAAAAATAACAAAGTAATTGAGCGAGGGAATGTCCATTTTAGAGATATCAAAGGCGCTTTACAGAGATCATCAAACGATAAAGAAGGCTGTTGAAACTATAACTAAGCTGATTGGTTGGTTTTTATGACACATCAACCCTCGTTGGTTATTCAATTCCTAATCCTGTTCATACATATATAAATTAAATATTTATGATTTGTAAACGTATAGTTTGTAGGTTACATTTTAAATAAAACATAGCTCATTCATTTGCACATAGTTAAATGGTTTCAAGTATAGCTATCAAACACTAACAATTCAATTTAACATCAGTCATTTGCTTGCACATAGTTAAATGGTTGAACAGTTCTTTTTGACGTAAGGATGGGACCCTAACAGGTACTTCTACTTCGAGTCTGAGTAAACCTAGGAGTAATAGCAATGAAGGGTTACTCCCCATTCCCCAAAGCTCCAGGTCTAGGGCCTCTCTATCTGTTTATTGTCGTATCCAGGACACTTGGAGAGGGTCTTACTTATCTGCAGAGATGCAGTCGGTGTATTCTACAGCTGCAGCCGACTGGGCTGCTAAGTTGAGAACTTGAAGCAAATGAAAATGTTTTTAAGAACTTGCTTCCTTGAGAAGAACGTTATAACGAAACAGTCTCTTTTTTACCAGCGCTGAAATCTTTGAAAAGCTGGAAATGAAGGAGTTAAAAAGAACGAAACGTGTAGAAAACTATGTGAATCGGGATCTGTGAAAAATTTCTTTGCTCACTAAAACAAATATTTTAAAGCGTCAAAATTGAACCAGGAAATAAGTGAAAATTGTCATTTCTAAAGTAATTTTCGCGTTCTAATCTCTTGTGACGTTTGATGGACTTGACAGTTGGAGACGGAGTTATAGACGAGAGGTGGTAGGGAAAGCCACACCCGGTCGAGGGGGGCCTCGGGAACCCCGATGGAGTTTGGGGACCAGAGAAGTTGCTGATAAGATGCAGTAAAGAAAGCCAGCGCCCAGCAGATTGGACCCCAGGGCCTCCGGTTGAGCATCAGGAGAACGAGAAAGACAACGTTGCCGGCCATAAGAGTGGAGGTCAAAATATTGAAGTTTCTGTTCGGTCTCCAGTTCCTTCTCACACGCAAACCTTGAGTAACCCTTTTCGAACCCTTGCAATAAAGTAAGAGGTGAATATTTTTGTTAAAGAAGTCTTCCTGCGTCTTTATCATTGCGTGCGTCTTTATCATTGCGTCAGTAAGAATATAACAAACGGAGGCAACGAGAAAACGGTAGGTTGATTATATAGGCTGGAATCGTCGACCAAAACATTATTGAAGAATTCAAAGTCAATAAAGGAATTAAACTGGACAGTGCTAACTACTGCGGATTTATGGACAAGACTTTCTCATCACATGGTACAAGTCCCAGTCTCGCAGTTTCAAAGTGAAATGTCTATTTATACACGACAATCCTTCTTCTCATGAATCTAAGCTTACTTGTGAATTTTTTACCATAAAAGATTAGCAAGAGAGATAATAGAATGATTAAGATCAAGTCCTGTACTGAATTTGATAGGTTAGGTTTGGTTTGGTTTCTTTTTTGAATGGCATATCAACATTCATGGTTGATATACCAAAGCCATCTTTGTAAGATAATAGCAGAGATTCTATTTAACCAATGAATCCGATCAAAAATCTACGGTCAATTGTAAAGATAAAATTATATGAAGGTGACAAACAATATAACAGTTAAACAGACTTATGGGAAGCAATTAAAACTACCAATTTGGAAATCGAACTTGCTGAAGTAAAAAGAATAAAGAAAATCAATAAATGAGAAATGCTTTTGCTGAGAAATGACACGATATCAAAATGGAAAGGATTCAATGACCTATCATAGGTTTGTTATTTGTTCTATAAATTTTTGATGGTTTTATTACCTTTTTATTGCAGTAAAATGAGATTATTTGGTTTTGCCAAATAACTTCAGACGGCAGTATTTTAGAATACGTCAAATAACTTGTTTGTTTGTTGTTGTTTTTTTGTTTGTTTGTTTTTTGTTGTTGTTTTTTTCCCCCCTTTTTTGTCAACACTGGTCTTCAGGTTGAGAACGCAACATAGAAAATAATCATGGAACCGGGATACAAAATTCTTCAAAATGCGATGCAGTTTCCAAGACCAGTCACTTTTGACGATCATGTTTTGTTCGTTCAAATTAAAATCTAAAAAAAACATTATAAAAATCATTCCTCGAATCAATATATATATATATATATATAAGTAAAGTTGGCGGCCATAGTCTAGTGCAACCTGAAAGCTCCCTTTTCAATAGCAACAACACCGAGGTGTAGGAGAGTGCGCTACTCCTTTCTCTGGATGGCTCTACTTTACCTTTGATCTCTACTTTATAATGTTGAGTGTTAAGCCAAGAGGCATTCGGTACCATTTTTTGAGTCTTTGGTATGACTCGATCTGGGATTGAACCTCAGTCTCCCGAGCCATTGACAAACACTCTACTCTCTCTCTCTCTCTCTCTCTATATATATATATATATATATATATATATATATATACACATATATCCCAAGGGCATTAGGAGAGAATATCCGTCGTATGGCTAAAGTGCTGGACTGCGACCTCAAAGTAACGAGTTCGAATGTTAGTCACGCTGTTACGTTCACTTTCGGACTAATATTCTTGGGAAGGCATGAACACTCTTATCCTCCCAGCTATGGGTTAAATAGTATTACTGTTGTTCTTCTTGGCATTAAATAACCAAAGACGGTTTATATTCCATTAAAACCAAATCAAAGCAAGGGTATTAGCTCAAAATGAAAAGAAAAGCACAATCCTTTCTCAGTCAACGTTCATTCCACCCCCTCAATATCTCTGTCTCTCAACCAACAGTTTATATATCCTAGATGAGACTGTTTGTATTTCACAAATTGCTGATACCTTTGAGAAAGGTATGCATCAAACTACTCTGCCTCCAGCTACGGGTAAATAGTACGGCCAACTAGGCATGGCAACTGGTCTGAGAGAAGGAAAACTCTGGTTTCAAGCCAGTTAAAATCTGCTTAGAATTAACTTTGTGTGACTCCTGATTGTGCGAATGGTCATGGTATATATATATATATATATATATATATATATATATATATATATATATATATGTGTGTGTGTGTGTGTGTGTGTGTGTGTGTGTGAATACTCAAACCTTACATATTCGGAAGGTTAGTTAGCAGATAGATGGGTAGATGCAATGGTACAGTGTGTGCATTGAGAAAGAAACCGATCTTATTAAAAAAATTTGATTGCTTATTTTCAGATAAATCATATTTTTCTCTCTTAAACAAGTCTTCTGCGGTGTTCATAGACCGTTAGCAGCGTTTTTAGCTTCTATATCCGAAATGCATTCTTGGATAGATAGATAGATAGATAGATAGATAGATAGATAGATAGATAGATAGATAAAAACAAACCTGAGATAGATAGATAGATAGATAGATAGATAGATAGATAGATAGATAGATAGATAGATAGATAGATTGGTGGATAGATAAAAACAGACTGAGATAGATAGATAGATAGATAGATAGATAGATAGATAGATAGATAAAAAGAGACCTGAGATAGATAGATAGATAGATAGATAGATAGATAGATAGATAGATACCGTATACAGAGTTTGTGAGAAAGAATTATGAATAAAAAAGAGCTAACGCACTTTTCCTACGTGTTCGTTTCTCATTAATGACGTCTGCTTCTTTACTTGACGCATGCAACCTCGCAAAAGTTAATTAATCTATGTTATCAAACCCTCGGCAAAATATCAGTCGCCCAGCTTTAGTATCTACGTTCTCACGCGATCACAGATGTGTGTGTATATGCCCGAAACCCGTTAACTTATAAGACTTGCTGCCATGTTATTATATACACGTGTAAAAAGAGCGAGTGAAACACAATGGGGTGCGCATGCGCAGTTGAAATGGCATGTAATTAGGTATGGTATTATATGCAAAAGTTCCTCCTAGCTGATAAACGCATATACATCCGTACATATATATATATATGTGTGTGTGTGTGTGTGTGTGTGTGTGTGTGTGTGTGTGTGTGTGTGTGTGTGTGTGTGTGTGTGTGTCTTTATGTATGTATTCGAAGGTATAAAATACATATAGGCCTTACAAATAAACAGGGATACACACTTACACATAAAAAGCACAAAGAAACGCGTTAATGCACTTACTCGTATACAAAAAGGCATGTAGATGAATAAAAATATAGATATACTACACGTGACGGGGGGAGGGGAAGACACACGCATGCACTTCAATAATTCAAGAATAACACACACACACACACACACACACATTTTCCAATTTGTCAACGGGATTTTAAATACGCTGTCTGTATCACCTGCAGAAGAGTAAGACTTCTTTCACTAAAACGAGTGTACTGGATATCATGCAAAACTGCATCTGATATTGAGGTTCCAGCTATGAAGCTATGCTGAGTGTGAAGTCACTTCATCATCGCAATTACTCCCAGGCTCACTCAGACCCGGAGTGGTAGCACCTGCAAGAGTCTATGGATCAATGGATCAAATAGATCTGTTTGAAAATTATTTGTATTTAATAGAAATACTTGATACCATATAGCAGTGTGTAAATTATTCATATTGAGAAAGTAGGTTGTGTTTCATGGCATATCAACCCTCATTAGTTATTCAATACCAAATCGCGTTTATATATATATATATATATATATATATATGAAATACATGCTTTGCAAACGCATAGTTTTTTGATAAAAATTTTTAAAAGAGTGAGAGGTCATTTGTTTGCACGCAGTTCAATGGTTTCAAGTATTCCAGCGTATCACAAACAATTCAATTAAACATCAGTCATTTGTTTAGTTTGGTTTGATTTGGGTGTATGGCATATTAATCATTGTAGATTATTTACAGCCAAATCCACTTTATACATACATATTAAATATATATTATTTTGTTGTTAACATTTTAAACGGGCCTAAGCTCATTCTTTTGCACACAGTTAAATGGTTTCATTAAACATCAGTTATTTATTTACACATGATCTAGTTAAATGATCTAACAGTTCTATTTCAAGCAATTCATTTTAGCATACTTCATTTGTTTGCACTCAGTTTAAATGTCACACAGTTCTACTTGACCCATAGAGGGGGCCCTATCAGGTGCTACCACTCCGGGCAAGTGTGTACCTGGGAACAATGGCTATGAAGGGGTACTCTGCATTCTCTAAAGCTCCACCATTACCGGAGCCTCACCATCAGATTGTTTTATGTCATATCAGGACACTCGGGGGGGGGCTTACCCATCGGCAGAGATGCAGTCGGTGTATTCTACAGCCCCAACCAACGGGGTTGGTCATTTGTTTGCACGCAGTTCAAATATCAAACAGTTTTATTTGACCAATCGATAGGATCCTATCAGATGCCTGGAAGCAATAGCAATGAAGTGGTACTCCACATTCCCCAAAATCCAAGGACTGGAGCCTCTCCATCAAATGTCTTAGTGTCATATCTAGGACACTCATTGGTCGAGGTGGGTGGTCTTACCCTTCTGCAGAGACTCATTCAATGCATTCTTCTGCACCAGAAACCTGGGAAGTTTATATTAAGAATAGTTACTCAAACTTATAATTTTTTTAATAAGGATTATTATCATTATTATTTATTTGAAACTATATTACTGTGTACAAATAATTATATTAAGAATAGTTACTCAAATTTATAATTTCGTACTAAGAATTATTAGTAGTAGTAGTTATTTGAAACTATATAACTGTGTACAAATAATTATATTAAGAATAGTTACTCAAAGTTATAATTTCTTACTAAGAATTATTAGTAGTAGTAGTTATTTGAAACTATATTACTGTGTACAAATAATTATATTAAGAATAGTTACTCAAATTTATAATTTCTTACTAAGAATTATTAGTAGTAGTAGTTATTTGAAACTATATAACTGTGTACAAATAATTATATTAAGAATAGTTACTCAAAGTTATAATTTCTTACTAAGAATTATTAGTAGTAGTAGTTATTTGAAACTATATTACTGTGTACAAATAATTATATTAAGAATAGTTACTCAAAGTTATAATTTCTTACTAAGAATTATTAGTAGTAGTAGTTATTTGAAATTATATAACTGTGTACAAATAATTATATTAAGAATAGTTACTCAAAGTTATAATTTTTTTACTAGTATGATTATTATTATCAGTTATTTGAAACGATACGTAAACAACTGATAACTATTAGACAGGAGTGTTTACTTAAAACCACAAAATTATGCATAAATTATAAATAATAGATAGTATTTAAAGCTATACACCTGCTCAGAAATTATTTGTATAAGAAAGGAATACTTGATATCATATAACTGTTCGAAAAACCGCACTTAAAAAATAAGAATACTGAAAATATAAATATAAACACACAATATACGCGATTGCTTAATCTTTAAGCATGAAATAACTCCCGACAGATTGAAATGCCGTTAAATTTAATCAACCAATCGAACCATAATGAAGCTCTAATTTTGGTTTTCTTTTGGGTTTTTTAATTCATGGCATATCAACCTTCATGGGTTATTTAATGCCGAAGCCATCCTAGTAGTTTAAGAGAGTACTGATCTTCTACACTCTTCTAGCAATCTTTCTCTTTCTGACAATCTTCAACAGAATTTTGCAGGTATTACATAACATTAAGGTTTGGTTTGGTTACTTTGTTTAATGTCATATCAACTTTTATGGGTTATTTAATGCCAAATCTATCCAAATAGTTTAAGAGAGTGCTAACCTACAATCTAACAATCTTCCTATGTCTGATAACTTTAAACAGTATTTTGCGGGTATTACATAACATTAAAGTTTGGTTGGGTCTTTTTAGTTAATAGCATATCACCTTTCGTGGGTTATTTAATGCCAAAGCCATCCTTGTCGAAGAACATCAGTGTTACTATTTAACTCACATGAATAAGACCGGAAGTGAACGTAATAGCACCACTAGAGCTCGAACTCGCTTACTACGATTTCGCAGTACAGCACGTTAGCCACAACGCCACGGGGCTTCTCCTGCTTCAGTTCAGAAGCTTTGCAAAGGGTTGAGTTAAATTATTTATTGTCATTACTCTCAGAACCACTCTGAATGGTTGTACCTCTTAGGGCCTTATCTATCAGTCAAACTGACTACTTAAAACCAAATTACTATGTGCAAACCGGCTCATTGGCCAAGTGGGTAGAGTGTTCGCCAATGGTCCAGGAGACCTCGGTTCAATCCCAGGTCGCATCATACCTAAGACTTTAAAAATGGTACTTGATAGGTCCTTGCTTAACACTCAGCAATATAAGGTACGTATCAAGAGTAAAGTGGGGCAATCCAGGGAAAGGAGTAGCGTCCTCCCCTGTAATAGCTATTGAAAAGGGAGCCTTCTGGTCGCCCTTGATTACGGTCGGCAACTTTACTTTTTACTTACAATGTGCAAACGATTATTTTTATATTTTTTATTTCCAACCAACCAAAGCTCATTTCTACACAGTTAAATGGTTTCAAGTGTTACTATTTAACAGAAATAATGCAGTTTATCATCAGTCATTTGCTTGCACACAATTAAATGGGGGATGAGTTTTATTTGACCCATAGATGAGACTCTAACTACCACTCAGGGTCTGAGTGGACAGAAAGAGAGAGAATATATATATATATATATATATATATCCTCATGTCGTCCCTCTAGCATGGATTTGCCCGACTCTCTCTCTCTCTCTCTCTCTCTCTCTCTCTCTCTCGACACTCATTTCTATCGTCCATCGCTTTCGACAGGTCCTCTAGACTACATCCTGTGTCCGCACAGAACTGTTGTGGTTAAGTTCAAGCTGCTCGTCTAACACTTGCTATTTTGTCTGAAGGTATCTACAGGAGAACGTCGCTCGTGAGTTTCCTTCTCTCTCTTTCTCTCTCTCTCTCTCTCTATATATATATATATATATAATATATTTGAATGCGTTTTACATAGTCTTCCGATGCAGGTGTGGTAAAGTGGCCAGCCCAGTGTCAATATAGCGTCAGTTATAGTCACGTGATAAGATTCTATTGTATAAGACATTCATACAGAAAGAATAGCGTGATGTGGTGTTAGTACACGTGACATTCAAATGAGGAAAAAAAATTCTCTTATGTCATCTACCACTTGACCTTGTTTACTCCCATGATTTATTCTCCGCCATTTTAGACTGCAAAAGAGTAAAAAAAAAAAAAAAAGAAAAAAAATTCTCGTTTGAATGTCACGTGCACTCACACCTAATCACGTTATTCTTTCGTATAAAGGTCTCACGCATTAACGTCTTAACACGTGACTACCACTCACACTATATCGATACTAGACGGACCACTTTAATCACACTACCGTCTGATGACTCCGTGCAAAACACATGAAACTTAACTTGTAGTGGCCATGATTCTAATATTTATATGTTTTACACCTGCTATGCAACAATGCCTAATCATCTATCAACATTTCATTCATCACTCTCTCTCTCTCTCTCTAGCTGTCTCTCACTCACTCTCTCTCTCTCTCTCTCTTTCTCTTTCTCTGTCTTTTTATACCCCCTCTCTCTCTCTCTCTCTCTCTCTCTCTCTTTCCCTCTTCAATTTTCTTTACCTGTCTCTCTTTCTCTCTCTGTTCAATTTTTTCTCTTTCTCTTTCTTTTTTCAATTTTTTCTCTCTTTTTTTTCAATGCTCTCTCTATATATATATCTATTTTTCTCTCTTTTCAGTTTTTCTCTTCCTCTTACTTTTTCAATTCTCTCTCTCTCTCTCTCTCTCTCTCTCTCTCTCTCTCTCTCTCTCTCTCTCTCTCTCTTCAATTTTCTTTGCCTGTCTCTCTTTCTCTCTCTCTTCAATTTTTTCTCTTTCTCTTTCTTTTTTCAATTTTTTCTCTCTTTTTTTTCAATGCCCTCTCTATATATATATCTATTTTTCTCTCTTTTCAGTTTTTCTCTTCCTCTTACTTTTTCAATTCTCTCTCTCTCTCTCTCTCTCTCTCTCTCTCTCTCTCTCTCTCTCTCTCTCTTCAATTTTCTTTACCTGTCTCTCTTTCTCTCTCTGTTCAATTTTTTCTCTTTCTCTTTCTTTTTTCAATTTTTTCTCTCTTTTTTTCAATGCTCTCTCTCTATATATATATCTATTTTTCTCTCTTTTCAGTTTTTCTCTTCCTCTTACTTTTTCAATTTTCTCTCTCTCTTTCTCTCTCTCTCTCTCTCTCTCTCTCTCTCTTCAATTTTCTCTCTGTCTCTTGTAAATTGTCTCTCTCTCTTTTTCTCTCTCTCCAATTTTCTTTCTTTCTCACTCTCTTCAATTTTCTCTCTTTGTCTGTCAGTCTTTCCATCTATCTATCTATCTATCTCTTCAATTTTCTCTCTCACCCTTTGCAAATTTTTTTGCATCACCTTCTCTTTTATCTGTTGCTGTTTTCTTTCCCTAATCTCTTTCTCTCCTCTCTATCTATCTATCTATCTTATACTATCTCTTTTTTCCCCTTGTACTCGAACCTTCACCTAATACATAGTCACTTACTACATTAAATACTGTTTCAGTAATGGTTCTACCCTCATCTGTGATTATCTTATCTACTTTCTTCTCTCTTTACTAAATCGCTTCCTCTTACGTTTAGCACTTGTGCCTTCCCATCATCCTCTTCTTTCCTCAAAAAAATTCGCAAGCGCCTTTTACAGATGTGTTCAGACGTTGATTTTAAAAGCGCTTGCGCAGAGGTTTAGATTAGTAATCAAATAAGACGACTCTCTTTACGTACATACGAAAAGATAAATGAATTAAATAACGTAATTTTTATCAACGTAAGAAATGGACTCAACAAGCCGAGTTCAATTCCTGGGCGAGGATGTTTGCGTTTCACTTCATACGTTAATCCATTTGGGAAAGGCATCTCTTCTCTTTTTGCAGGGTAACGGATTAGAGTGTACATCACAGTTAGAGACTTTGAAATCTATTGGCGCTATTTCATTTACTTTCGCACAAATACCCTTAGGAAAAGCATTAACACCCTTATCCACCATCCCCCAACTATGAGTTAAATAGAACCACTTCTGCTCTTCTACACGGACGGTTTTGCTAATAAATAACCCACTAAGGTTGATATACTATTAAAGAAAGAAACCAAACCAAACCAAACCAAACCTAGCAGGGTAAACTGGATTCTCCAGCCTTGTTAGTGAATGGAAAACTCTTATTTGTCGAAATTTCTGTGATAAAGCTTGATATTTGATATTGCTTAGAATTACATCGGCTCATTGGCTTAGTGGATAGAGTGGTCGTCAATGGTCCGGGAGACCTCGGTTCAATCCCAGGTCATGTCATACCAAAGACTTTAAAAAGGGTACTTGATACCTCCTTGCTTAACACTCAGCAATATAAGGTACGTATCGAGGGTAAAGTGGAGCAATCCAGGGAAAGGAGTAGTGCCCTCCCTTACACCTCGGTGTTGTAGCTATTGAAAAGGGAGCCTTCTAGTCGCCCTCGACGACGGTCGCCAACTTTACTTTTTTTACTTTTATAAGCAATAACAAGGAAAACTCTGTATTGAACTGTTGAGGAAAGATTTTCGGGAAAATGTGTGGTATGTTGTTATCAGTTCTAAAATAATTAAAAGGGAAAAAACTTGTTATGAATAGAGTGACACTAGAGCCAAATTTAGGATTTAACTGAGTTATGTTTGTAGGGGAGATTTAGTGTGCAATATTAAATATCAAACTGTAAGTTTAAACAGTAAGTTCCGGAGTTTTCTAGTTCGGATACTGGTTCGAAAAGATAACACAGACAATAAAGTTTTTAAAAGGGAATTTTATGCAAAAGAAACAAGAAAGAAAGGGATAGAAAAGATAAAGGGTTGCAAATTTTAGTGCAATTTGCTGGAGCTTATCTGAGAGAGTGTCCGGGAAACAAATTCTTTGAATTTGAGTATTTTCCTTTCTTTTTTCTCTTTTTTTTTTTTTTTTTTTTTTTTTTTTTTTTGTTTGTTTGTCGAAATGTTCCAGAGTTCATTAAATTGCGAGTCTTCTTTAAAGTTCTTTTCAGCAGAATTCTTGGTTGAATTTTCTTTCAGTTGTTTAACTTGGCAGAATTTCAGTTGTCGACTTTCGTTTAATTTTACTTTTACTTTTTGGGAAGCTCCATTCAAGATGGAAGCGACGAAACCTTTCTGCTGGTTTAAGATTTTTGTGCCTTCAGTTTGGTCCCCGAATTTGTACTTTCGTTTGATTTTGGTTTTATTTCTTGGGAAGCTCCATTCAAAAAGCGAGTAACGAAACTCATCTGCTTGCTATTTTTTTCGTGCTCTCAGTTCAGTCACCGAATTCGTATTGAGGGTTCAATAGTAGTTCTCGACAAAAAAAGAAAGTCTCTTTTTAGTGACGCACTGTCCAGGATTAAAACCAAGCGCTGTACGTGGTCGGCCTGATTTTCTCCTTAGAAATAATTTTTTATAGTTCATCCAAAATGTGTAGCCTGTCTTATTCAAGTCTTCTTCTCAATAAACAAAACCACTCGGCGTTGGGAGTCTTGTTGTTCTCCTCAGAACTGTTGGCTGCTCGGACGTCAAACAAGAAAGCAGGGTCTTTATATAACAAATCGTTTCTCTGTCTTAGATGAGGCTAGATGCAAGAAACATCTTGAAGTTTTGCCCAACCTTTTGCAGACAAAGTAGACTATTCTATACTCTTGGCTTATTTGGGGATTCTAGCGGGAATTTGGTGAGTTTAGGGGTTTTTTACCTCCTCTCTAAGGTTTTTTTTTTGTTTGTTTTTATTTTGAATTTTTGTTTGCTTTTTTTTAATATTACCCGACTCGTTCACGAATTTTGATTATTTTAATCGATTCCAGTCATTACTATTGAAAAAGCTCCGGAAGAAACGGTCCCTTTGGTTTAGTTTTATTATTCTAAAATGATTCAATAAAAATATTCCCCTGATTCAATTAATTGTGTGTGTGTGAATAAATCTTAATGATATGGGTTACCATATTTATAAATAAAGTGATCAGCATCTATGATAGAACACATTTATCGATGTTAGGAGACCGTAAACACAGAGTCAACGACACTTGGTGAAAGCCAGTTTCTCGCCTATGTATATAGGAAATCAATTGATTTCCACACAAAACAAAACTGTTAATTTTTATGCAGAATTAAGAGTCTCCCAAAGGTTTTGATATTTGAATCTGTATTTTTGTAATTCTTGATCAATCAGTTCCTCCATTCAGGAACGCAATTTTCTTTCAGTTTCCAGACGATCATATTTAATTAGCCTCGCAAAATCTGAAGAATCAAAACCCAAAATTGTTTAAGGAGTCTTTTCCTTATCTACATGATTAAAAAACACATTTTTAACCAATTTTTAACCAATTAGAATCAGGGATAAATTAATTCATTTTTTTATCTAATTTGAAGTCTATCTAAATCTTATAAATAAAACGATAAAATCGACTAACTCCTGTATGCAATAGATTTCTATATTGTTATCCACTTGTATGTGTTTAATTTCAATATTGTTTGTCAATTCATACAAATGAAAATATATCTTTTTTTTTTTAGTCCAGTCAGCTGGGGCTGTAGAATACACTGACTGTATCTCTGCGGAGGAGTAAGACTCTCCACCACGAGTGTTCTGGATATGATATTAAACCATATGATGGTGAGATTGCAGAAATGCTGAAGCTTTGGGAAATGCTGAGTACTCCTTCATTACCATCGCTCCCATGTCCACTCTGACCTGGAGTGGTAACACATGATTGGGTCCTATCTATGAGTCAAATAGAACTGTTTAACATTTAAACGGAGTGTAAACAAATAACTTAAGCTAAATTGAATTGTTAGAAAGAGAACTGTTTGATCAGTTAACTGTGTGTAAATAAATGACTGATGTTTAATTAAATTGTTAGTGATACATAACAATTCTTGGAACCATTTAACTTTGACTTATGCTAAAGTGAATTGCTAAAAATGGAACTGTTTGATCATTTAAATGTGTGTATCTACAAAATGTGTTCCCAAACCATATTTTTGATATATATGTAAAAACAGGATTTAGCATTAAATAACCAACAAAAGTCGATATGCCATAAAACCAATCTTTTTGTTTATCTTTAGATTGGGCAGCTTGTACTGATATAACATTTCTTACTGCTGATAATTATTGATACATTTCAGCGAATAAATATACTTTACATCTATATATACGCACACAAAGACCTTTAACACACTCAAAATTTATCATCTAATTCTAAGACAATGCAAACTGCTACTAACAATGTTTTATAACCATTTTGAGTCATATCAACGCTTTAAATAACATTGTCTTTTCTCACAAGAAGAGACTGCAACATTTATTGTGTTTCGACAAAGTTTTCAATCAGGTTAAAGAAATAAAATTTATCAAATATGTATATTCCTTACGAACTATTTTGCACAATGGTTAGAGATTTCGCCAATGGCCCGGGATATCAGGGTTCAGTCCCAGGTTGATTCATACCAAAGACACAAAATATGGCACTTGATGCCTCTTTGCGTTACGCTAAGCATTATAAAGTATGGATCAAGGGTAAGTAGAGCAATTCAGGAAAAGAAGTAGCGCCCTCCCATACACTTCTGTGTGGCAGGTATTAGAAAGAGAGCCTTCGGGTTGCCCTCGATAGTGGTCGGCCAACTTATATATATATATATATATTCTTTATGAAAAAAACCAAAGACCGATTACTTTAGGGTTATAAATGTATTTCCATCCTGTTTTGTATTTCTGATGTAAACCAAAAACACGAAGAAAAATATAACAGGACTTCTTCAGATCTTATGGATAAAATAAATCAGAATAGACACGGGAGTGGGGAGGAAGAGGGGTGAAGAGTTATCTCCTCGTTTTTTTTTTTTTTACTTCCGTTAGTATTGCTCTGTGATATTAATTACGTTGAGCTCTCAACCAGGAAAATTTAAATGTTCAGTTTTTGAATGATTTTCTTGTCCTGAAGGAATTACTCCCAACTCTGGTTTAACTGGACCGAATAATACACACACACACACACACACACAAATATATATATACAAAAATTACCACAGTATTTCAATGTAGTTACTTAAAATTTCACGTGTAGTTATTCACGATCATCAGACACTATATCTTGCTCTCCAAATGTATATGTCTGTGTGTGTGCGCGCTCGCATAACGTATAAGAATTCAACTGTCCACTTGAAGATATAAAAGCTAAACTACTTACATGGGCAAAATAAAACATATATGAATATAAATATACAGGCTCTACTAAATTAAATGAATGACGTAGAAAAATCTTTATACTCTCCATTCTTTGCTGGACAAATATTTTCAAAAGACAAATCCTTTTATCCAATAATTCCACTGTGTTGTTGCTTGTATGTTTGTCTGTCTATTCAAACTCTTGTCATAACCTAAAAATCATAATGAATTTGTCCTTGTAAATTACATTAACAGAGCTAAGAAAAAAAAATCAAAGGATAGCATTGAAGAATAGACTTACATCAGGTCACAAAAAGCTGCTCATTTAAAAAGGGAAAGAGCCTATGTACGAGTCAGTGAAAGGAAGAAAAATTCATTGGTTGAGTGATCGATGGAATAAAAGAAAGAAATGAGTAATTGAGTGGTTTAATTACATATATATATATATATATATATATATATATATATATATATATATACTAACCACCAGCACAAGCAAAATGTACTCTAGGACAATTTTCAAGCAAGGTTTAAGATTTGAATTAAGTTTTCATTCTCCCAGACCGGTTGCCACACCAAGGTGTAAGAGGGAGGGAAAATAGCTGGATTCATACTTTTCCCAAGGGTATTAGTGTTATATGAAATTTAAACAGCCTTGTTCAGGGATTGAACTCGGGTTTCCGTGTCCCTTACCTACGACAGAAACCATTTCACCACAAACGCCTCCCCGCTTAATGTTATGAGGTAAAACAAATGAAAACGTTGAAAAGATGCTGAAAAGTTACAGAAGGAGAGTTTAAAAAGATATCATTTTAAGGAACGGAAAGAAAATTTAGAAGTTTTAAGTCAGGCTTAACTACGAGAGAAAACGAGAGAAAGAAAAAGTGAGGGAGCGAGAATGAGAAAGAGATGGAGAGAGAAACGAGCAGAAATGAAGAGAAAGAAGGAAAAAATAACGACAAAAACGTAAGTTTGACACTATCTTAGCTGAAAATAATGGGAATATAATTAGAAAATAAAGAAAAAGTAAATGAATATATCTATATACACAATGTTATTTAGTTTATTTTCTGAAATAATTCTCATAAAATTTCAAATATATCTGCGAATTAGTTTTGCAATAACTACTACACTTATTAGTCATGTATTTATGTAAGTGGTTTCTCTTATATGTTATTGAACATTTATATATATTTTCTATAAGGGTGAGTGCTTGGTTAGTTAATCTATTCCATAATTATTGAGAAATTAATTCCTTTGTGACTTCTTCGGAACAAAGGAAAATATATAGAAAAACAAGTATTTATAGTGTAAAATAAAAGCATTTTTTCTTCAATAGGATACGAACTTATTGATATATCTAGATAAAGAATTGGAAAAAATCATAGAGAAAAACTAAATAAAAGAAACGCGCGAAGATACAGGAATGAAATTCTACCAAACACTGACATCAAAAGGATTTAGCATGAAACTTATTGACCCTGTCGAGAAATAGGCAGGACAAATTTAGGGTGACAAATAAGCACCTACGTAAACAAATGCTAGCAAACACTGACATCAAAAGGATTTAGCATTGAAACTTATTGACCCTGTCTAGAAATAGGCAAGACAAATTTAGGGTGACAAATAAGCACCTACGTAAACAAATGCTAGCAAACACTGACATCAAAAGGATTTAGCATTGAAACTTATTGACCCTGTCTAGAAATAGGCAGAACAAATCTGGGGTGACAAATAAGCACCTACGTAAACAAATGCTAACAAACACTGACATCAAAAGGAATTAGCATGAAACTTATTGACCCTATCTAGAAATGGTCAAGACAAAAATGATTACCACAAAAAACTACAGATTACCACCGGTAAGAAAGATTACCTAAAAAAAACAAAGATTACAACCGGTAAGAATTATTACCACAAAAAAACACAGATTATCACCGGTAAGAAAGATTACCACTTAAAGCCACAGATTATCACCGGTAAGAAAGATAACCACAGAAAATATCAGCACAACTTACAAGTGTTATCCAGAGTACAAGAAAAAACTTAAATAACTGTTTACTTCGCCGACTTCCCAAAACAATGAATCACATTGCAATCCAATAAGTCATAATGATTTCTCTAAGCGGGTAGCAAAAATATCTTTGGCTCAAATCTCATTTCAGTATCTGTTTAAAATTGTTTTATTTGTTCATTTAGATGAATAATTTTTATCAAGCCCAGGCCGTATATTCTATATGACGTCTTATTAGGGTTTTATATATTTTTTAAACAACATTTACCTCCCTTGAAATGAAATTCAACCATCCAACCAATCTTTCCATTTACCCTTGATACAATTGACAACATATGATTGTCAGCTTAAACTGTATGATCAAAGCCCACTCCCATAACGTATTCCTCATTTTTATTTTTGTGGGTGGGGGATTATAGAATGGTTATTCAATGCTGGTAGACAAGTTCACCAACCTTGGAAGCAGTGTCTCATCAACTGAGACAGACACCAACACGCGACTAGCAAAGGTATGGACAGCTGTCGATTGGCTATCAGTCATATGGATTTCAGAACTAACCGATAAAATGAAACGCAGTTTCTTCCAAGCAGTAGTCGTGTCGATACTGCTGTATGGATGCACTACATGGACGCTAACTAAACGTATGGAGAAAAAGCTTGACGGCGACTACACTAGAATGTTGCGAGCAATATTGAACAAGTCCTGGAGGCAGAACCCCACAAAGCAGCAGCTGTACGGCCACCTACCACCCATCACGAAAACTATCCAAGTTAGACGAACAAGACATGCAGAACACTGCTGGAGAAGTAGAGACGAACTCATAAGTGATGTACTCCAGGGGACCCCTTCACATGGACGAGCAAAGGCAGGACGACCAGCTAGAACCAATATATAGCAGCTCTGTGCCGATACAGGATATAGCCCTGAAGACCTGCCGGAAGCAATGGACGATAGAGCAGGGTGGCGAGAAAGGGTCAGGGATATCCGTGCTGATGGCATGATGATGATGATGATGATGATTATCTCCTAATTTCTATCTGCTAATATTATATTTAGATCTAATCCACCTGATTTATCAGTTTTAGTGTCATTTTTATGATAATCTCTGATAATCTCTCCTATCGATCTAATATTCCGATCTTTTCCATTGGTCTTATCGTTTGGTCGTTGGTTTATCGATTGGTTTGGTATACTAGTCTTATCTGCTGCCCTTAACTCTTGGTCTTATTTTCAGGTCTTAAATGCTTGTATTATCTGTCGGTTTGATCAACTGACCTTTCCTGTGGGTCTCATTGGCTAGTCTTATTTTCTAAACTTCAAAAACGTTAGAATATTCTAAAAAATCGACATTTGCCTCATAGATATTGAATATGAAATATGGTTTAGGACACTGCTGGAGAAGCAGGGACGAACTCATAAGGGATGTACTCTTATGGACCCCCACACATGGCCGTTCAAAAGCAGGACGACCAGCACGAACATACATTCAACAACTATGTGAGGATACGGGATGTTGTCCAGAAGACCTGCCTGAGGCGATGAACGATAGGGAAAAGTGGCGAGAGAGGGTCAGGGATATCCGTGCTACCATCCGTGATGATGATGATTTTCAGGTATATCATTTCTATAAAAACAGTCCTCTAAACTTTTCACCTGACGATAACGTACGATTGAAACGAATTAGGAATAATTAAAGAATTATTGTAAACAAATGTCATTCCTGTTCGTCAAATGATTTTTGCTTATCTCTGAGTACTTCTGTGTTTGTATGTGTATGTGTGTGTGTGTGTGGCGAGTGAGTGAGTGAGTGAGTGAGAGAAAGAGAGAAAGAAAGAGTAAGAGAGAGTGAGAGGGAAAAGAGATGGATGGCCAGAAAGACAGTAGCTTACTTGAAATGTTTGATAGGTGCTCATTTCTCACTGATGCGTCAGTGGTAAGTGTTGAACCTGGATATCGAATGCAGAATTTTAAATGCGGTCTGTTTTTCTCTATTTAATGGTTGGCGCAAGACGATCTTTTACAACCTCTACATTAGTTCAACTTAGGCTAGATAGATAGATAGATAGATAGATGTGCTTGCCCAGACATTTACACTTATACTGATTGTACAAACAAACAATTACGTTCATTCACACAACTGAGATCCACTGTTACTGTTTCTGCACGACTCATGGGCGTCATGTGAGCTAATACCTTATGTTAGGAAATTAAATGACTTTTCACCCGTACGAAATAAAGTATAGAAGTGCAGACCAGTGAAGAGACGCTGGAAAACAACATCAAAATGGTCGA
>OY757927.1:64673350-64678350 GCA_963585895.1 Sepioteuthis lessoniana | reverse complement strand
CAATTTCATCGAAATGGCTGTCCGGTTCAAGATACGTAATCTTGGTTTGTCTGCAAATAGACAGGCAAGGTTAAATCGCATTGCCCGGATAAAATTGACCCACCAAGATATTGCTAATGCTACTTTCATCATTTTGTTTGCTTTGATTTCTTTACTTAATGGCATATCAGTTTTCGTGGGTTATTTAATGCCAAAGTCATCCTTGTAGAAGAACAGCAGAGATATTATTTAACCCATAGCTGGAGGGATAAAGGGGTTCAGATCTTTTTCTAGGATATTAGTACGAAAGTGAATTTAATAGTGCGACCGGGGTCTGAACCTGCTTTGTACGATGTCACAGTTCAGCACATTACCCATTACGCCACGGTGACTCCACATTTCCCCAAAGCTCCAGCATTGCTGATGCTTCACAATCAAATGATTTAGTGTCATATCCAGGACACTCGTTCGGGTGGTTTTAACGCTTCTGCAGAGATGCAGCCGGTGTATTTGTAGGGGTTAGTAAAAATAAAAATAAAAATAGAAAAAGTAAATCAAAAAGTGTAGCAGCTCCCAGAAGCCTCTGAAAAGAAGCGAAACCAGCACATGCCTGAAAAACAGAGTTACTGGCACGAGAAAGAAACTTTTTCTCATTCAGCAGTGATCACTTGGATTAGAAAGACCTACCTCTTTCCTGGTGCTGATAGAGAAAACCACGTATCCGTTTAATGGCACGCTGGGTCACTCTCCCACCAGTAGATTTTTAAACTCACTTCAGCTTTACTTTTGATACTAGACGAACTTTCTTTTCCTTGGAAGCGAGCAGGCAGCTTACGTGATCTCCCAAATCTCGAATTTGGCGTCAAACCGTGTCTCTTATAGCAGCAGCTTTACCCACAACTAAAAGCACTGACTTTAGAGATACCACCCACCGAAAACGACAAGTACATTTCAACGCTTTTTGGGGGAACGTGACTGTTCTGTAATTGTCCAGGAAGACATTTTCTCGCAACAGAGTAACCTTGTGAAACCCAAATATGAAGTTGAAATTTAAAAGGTATCTTAATCTCTTTTCTTCCTTCCTTGAGTAATTCCTTTGTGGCCCTTACAAACAAAGAAAATGCCAACGGATTTAATGGGGTAGAGAAGAAAACCAATGGAATCAGATATTTAAACCCGAAACCGATAACTACCAATCAAACGAAACAAATAGCACCAACAAATCTTCAACGGCCTAAATATTCTACAGCCCCAACCAACTGAGCTAACTTTACCTTGCTTTATCATCTATCAAAACATAATGATTAGCCGACTTATTGTCGAGCAGAGATAAGCGAGCCAGTCTCGCAGAAAATTACTTGTTTGAGACACACAAGACTATCATTTAGTTTGGTTTAGCTTCTTTGTTTAATGGCATATCAGCCTTTATGGGTTATTTAATGCCAAAGCCATCATTGTAAAAAAAACAGTGGCGGTACTAGTTGACCCACAACTGGGATGACAAGGGCGTTCATACCTTTCACAATGGTATTAGTCTGAAAGTAAACGTATTAGAGAGACGGAGGTTCGAACTCTCTATGATTTCACGATCCATCACGTTAACAATAACTCCTTGAGGACTCTACTCTTAGCATTTTGTCACCGATCATGTAAAGAAAATGGAAATGTCAGGTCCGATGAGAGGGTGCAAATAAAAATGCTTTCTGATAACACTGTAGTGATCTTTTTTAGTTTACAGGGGCTTATTTTATTGATTGATTGATTGATTTTAACGGCATGTCAAATTATTTAGGATTATTTTATGCATAGAAGTTAGGGAATTGCGTTCATATTCACATTCTTGTGTAGTTTTATGTGAGTTTTTGTTTGTTTTGCTTTTTGTTTTTGCTTTTGGTTTTTGGTTTTTGGTTTTGAGTGTTTTCCTCGCGGTTTTTTTTTTTTTTCACACGGTCCTATCACGCGCGAAAATCGTTTAAGCAGACCTATTCGGCCCATAAATGGGACTCCAACAGGTACTACCACTCTGGGTTTGAATATGGCAATAAAGATACTTTATACTCCCTAAATCTCCGGAACTGGAGCCTCACCATAGGATGCCGTTTGGTGTCATATCCAGGACACCAGTTTTTTGAAGATTAGAAGGGTCTTACTCCTCAGCATGATATATAGTCAGCGTGTTATATCTAAAAGCACAACGATAGTGCGGGGGTATATTATCCATTTCTTAAATACTGAGTTGCAATTATATATTCATTGACTTTGATCAATCTTAAATCTAACATCAATAACCATCTTTACTTCATACACTAATAATGAAATAAATAGATGAATAAATAAGAACAATAAATATAGTATGTTTAAGATAAAAGTTAGTCAATTTTTAATACGTCAAAAGTTTTACAATATTTCAAGTTATTTCGTATTTCAAATATTTCAGCGTCTGTCCATAAGATTATGGCATTGTTGAATTTGGTCTTTCATAAAGTAAGAAATTCTGGTGACAATGAACGAGTGCTTGCACTTGACTGCTGTTCAACCATTTCAACCAAGGGCTCAGCTTCCTCTAGAGAAGGTCTACATAACAATGCTGTCTTCGAGGTTCGTGTTACCTTCCTTGAAATGTCCAAACCAATTTTGTGTCACGCGTTTGTTAGCAACTGCGACTTTTCCACATCATTGGTTTCTTTCACCACTTCCATTACACTCAGAACTTTTACCACTCCCACTGGACACAGTTCTTTTACCACTACCCTTGCACTCAGTTCTTTACCTCTTCCATTGCACTAAGTTCTTTTATAACTTCCATTGCATTCAGATCTTTTACCATTTCCTTTGCCCTGAGTTCTTTTACCACTACCCTTGCTCTCAGTTCTTTTACCACTGCCCTCACACTTAGTTATTTTACCCCTGCCCTTGCACTCAGTTCTTTTAAATACTTCCCTTGCACTCAGTTCTTTTTCCACTTTCATTACACTCATATCTTTTACTACTTCCATTGCACTCAGTTCTTTTACCACTTCCATTGCACTCAGTTCTTTTGCCACTTCCATTGCACTCAGTTCTTTTATCACTTCCATTGCACTCAGTTCTTTAACCACTGCCCATGCACTTAGTTATCCTACCACCTCCATATTCACTCAGTTCTTTTGCCACTCCCATAAGCATATTTTTAATCACTTCCATAACACTTAGTTCTTTTATTACTGCTCTTCCTCTCAGTTCTTTTACCACTTCCATTGTGTTCAGTTTTTTTACCGCTGCCATAGATAGGACCCTATCAGGTGCTACCACTCAGGGCTAGAATGGACCTGGGAGCAATGGCAATGATGGGATAGTCCGCATTCCCCAAAGCTCCAGCATTACTTGAGCCTCACCATCATATAGTTCAGTCATATACTGGACACTCGTTAGTGGGGTCTTGCTTTTCTGCGGAGATGAAGTCAGTGTATTCTTCCTCTCCAGCCCACTAGGCTGTAAGAACATAAAGGGGTCTGGTTTCTAAATATTAAAGTCCTATGGTCTCAGACACGCACCTGTTCATATCATATTCATTTCCGTTGGAGGATGAAAGCGATTTCCAGGAGCAGCCCCCACCCCCACCCCCCACCCCCACCCCGCGCATAGAAAAAATAAATTTCAATTTTAAATATTCATCATAATATTTTGAACACAATTTGAATTTTCTACTTGAAAATGATTAAGTGTTCCATTTTCCTAGAACTGGAATAATATGAATATATATTAAAATCGATACGATAGAAATAATTATAGACATTAAATAGTACCGGATATTTGTTTCTGCCTTCCACCAGACAGGACTTGACACAAGGTCAATGACCCTAAGGTCGATTATAGTGGGGATTTAAGGAAGGAAAATGTCGGGCACGAGCACAGGCTCAAGCTCTGCTTAACTATGCTGGTCATCGACCCACTTAGTGCAATGTGGGCCTGATGAGCCTTGGTGGACATGGACCCAAATCTGGGTCCAGACACGTATGCCTGATTATAGCTTAAACTGGACCACGGGGTCCAGTGGTACACAAGGGGGACAAATGTGTCAATGATGTAGCTCGTCAACCCGAAGGTTTGACATGGAGCATTAACCGTCCAGCACGAATGCCAGACAGTCCGCGACAGTCAGCGAAAATTAGATAGTATAGGGTGTTTCAGAAAAACTTATGTCATGTCATAACCTCGTAAGTTTTTCCATCATGTGTAGAAACAACTCAAAATTCTATGTTCAATATTTAGGTTTGGTTTCTTTGTTTAATGGCATAGCTATTCTCCTAGAAGAACAGTAGTGGTACTATTTAACCCATAGCTGGGAGGATAAGGTGGTTCATACCTTTCCTAAGGGTATTTGCCCGAAAGTGAACGTTATAGCGCGACTGGAGTACGAACTCGCTTACTACGATTTCACAGTCCATCGCTTTAACCATTACACCACGAGGACACCCTCTTCAATATTTAAACGCCTTTTCTTTTCCAATGAATCGCATTTCTATAGCTGAAAATAAAAAAAAACATAAAACATTAAACAGAATTTTGATTGGATTGGTTTGCATTGCCTTTATGACATGTTGTTTGTTATATGCCAAATCCTATTTTTACATATATATTAAGTATATGATTTATAAACACATTTTGTAGATACACACAGTTGTATGATCAAACAGTTCTATTGCTAACAATTCAATTTAGTATAAGTCAAGTAAGTTAAATGGTTCCAAGCATTGCTATGTGTCAGCAACAGTTCAATTAAACATCAGTTATTTCCTTACACACAGTTAAATGAACAAACAGTTCTATTTGCAAACCATTCAATTTAGCATGTCATTTGTTTGTACTCAGTTTAAATGCCAGTTTTATTTAACCCATAGATGGGACCCTATCAGGTGCTACCACTCCGGGCCAGAGTAGACTTGGGAGCGATGGTTATGAAGAGGTACTCAACATTTCCCAAAGCTCCAGCATTACTGGAGACTCACTATCAGATTGTTTAATGTCATATCAAGGACATT
>OY757927.1:64671208-64673150 GCA_963585895.1 Sepioteuthis lessoniana | reverse complement strand
CCTTAAGAATTGTGAATCTCTTCTTGTGTCGCCAAAGGCTGAACTCGGAAAGAAATAAACCCGTTCGTATCCGAAACGACAGAGTCAGCCTACATTATCATCATTATTGATAATAATAATAATAATGATAATAATAATAATAATAATCACCAAATCAATACAACAATTTTTATACAGCCCAAAAGTTTTATACAGGAAAATTATAGAACTAATTTTTATACAGCCCAAAATTTTACGCAAGAATGATATAACTATTTTTTATACAGCCCAAAAGTTTTATACAGGAGAATTATAGAACTTGTTTTTATGCAGATGCATGCCTCACTATATTTGGTACCAGATGACCGAAAGTAAGTTATATTAATAGTCCAAACTTATGTGGCTTACGTCGTTATAGGGAAATATACACTGAAATGTGTGTTTGTTTATAATTTTGTTTCGCCTAATGTGAGTTTATTTTCCTCAAAAACTTGTGGCATATTTGTGTCAACATATCCCTGCATTTGCTATAAATACTATGTAAATATCATAGATATAATATGAATTTTATAAATTCTTACATTTTGTCATTATGAACAGATAAAAAGTTAAACAAATGCTAGATTTTGGCTAAATTCAGCAACTACAAATTCTAAGAAGACAATACGTATTAATCACGTGTTTTTTTTTTTTTGTTTGTTTGAGGTTTTTTTTCAGAATTTTGTTGTCCAATGGAAGGGATGCATGTAATATATAAATGCATGTTATACAAAAATAATTAAGGTGCTTCAAATAAACTAATTTTAATAATGTTTGCTTAAATTTTTAGAACTCTTTTTTAATTTGTCAGATTAGGAATCAACAAGTCAACTGGAGACAGCCACTAAAAAAGCTTTCCCCTTCTAGTTTATAAATAAAAATCTAATATCTTATTTCTAATATTTTAACCTTTTGAGCTAGTTACGCCAGAATACCGGTGGTACTTTTATTCCTACACACTCACACACACAAACACACACACACACACACAGAGAGTAGCGCCGGTTTACCGGTTTGAAGATCATGCTCAAACAACAAAAAGTAAATTTAGACTCGGAACCTCTGGAGTCAAAGGGTTAAAATGGAAAATAAACGTCAAATATGATTAAAACACCAAAGAAAAAGAAGATATTAGCTTTAAATATTTAACATATACAAAAGGGTTTTTTTTCCATTAGGGAGGAAAGTACATACAATTTCAGGGGTTTAAATGTGTGTCCCTTGTAGGGCGAGTTAGAATTGATTACAACGTATTCCTCTTGATGGTGAAAAAAAACAATAAAATCGAAAATATGAATGAAAAAAACAAGGAGACGCAATGTATTTGTTATGGTAATTTACCCACGCACACATAAACTCTCCCAGCTATAAATAGCAGCAGGTACTGGTCTTAGGCAGAAGGCAATATTCCTAAGAGGTCCCCGCAGATTTTCTCGAAACCTATGTATGGCACTAGACCTTGCTGTCTAGTTCAAGCCATAACCTGGCATACGTGCCCGGACCCACATTTGGGTTCGTGAAACTGCTTGCCTCATCAGGCTCACATTGCACCAAGTGAGCCGATGAGCAGCATAGACCAGCAGGGTTCGAGTCTCGGCTCGTTCCCGACCTTCCTCTCCCCTTTATTTCCACTTTAATCGTCCTTCGGGCTTTTGACCTAGTGTCAAGTCCTGTCTGGTAGGAGGCAGCGACAAATAAACAGAAGGCAATATTCCAGCAGACAGCCTTGACAGTCGGACCGAATAGTCTCGCTGGTAACCTTCTCATTTGTATATGTTGTACTACTGTTCTTTGTTAATATATTTGTTTAACTCAGTTCTTCTCTTGTGTCTTTATTTCTGGCCCCTAACAAGACCACAACATTATTAAAACTAAAAAATATCATAAAGATAAAAAGGTAACATCGAAATTAATGGCTTAAACT
>OY757927.1:64658708-64666208 GCA_963585895.1 Sepioteuthis lessoniana | reverse complement strand
ATAATAATAATAATAATAATAATAATAATAATAATAATAATATGGCCATCAGCTATCACTGATGAGAAAAAATCTCAAGGAGTAAATAATAATAATAATAATAATAATAATAATAATAATTGGTTCGCTCGGTAAAAGAGTTGGGAGAGTGGGAAATCGGAGGACAAGACGAGACCATCAAAACTACAGCATTATTAATATTGGTCAGAGTATTGAGAAGAGTCCTGAAGACTTGTGGAAACTTGCTGTCACACTGACTTCAGTGAAAGACAATCAGTTAACGTTACTGCTAAAAATTTGCAAGGAATAAAAATATTAATAATGATAATTTGTTTGCACACATATGATAATATATATGGTTTTAATTATTCCAACCCAATACTGATATTCTTCAAATGTATCTATTTGACCCATTGATGAGACCCTAACAGGTACTTCTACTCAGAGTTACAGTAACTGCAATGAAGAGAGTACCCCATACTCCTCAGAGCCACAGAACTTACGTCTCACCATCACATCCACTCGGAACTCATATGGTGTCACCAACTATCTTAGTATTCATTCTTTACAGAGCTTAGAAAGCGCCGATCTCTCGACCCCCAACCCCGGTAAAAGCGGGGAGGGGGTAGAGAGATCGGCGCTTTCTAAGCTCTGTAAAGAATGAATACTAAGATAGAATTGGTATTTGGTGACACCAACTTATATATGCATATATATGTATATAAGTAAAAGTAAGGTTGGTGACCGTAGTCGAGGGCAACTCGAAGGCTCCCTTATCAATAGCTACTACACCGATGTGTAGGAGGGGACGTTACTCCTTTCCTTGGATTGCACTACTTTAACCTTGATACGTACCGTATAATGCTGAGTGTTAAGCAAGGATGTATCAAGTACCATTTTTTTAATCTTTGGTATGACTCCACCTGAGATATATATATATATATATATATTGTTACCTGGGCACGAAAATGTTAGCTAGACACGATGGCTACTAAGTTGTTTCTGTTTATTTATTGATGCGAATGCATCGGGTTTGTTGTTCTCGTAAAAGTCCGTGAGTGGGTGAAGGAATAAGTTAGTTCTGGCCTCGTATATGAGCCTTCATTCACGTTTTCAACATCCATATATTACTGAAATTTTCATATAAATATTTATATATATATATATATATATATATATATATAGAGAGAGAGAGAGAGAGAGTTTACCACATAAATTATATGTTAGAAATCTTACCTAGATATATAAAGACAATGACACCGAGAAAAATATAAAAAATAGGTTTTGGGCGCCTCGTATAGTAAAATGGTTTACTAACTATGGTAGCAGACCGTTACTATTGAGTTCTATTATGACTGGAAACTCCATAATTTACGCCTTGTGCCACCAACTAATCTAAGCTTGATAAATACCTAAAGTATTAGACTTCTTTTTGTTCCTTTCTTTTTATTTTTCTCAATCACATAATCTTTAAATAGGTGTGTGCGTGTATATGCAGATGTATACGTGTGTATGCACAGACTAAGACACCTTAATGTGGTGGCTATACGTACCCAGCATCTAGTATACTGTTGGGGTTTTTTTTGGGGGGGGTATTGTTTTTTGTGTTGTGCAATGCCTCTCTCTACCAACCTATCGGATGTGGCAAATATTGGAGTCGTAGGGATTGACAGATGGCGGGTCAAAGTTCAAATCATGAGAAATAACAAATTGAAAGTCGAGCGCGACCTTGTGGATAGTCACGTGAGAATTCAAAGAGAGATTCAGAAAAATGTACAGCTGAGTTTTCAAGGGAAAAACATAGACATATTTCTTGGCTTAAGTGAGATCGCCGCACCCCTCCCTCGCTACTGAGAATGGAATATGGTTTATGAGATAATAAGGTTTTCTTTCCTTGACTTAACTAAAACCACTCCACATCCTCCCGTTCATGAGACCAATTCAAAAAGAAACCATAACATCAAAAAGGTGGAGGTGCCCGTGGTGTAATGGTTATCGTCGTAGGAAATGGACACAGCGACGCGAGTTCAAATCCTGGACGAAACTGATTGCATTTCACATAGCACTAATACCATTGGGAAAGGTATGAATCCAATTATTCTCCTTCTAGCTATGGGTAAATAGTAGGGCAGAATGGCTTCTCCAGCCTTGGTAAAGCAACTAGACTAGAAGAAGGAAAACTGTGAATTCAAACCTGTTAAACTTCGCTTAAAAATTGACCTTGTGTCATATCCTGCCCGAGCGGAGGGGTTGGGTAAATATGATAACATCAAAAATAAACGCAAGCTGATTTTTGTAACGACATGTGTATTAGGGGTGGGGGCAATGTCACCGGGATCAAGTGACAACCTCTCCATCTTCCTCATAGCCTTTTCAAGACACTAACTTTTGCAAAAGAACAACAACGTTACTGTAATTTTTATTTTTGTTGTTTTTTAAGTAGATAATTCTAAACCACCAACAAAATTGAGGCAACACAATCACCCTAATACAATCTGACTCTATTTTTCATTGTGCTGTACAAAGATAAGCATAAACACATATCTACACACACACGCGCATGCGCGCACAAAAAATATGTTGGCATAATGGTTAGAGTGTTCGCCAATGGCCCGGGAAACTTGGTTCAATCCCAGGTCGAGTCATACCAAAGACTCAAAAAAATAGTACTTGATGCTACCTTGCTTAACACTCAGCATTATAAGGTAAGGATCAAGGGTAAAGTGGAGCAATCAAAGGAAAGGATTAAGCTCTCTCGTACAACTTGGTGTAGTAGCTATTGAAAAGGGAGACTTCGGGTCACCCTCGACTACGGTCGTCAACTTTACTTACTTACTATATAGATGTATAAATGTACATAATATATATACATATATATACACTTATATACAAATATATATACATATATATATACATAAATACATATGTATACACATATACATATACAAATATATATATATACATATATACATAGATATGCACATATTCAATATATATATATATATATATATATTATAAAGTAAGGATCAAGGGTAAAGTGGAGCAATGCAGGGAAAGAAGTAACGCCCGACACCTCGGTGTAGTAGCTATTGAAAAGGGGAGCTTCGAGTGCCGACTTTACTTTTTACTATATATTCATCTTCACATACAAAAACATGATTCTCCTGGGTATGACACAACGCGATAGTGAGGTTCCAATTTTTGTGCTTTAGGGAGTATGGAGTATTCCGTCATTGCCATTACTTCCAAGTGGTAGAACCTGTTTGAGTCCCTTTTATGGGTCGAGTTGATTTGCTTCTTGATTATTCATATTTGATTGAACTGTGCGCAGAAAAATTGGTAACAGTACCAAAATCGTGAATATGAACATACAATGAGAACAATTCCCTATATATATATATATATATATATAAGTTAAAATAACGTGGACACAGTCAATGGCTATTGGTGATAGTCTCTTTCTTAGCTACATGCGACTTGGCCTGATGATCGCAGATGTGAGAAACTGACAGTCGCTAAACCGCCGTGCACATATATAAATACATATACAGAGAGATAAAAAAAAAAAAAAGAAAGAAAGAATAAGAGGAAAAATAACGATTTTTTATGTTAAGATAGATAAATACATTAGTATATTCTATTTTCAGTATTCTATATATCATTTTTTTATAGATACGCGCGTGTTTATTACCATGTTTATGTACGCGCATATTGACACACACGCTTACACATACAAATGCGAGAGTACATGGGCCTCAGTGTGTGTGTGTGTGTGTGTGTGTGTGTGTGTGCACGCACGCATGCGCGTGTATACATATACCTTGTGTGTGTAAGTATGTGCGTCTGTATGTGTCTTTTATCACCATTGTATATCGTTATATATTTTAAGTTTACATGTGCTTACATAACCCACCTCCAATATATATATATATATATATATATATATATATATATATATATATATATATTCCATTTATCCTGCGCCCAAATCTCTTTATTCCTCAATAAATCTCTAGATTAAAACATCATTTTCTATGGATTTCAAGAAATAAAGGATGGGTTGGGAAGAAGAAGCTATATACAATAGAAGGAGGGAGGAGAGTGAAGGGGAGAGTAACGTTAGGCTTAGCCTCCCCTTCCTCATCCTCTTACACGGCTCCACTCACTTCTGCGTCAAATACAGTTCGAAGAAAGAGTATTTGCTCTTTGTCATTTGCGTTCTCATCTCTTTTTTTATTCCTTTTTTCTTCATATTCACTCTTCTTTCTTTCTTTATTTATTTATTTATTTCTTTATTTCTTTCTTTCTTTTTTACTTTTTTTATTCGTTTCATCTAATCTATTACATTCTCATTTTTTATTTTTTTTGTGTGCTGTTCTTTTTTTTCTTTTTTTCTTTTTTTCTTTTTTTTTTTTTGAGGTGGGGAGGAGAAGCCTTTTCTTTCATCACTCTGTTCATCTCTTTATTTTCCCTCTTTCTTTTCTTCGTTTCCTTCTTTGTTTTTTCTTTATTTTCCCTTTCTTTATTCTTCTTTTCCTCTCTTTATATATATATATATATTACTATCTATGGATTAAATAGTCCCATTGCTGTTCTTCTACAAAAAGGGCTTAGGCATTAAATAACCTACGAAGGTTGATATGCCATTAAACAAACAGCCAAACAAAAGCAAACTAAACCACACACACACACATATATATATATATATATATATATATATATATATCCGTGCTGATGGCACGACAAGAGGATGAGATTTTATATATATATATCATCATCATCATCATGTCGCGCCGCCTGCGCGGATATCCCTGACCGTCTCTCGCCATTTCTCCCTATCATTCATCGCCTCCGGCAGGTCTTCAGGGTTACAACCCGTGTCCTCACATAGCTGCTGTATGTAAGTTCGTGCTGGTCGTCCCACTCTTGCACATCCATGTGTGGGGGTCCACAGGAGTACATCGCTTATGAGCTCGTCCTTGCTTCTCCAGCAGTGTCCTGCGTGTCTGGTTCGTCGAACTTGTATAGTTTTTGTGATGGGGGGGCAAGTGTCCGTATAGTTGGAGTCTCGTGGGGTGTTGTCGCCAGGACTTGTTTAATACTGCTCTCAACATTCTTGTGTAATTTCCGTCCAGCCTCCTCTCCAGCCGCTTCGTAAGCGTCCATGTGGTGCATCCATATAGCAGTATCGACACAACCGCTGCCTGGAAGAAACTGCGTTTCATTTTATCAGTTAGGTTCGACTTCCATATATATATATATATATATATATATATATAGGGGGGCGGGTAGAACAACCCCAAGGAATAACCGTGGTGTAATATACCCAGTGCTGGACTGCGATGTTGTAGTTAACGAGTTCGAATTACACTCGCGCTATTAGGTTCACTTTCGGACAAAAACCCTTGGGAAAGGTATAGACCCCTTTAACAGCCCCAGCCGTGGGTTGAATAGTACCACTTGCCCACCTTCTACAATAATGGAATTGGCATTAAATAACCCATTAAGTTGGCATGCCATTAAATAAATTAATACACCTATTTTCCACTTTAAATGTCTACTTTTTTCCCTTCCCAAAATCTCTGTCCATTTTGAACAAATATTTCATATGTGCCCTTTCTTTCTTTCTTTCTTTCTTTCTTTTTCTTTTTTATTCGGTTTATCTCTTTCTTCTCTTTCTCTCTATTTTTTCTTTCTCTCTATTTTCCTCTTTCGCTCTACTTTTACTTTCTATTTTTCTTTATCTTTTTTTTTTTCTTAGGTTCCAATATGTTTTTATCCGTTTATTTTTTCAGACTTGTTCAATCTTCTTTATTTTTTTCTTTCTTTCTTTCTTTCTTTCTTTCTTTCTTTCTTAATATCAACTTATTTCTTTCACGCTTCTTTCCTTTCACACTCTTTCTTTCACGCTTTCTTCATTTCACACTCTTTCTCTTTCTCTTTCTTTCTTTCTTTCTTTCTTTCTTAATATCAACTTATTTCTTTCACGCTTCTTTCCTTTCACACTCTTTCTTTCACGCTTTCTTCATTTCACACTCTTTCTCTTTCTCTTTCTTTCTTTCTTTCTTTCTTTCTTAATATCAACTTATTTCTTTCACGCTTCTTTCCTTTCACACTCTTTCTCTTTCTCTTTCTTTCTTTCTTTCTTTTTCCATACAAATTAGTACCTTTTCTCATACCCTCTCTGTTTCTTTCCTTAAATTTTCTATGAATATCTGCAACGTTTAATTTCTTTTTTCTTTTCTATGATTCACTTTTTTCTTTTCTTTTTTTTTTTTTACTTATCTGATTTATCTCCCTGTTTTTCTATTTTCGAATTTTTATTAGACTCACCTGTTTTTCTTTATTCATTTCTTTCTTTCTTTGTAGGGAGGAGTTCCCGAGACATAGAGGTTTTACATGTTGGACTGCAAAATAATAGTAAGTTTCTTTCTTCTCTTTCTTTCTTTCTTTTCTTTTCTTTTATTTTCATCAGATCTCTCAATTTATTTATCTGTCGACCTATTTCTCTCTCTCTCTCTCTCTCTCTCTCTATATATATATATATATAGATAGATAGATATATGTCTTATCATATCTATCTACCTATCTATCTCAGTCTTATCATATCTATCTATCTATCCATCTCAGTCTTATCATATCTATCTATCTATCCATCTCAGTCTTATCATATCTATCTATCTATCTATCTCAGTCTTATCATATCTATCTATCTATCCATCTCAGTCTTATCATATCTATCTATCTATCCATCTCAGTCTTATCATATCTATCTATCTATCTATCTATCTCAGTCTTATCATATCTATCTATCTATCCATCTCAGTCTTATCATATCTATCTATCTATCCATCTCAGTCTTATCATATCTATCTATCTATCCATCTCAGTCTTATCATATCTATCTATCCATCTCAGTCTTATCATATCTATCTATCTATCTATCTCAGTCTTATCATATCTATCTATCTATCTATCTCAGTCTTATCATATCTATCTATTTATCCATCTCAGTCTTATCATATCTATCTATCTATCCATCTCAGCCTTATCATATCTATCTATCTATCCATCTCAGTCTTATCATATCTATCTATCCATCTCAGTCTTATCATATCTATCTATCCATCTCAGTCTTATCATATCTATCTATCTATCCATCTCAGTCTTATCATATCTATCTATCTATCTATCTCAGTCTTATCATATCTATCTATCTATCTATCTCAGTCTTATCATATCTATCTATCTATCCATCTCAGTCTTATCATATCTATCTATCTATCTATCTCAGTCTTATCATATCTATCTATCTATCCATCTCAGTCTTATCATATCTATCTATCCATCTCAGTCTTATCATATCTATCTATCCATCTCAGTCTTATCATATCTATCTATCTATCCATCTCAGTCTTATCATATCTATCTATCTATCTATCTCAGTCTTATCATATCTATCTATCTATCTATCTCAGTCTTATCATATCTATCTATCTA